>CM024598.1:28078490-28586066 GCA_014182555.1 Eucalyptus erythrocorys | reverse complement strand
TAACCCAAAGGAAAAATGACATAAGTAGTTCCTAAATGTTGACTTAATGTGCAATCTATCTTTGAATTTCAATCAAATATGAAATATAATTCATGAATTTTTTGGGAAATGTCTAATCTAATACCTTCATTACATGAAAAGATTCGATATTATCCTTCTATCAATTCAAATTTAGAGATAATATTGAATATTTTCATGGATTAAATGGAACAAATTAAAAATCTAAAAGCATCCTTACACATTGAACTAAAATTCATGGACCATGTTAAACAAATCAAAAGTTGAAGAATGACACTACACATTGAATCACATTGCACATTGAATCAAATATTATGAACTGTTTGTATCATTTTCTCTAGTAAAAAGGAAAATCGTCCATTGGTCATTAGGGTCCGTATGGTAACGATTTTATTTCTCCCACTTTCTCTCTTCCTTTGTTCCCTAGAACGAAAAAGAACATAAATATGTTTGATAACGCCAACTTATTTTTTTATTCCCGAAAATAAAAAAGTGGCTGGAGAATAAATTTAGAATATAAATAAAAATAAAAATAAAAAGTAACTTATTGTTCCCAATGACAATTTATAGAATGAGTTTTTTTCTTTTATATTTTTCTTTCGTTACCAAACACATTTCTATTCTTTTTTTTTTTATTACAAGAATAGAAATTTTGTATAATTATCAAACACATTATTTTACTCGAAGTTGTTTTTTTTTTTTTTTTTTTTTTTTAACGTTTACTCGGAAGTTGTTTCCGAGTAGAAATAGAAAAAAACCATTTCGAAAAGAAATAGTTTCCCGGAATAGAAACGTTGACTTGCACACCCTAAGTGGGTTGTTAGAATTTCTTGTCATTTGTTTCAATAAATATATATATATATATATATATATATATATATATATATATATTAATGAGAAGCTAATTATTCAACTTCTCGTGAACAACAAAAAGTCCCTTTTAATGTTTAAAAGCTTTGATAAAATTAACACAATTCAAAATGGATTTAATTGTCCACATATGTAGGTTTATGATCAGTTTGTTAAAGTGCTTGATGTTAAATAGAATTTAAATTCAAGACTTAATGAGTGTAATTGGACTTTTTTTGTGAGTTAATGTCATTGAAAAGGGAAAAAAGTCAAAAATCTCAGCTACGAGAAATTCAAAACAACTTAGCCATCTTAAAAATGAAAGGATCCTTCTTACCTATGTAGTTTAATAATCTTCGCTTGTCTATCTTTCAAAACACTAAAATGGTGGTACTATCCTCAACCGGGGGAACCAGGTCAACCCGTGGTTGAGGACAGTGCCGTAAGGCGTGTCAAACCAGTGGTGGGCATTTAACCCACCCTCGCTCACTCCAGGCGCAGGAAGCTACTATACCTGCCTACTTGGTAATAGCTGAAACAAAAATTCTAATGTGGTATCTACCTTCACCACCATAAGGCCCCCTAATCCCCTGATTATCTTTATATTTCCAATAGAGAGAGAATAGGAGGACAGCGTGGAATCTCTCACCCAAAGGCAATTCTCCCATACGTTTCCTCCATGAGACTTTTAAGAACCTACTCAAGTCCAGGTGTTCCAAAAGAGAAAAGCTTAGAGATCTATCACGGTTTGGCACATATCAAAGGGTGATTCGTTACACACACACACACACACATATATATATATATATATATATATATATATATATATTTATATATATATATATATATATATATATATATATGTGTGTGTAGAATGGAGCATCAACGTTCCACAAGGGCTTTTGGGTTTTTCCTCTTTCTCATTTTCTTTTTTCCTTTCAATTTAATTAACAATAATTTTATTTTATTTTTCTATATTGCTTTGAGTTAAGATAAAATCTACGTTTTCCATGATTTTGCATTTTGTTTTTGTTCCTCTTTGTTTGCTTTTCTTTTTTAATTACTTAAATTCAATTTTACTTTGTTCTATTTCTTCAATTTAACCGTTGAAACTATCGCTGTGCTTTGTTGTTTTGTACTTCCTAATTAACCTACTCATAGGGGTTTTATGATTATCATTTTATAATTTTTTTTTAAATTTTCAACTGCTTGATTAATTTTGCAATAACTATTCAAGTTCCAAAACAATCCTTGTATATTTCTCGTATCTTATTTTTAAAAAATATTGTTTGGATGTGATTGAGGAGTGCCTTTACATTTATGCTTTTTTTGTTATTTATCTTCCTCGAGTTTTCTTTGATTTTTCAAATTTCCCCTTTTCTTTGATTTTTCTCCGTCATGTAAGTGTTTTCTTACTCTGCATTTATTGATAGATGAACCAAAATAATTCTATTTACCATCATCTTCTAAAAAATACTATCGTTTCTGTCAATTTTTTTAAAAATAATTTAGATTTGAAAGTAGGATTTTTATTAGGTCTATTACTAGGTTGAAAGATAAGTTACGCACTCGCTGATAGATTTGATTTGCATGTGGACCTAAGTCAATTTTAAAGCTAACTCCAAGCATAACTATCACTTTTTCCTCTTGTTTTTTTTTTTTTTTTCTTCTGTTAGACTTTCATTTCATCTAATAGATATTATAATCGAATTAGTAGTTACACTATAGGATCCGAAGGCGACCAATACTTTTATGTCTATTACAGTTAGGTTAACTTATCAAATATTCTATACCCAACATGGTTGTTTCGATTTGTTTGATCTTCGGGCGACATGACATTCCATAATGCGCCAGATCTTAGCTTCTTCAAATACAGATAAAGTAAATAAATGTCTTATTTAGCGAATAAAATCATACTGAAAATTTCATGAAGTTTCGCAGCACCACACTGCCCATTTCCGACAAGAATATATTGTCCAGTCCATTACGCCTTTAACCACTAGTTTGGCCCAAAAAACAACGTCAAGAAATTGCTGCACGTTGTACCTTACATTCTTCCTTTCTTGGCTGTAATATCACATAACCACTAATCTCGTACTTCTTTAGCCTTATTCACCAAACAAACTAAGCCCTTTACGTACTCAATCACTTACAAGTTTGGCCGAAAAAACAACGTCAAGAAATTGCTGCACGTTGTACCTTACATTCTTCTTTTCTTGGCTGTGATATCACATGACAAATAATCTCGTACTTCTCTAGCCTTATTCACCAAACAAACTAAGCCCTTTACGTAATCAATCACTTACACAAGTTAGCATTTACTTGTGAAGACGAACGGTGCTTTAGGATACCGATGCTCGGAAGTCTATAGATGAACGTATATCCCTCGAATTTCACGAAGATTCAGAACTTTGAATTGACGAATAGAGAATTGCGCCAGTGCCATGCTTACTCCTCAGCAATCTGGCGCCCTTTGTCTCTGCGTGCTACGTACTTACTCAACTCAACGGATCGCCAATCACACAAGCATGTCGAAAACCTGCATTGCACTTGCACTTGCACTTGCACTTGTTCCGAAACATTGCGAATAAAGTAAACAAAGACACGCAGATAACGACTGAGTAGTCCATCTCTACATTCGCACCCGAGGCAGTATGTTCATGTTTCAACATTCCCAAAATAAAAAATGAGAAAAGGAGACATTGTTGATGACTTTCCTCTCATAATAACCCTCTTTATCCATCAAAACCTCCTCGCCATCATACTAGCCTTTAAAGAAGAATAAGAACGCCAATCGGACTAACGCCCATCTCTACCATCCACCATTCGGATGATCTTAGTCTCTCTCGCAGAAGCATCCGCTTGCTGAGAAGAAATCAAAGAAAGGCTGGTCACCGTTGTTACCACCATCTCGAGCCTCCGAAGAAGAAGAAGTGGAGGTCGTAGCCGAACAGTCTTGATCAGCACGAGAACAGTCGTGATCAGCTTGAGAACACTTTGACGTATCTTGTGCCGCCCCGCCTGTTGGGTGCAAAGGAAAGAGGTCCAAAGTTTCTTGATTTCTCTCGACGGTGCTGTCGTTGTTGCTCTCAGCTGTTTGGTGGAATGTCACGTCATGATGATGTCCTTGGGGTGGCGCGGGGTACGCAAAACCTGTACGACAGAATGTTTTTGTTCTCTCCACGAAGTCAGTCTTCTGTCTCCTCTTGATGCCACAGGGAAGAAGCACCTTCGGGCATTGTGGGTACATCGTCCCCATGTCACTCTGCGGCACGAAGTACGGTCCACAAACAGCTGACACCAAAACAAGCAAAACCTAATCAAACTCAGGAGACTTTGCGACCAGAAAACCTCAGTGGCCTTGACGCCGTTAGCAAGATATGCGTGAAAGGGAATAAAAAAAAAAAAAAAAAAAAAAAAAAAAAAAGAGCTTTGCATGTCCATACGCATGTCAGATACAATGCCAAAGACAGAAATGAAAATGGAGGGTTGTGGTACGATCGATAAGGTTGATAGATTATCATTCGACATCTGAACGAGGGACCCCACGTGTATGTTGACGCAGAAGTAGAAAAAAAGTGAGCTCGCTAGCAGCGAAGGCCGTATACAATGCAAAGAAGGTACAACATAATACTAGGAGGAGGAATTGCGATATGAAGGTCGAGTTCCAAAGGGCTAGCAAGCCTCGCATGAGAGAGACCGACTCGGAATGCGAACAGCGTTATTACTTCATGACATTCTCTTTTTGCTGGTAACGAAATGTTGAGAAACAGATACCAAACAGGCCAATCGTATAGATAGAGAAATTTGTCTGTGAAATGCAAAAAAGAAATGTATTAGGACGGACCATTTGGGCAAGGAGGATGGAAGGCGGTACGAGCAGACTTGAGGAAGTAGCGGTTGAGGTAAGCCAGGCTCTCCTGTTTCTCCTTCTGCCTCTGGCGGGCCTTATGGTTCTGGAACCAGTAGAACACGTTCTTGCCCTCGATGTGGCCGTACGCCTTGAGCCTCTCCGTTATCTGCTGTATCTGATCCGCCGTCGGCGTCCTTATCCCTTGCCTGTAGAGGCTCTCTAGTATGCCGATCTGCTCCTTCGTCGGGTTCCACCGCGAGCTCGACGGCGAGCCCCCTCCGGAGCCGCCCATGGCTTCCGCGTGATGATGGTCCTCAGTACCGATCTCCATGATAAACTCGCAAGTCCTTTTTGCGTTTCCCTTCAGCCTTTGTATGGAGGTCTAGGGTTCACACGAATGTGCTGTTGCGCAGGAGAATGTGAACCTTTAATGAGAGAGAATAATGAGGGGGAGAGGAGTGTCACATGCTCGTTGCATGGTTCTTGTACTCTTGCGCAGCGAAGAAAGAGATAAATATGAACGAGGGGCGGGGGGGAGAGAGAGTCAAACAAAAAGGCGAGAGAGAGAAATGTAGGGCATTGACATGCGTATTGTATTTTGTGCAGAAAATCTCTGAAAACATGGCGGGTAGCGGCTGGAGGAGGAGGCTCTCTACGTAGGAGGTTTCGTGATTTTGGGAGAAAAATATGTATGTGTTAAAGAGAGAGAGAATTATTAACAAATTACGGGTTTTGTTTCTTTGGGTAAAGTAGTTTGGGAGGTAGTGGTAGTGTGGGATCGTTCCATGTAAATGTAGGTCTCGGGAATGACAGAGGGACAGAGAGGGAACATAGGTTACGCCATTGAAGGAAAGCAAGGGCAAGAGGGTAAATACCGGGGGAAAAGGACAGCCGGTTGGGCGGTAAGGAAGTAGGGCTAGGGCTAGCGCTTTGGGAATTGAAGAAGTTGGAGCAGAGAGACAGAGATGGAGATGGAGTTGAAACGTCTTCCTGGGTCCAGCTGCTTGTCTTTGCCTTCGGTTCCTTGTGGGTGCCCTTGGCCTTCTTCTCCTCGTCCTTCTCCAAGTTCTTGACAGCAACTCTGTCAAGTTCAACCACCAATCTTGAGCTGCCTTTTCAGCTCTCAAAATTTCTTTGTCGCTCGTCGGTTCGAACTATGAAGATATTTGATGGTACAGTCCATTTCCATTTGCCTTCGAAGAAGAAGATAAAAAACGCAGACCTGCAAGCATGGCAACTCTTCTCAACTCTTTGCCATTATTCGATACAGTAGCTCTTTCGGTTTCCTATGGTAGATCAATTCGTGCGAAAGATTCTTTATATGCATAAGGTTGCATTATAGTGACTTCTCTTCGATCTTCTTTCGGAAATACAAATCATCCGAATTCAGATGAGCAATGCTGTGTACTTCCCAGCTACATTAGCAGTAATTTTGAGCGCAGATTAGGCTACTTTTGGCAAAGATACATTGCAGTACCTTCATATTGTAGACTCGGATTATTTGCTGAAATTTACTTAAATGGTCGATCTGAAATCACAATATATCAATAGAATATATAAAAAATGTACATTCGGATTACTTGCTGGAATTACTTAAACGGTCAATCTAAAATCACAATGAATCTACATCAATAGAATACATAAAAAATAACCTAGGTGTTAGAGAAAAATTGTCCAATCAGCCCAGCTCGTGCTAACATTGCTAGACAAATTTGAATGAAAACCTAGAGTATTTGTTTTGATGGTTCAACTATGTATAATAACATATTAGCATCCCACACCACCCTTTTATGATCAAAATTACACTCATTTCAATTTTAATATACAAAAAAACCATGTTATTTTACGGTGTAAGCATGAATTCCATGTATGGCGGTTATTGTTTATAGCGAAGCATCGCGGCAACTACTATCCTAAGCAAACAAAATTGCAGGTTTAGTAAGTATGGATTGAGAAGACACTTAAGCAATCAACGTGAAATGCTTGAAGAACGAGTGAAGAGAATATTTCAAACTTAGCCTCCAAGGAAATATTTGAAAATATGTGGGTTTGCACCCTAAGCAACTTCCAGAGTAAATATAGAGTACACAGAACGGAACGATTGTCTTATCACTTTTTCTACCACTGTAGTCGGGGGTTTAAGTTCAATTTATCTGAGATTGGTAAAGAAGTTCATTCAGGCTCCGTTTATGCGATGCAAATGACTTTGTTTATACGACTAAAATTGACTTTCATCGCCCGTTAGAGACATTGGTGTTCCATAGCTCCCCTCAAAAAGAGGCGAACATTCCCTGATTTTTCTCGTCCATTTGCAGTTTACTTTACGTGCAATCAAATGCGCCGTGAGCGAATGAAATCGGCAGTCGTGCTCGGAGCAGAGGATCATCAAATCGCCGTCGCGTGGAGAAGAGAACGGAGGTGGAGTGGGTGAGCCATCGCGGTTCCGACGCGGAAGGCGCCGCTACATGCGAGCTCGAACGCTTCGTCGCCAGTGTTTCTGCCTCTTTCCTTCGTTTCTCTTTAGGAAAAATGTGGAAAAGGCAAAAATCATTTGCCTCACGGTCAATGAACAATGGAAGGACGGAAGGACGGTGGTGGGTGGAGAGCGGAGAGCGGGGCTTTGAGGTTTTGGTCGTAGCCTTGTCGTGTTGCTACGGCGTTATGAATACGATCAGGTGCCGCCACCTATCAGCGCCGCCTTGTTCGGCGCGACCTCCAAATCGCAGCCCCAATTTCCCGCACCGAATAAGATGCAGATGAGACGCTCCCCCCAATTTTTTAATCGATTTGAAATCCGATTAAATAGTGCTTCCCAATTATATCTCCTCTTTTTCAATTTGGTCAGCACACGACAAATTCCATTTTTGACATGACGTGCTTGGCCAAAAGCGGTGAAAAGAGAGTGCCATGCAGACGCAATCGGGATTCTCAGTTTCGTAATTGGAGCAGGTTTAATGGTGGGAAAAAAGTAATTGATCTTGGTCTTATTCCTTGAAATGATCCTCATCTTTAGGTCCAATTCAATTCTATTTCGACCGACCAAGAAAAAAATTATATTTCTTTTTTTTTTTCTAAAATGAAATCACTAACTCTTACTTTAGCTTCAAATTTGCTCCCGTTACCCTCCATTCAAAATTTATGTAAAATCCTCTTTAATTTAAGATGCGGGGTCCATAAAGTGAGTCATTAGCGAAGAAACAACGTAGCTAAAACTGACCTTTAGATTTTTTAATAGAGAGTTGGTAGACAGATTTATGATTAGAGTCAAATAAATAATTTTATGAAGAAAAGTTTGGAACAAAATCAGTACTAGATTTGAAGTTTTGAGGATCTTTAGAAAATTAGGCTGATTTTTGTTATTCTATGATCCTCAAATTAAGCATATAATGCGTATTCCATCGTCAAAAAGATATACACATACGACACAACACAAGTACGTATAAATTGCTATTAGTCAATCTTATTGTAATTAGAAGCTGACAACTAAATACATAAAGAAGTTTTGATCGGGCCAACCTTTTATATCTTTTTATTGGCATTCACGACGCATTTTGTTCGCAACTTTTTACCATCAGTTCACTTCACTCACTGTGATCGAATATCATCAGACGGGGGTTCTCGTCATAACGAATGTGCATCTCTATTCACTGTTGAACGGATGCCATTCCTTCCTTTAACATGACATGACCTTCAATTCGTAACTCTAGAATATGAATGAATGCCACTTGATAAAAAGTGGTGGAAATGTATGCCCAGTAAATAGACGATGGGCCTAAAAACAATAATAAGGTCTCTCGGATTAGAAACTCCATCTTTGCCCGGGGGAGCGGGATTCTTCCACAGAGCCCAGGCCGACTCGAAGACCGGGAACCTCGGCTCCGTGGGCGGCTTATGCAGCGGTCGGCCTTTATCCTTGGACGGCGTCCATCTATCCATTCCAAATTGAAGATCTCCCTGCTCGACCAAAACTCCATTTCACTTTTTTCACATGATTTTTCTCGTGGAAGCATCGACACTCTCTAAAAACTTTCGTATCATGTCGAACATTGTAACTCGTGTCCGACACTCTTCGATACTCAATCAACAGGTGCCGGAAAATCTAACACCTAATTAATTCTCCCGATACTCTCCGACATGCGGATTTAGAATTTAGACATGCAAGTTCGAAATTCCAACAAGAATGAGGTCAATTTTTTTTTTTTTTTTAAAAATTCAATAAATAAGGAGTTAAAATGTAAGTTTTAAAAAAATGATAAAAATAATAAATAATAATAATAATAATAATAATAATAATAATAATAATAACCTAACATTCTCTTCTATCCTGACTCTCATTTCACATGACGTATAATTCACTACCTAGTATCTTTTTTCTCTTCTCTTCCAACACGCCCTTCTATCCTGATAGTGAGTTCAAAATGTGGATTGCTTGTTTTTTTTCACTTGGAATTGTATTGAATTTGTTAAATTAAAATAATAAATAATATTAACAAATGATGCATTAATATTTTTTGTGTAAATTCATTCTAAACTCTTTTTGTTTGTTTATTTATTTGTGAATTTGAATCAGATTAATTTAATATCATGTACATATAAAAACATATATTTAACATATAACATATTTCAACATGCGGAAATTTTCTATTTTTTGAGGAATAAGGTATCAACATGTTTTGTTATGTCGCATGTCACGTGTACTAATTAGATTTTCCCCTTTCAACATGCCACCGCAAAAGAAATACAAATTCTGTGTGAAGGAATAACATCTGAATACATGACATCTCTTCCATTTAAAAATTCAGAGGATGATCACAATTTTACATCTTAAATAGTACACTTGCATCAATTTCGGAGACATTAAAACTCGCGGCTTTTCTTCCACCATCCATTCGTTGAACAATCCCTACAGTCCTGAAGACGACAATGACGATGAAATACTTGCCGCACAGGGGGGCAGGTGATCTTCCACCTTCCCCTTCGACGCGAAACACTTCCGAGTAAGTTAAATAAGACCAAAATCACGAAGAAAAAGCACAGAGGAGGCAGCAAAAAGCTTCAATTATCGTTATCAACTGCATTTGCAGTCAAGGGCAGCTCTGAAGGCTCAGCGTCAGCCTCAGCCTCGGTCTCAGCCTGTTCTTCAGCCTCAGCCTCGGTCTCAGCCTCAGCCTCAACCTCGGTCTCACTCTGTACCTGAACCTCGACCTCGTTCTCATTCTGTACCTCAACCTCAACCTCGGTCTCAGACTGTACCTGAACCTCGGCCTCGGCCTCGGCCTGTACCTGAACCTCAACCTCGGCCTCAGCTTCGGCCTGTGCCTGAGCCTCCTGCTGCCGCTCAATGAAACGACTCAGTCGCTCAAGCAATTGAGCAGCCTTTCGCTTCCCCCTGTCCGTTCCATTTTGTGCCAATTCCACCAGTGGGTCCATGATTCCAATTTCATTTGCCTCAAACAGATGATGCTGATCTCCAGAACAAAGATGCACCAAAACAGCAGCCGCATTCTCCTTGTTCCTAGGAGAACCGATGCGAATAAATTCCACAAGAACTGGCACTGCCTTTGCAGCACCAATGGTGGCCCTCCCTTCAGTATGACTGGCTAATATTGCCAGTACAGCCAGTGCCTCATCCACCATACCGCCACCAGGTTCAGTTAGAAGCTGCATCAGTGTGGGTACAATGCCAGCCCTAATGGCTTTCCCTTTGTTACCTTGATAAATGCACAAATTGAAAAGAGCTGTTGCAGCATCCTTCTTCCCCCTTTGGGTTCCCTCATTGAGCAGCAACACGAGTGGAGGAATTGCACCAGATGCACCAATTATCACTTTATACTCATCTACAACAGAGAGGCTGAAGAGAGTGGCCGCTGCATTTTCCCGTGCTTCCATACTTCCAATCCTCAGAACATGAACTATGCCTGGAACGGCTCCAGAGGAGACAATATTACCTTTGTTCTCATCACATATTGAAAGGTTGAGAAGTGCAGTGACAGCATGCTCTTGGATGTGTGAGTCTCGAGTTGAAAGGAGGCGTACGAGGAAGGGAATCGCGCCTGCTTCAGCGATGGCAATACGATTATCTGCATTACGCTTCGCAAGAAGGCGAATCTCACCTGCAGCTGACCGCTGTTCCTCAGGATTCTCAGAAGCAAGCTTGCGCAGAAGAAGTTCAATCTTAGCGCATTCAGCAGGGAAGGCGGCTGATTTAGATTTAGTGGGTCGAGAGCTGCTGGGTGGTTTGGGTGGCTCAATGCCATTAAGCTCACACCATTGAGCTATGAGGCTGCGAAGGACATAGTTGGGCGTAAGAGTTGTGCTAGAAAGGGTTAGCTGTGTCTTTGGACATGTCTTACGACCCGAGTCCAGCCATTTCTCAATGCATGAGCGTTCATAGGTCTGCAGGCAGGAAAAACAGTGATCAGTACATTAGGACTGTGATTATGTGCAAACCGTACCCAGGCGCATGCCCGCATGGCCGGGTGGGCAGGAAAATCTGTCTATATAGTTCCATGTGTTAGCCTGCTCAAAAGTATTAGGTTTTTGCATTTTGTTGGTTTTAACATATGCTAACACAGGATCCGAGATCTTTACCAAAAAAAAAACACAGGATCCGAGAGTTGCTAAGGATTATATGCTAATACAAAAAGTCTAGCATGCTACATGCTGGGGCCAAAAAGGACTCTTGGTCCATAGTTGGATACAATCTCCCATCAGATTTAGAATAGATCGGTTTGTTATGTCCATGAGACATAGCTGCATTCCCATGATAGTGTAACTGCAACCTAGCCATGACCCCACAATGCAGGAAGAATCATTAATAGGCTTACTTGGCCTGTTGACACAATAACAGGATCCTTCATCAACTCCAAGGATATTGGGCAACGGAAATCATCTGGGATGACTGGTGTTTTTTGATTGTTATCAACTAATGATTGCCCGCTGGAACTGGGAAGAAAATTATTTTCGCTGGCAAGCAGATCCATGTCAAGGTTCTCCGTCTGCACAAAGTCTTTAATTTTCTTCAGCAACATTGATATCCTCTCAATGCTCTCGCCAGGATCTCCGCCACTTGCGCAAACCATCTCATGTAAAGCCAGTGACTCCTGTTTAAGGTCAGCTATCTTCATTAACTCCAGCTTTTCGGCCAATCTCCTTAATACAGCTGGATCCGAGGTTGTGTCACTACTCTGGTTATAAAGGCCAAAAAGCTCTTCATACAACTCGACATCAGGTGACTCAACTCTTCCTTTGGCTCTTCTAAATTGTCCAAGGACGAGCTCAACCTGGAAGTCAAAAGGTTAGATACTCTTCATGAAACTAAAAACTCAAAGTTAAGCGTTGAAATAACTTCCAAGAGAAGGATTCTTAACGTATTGGGTATAAAGAAGGTTTGGAATAGATGAAGTCCACTATTGTGTGGCCAATTTTCTAGTCAGTTATATTTTTATCAGTACTAACGGGCATATATATAAGGGTCTATGCAACAAGTAGATTCCACAAAAATTATGTCAACATCACCAAGAAATTAACACAGTACATAATCTAACCGTAACCACATCCCAACAACTGAACAGGACATGCTTTCAAGGATGAAATCTTACCTGTTCCTTGACTTCGTCTGATATGTCCAGGTTTTCATAGGAAATGCCACTTAGAGCTTGTTCCAGTTGTGAGGTCACCTCATGACATTTATTCATAATCTGCTCCCTTTCTAAGACCTGTAAGAGAGTGGAACATGAAGAATATAGTCTAAGAAATGAAAATTAAACAGATTTAATCCATGGAAAGAGCCATGCTCTACATAGTTAATGGCCCTTCTTTGTTTAATCCTCCAGAGAAATCAAATGACTAATTTAGCAGCAGATAAGTGTAATACTGTGTGTGCAAGCCCTGTTGCAGTGCAATTAGAAAAGTCACATTTGGTTGACACTTCGCATCACCAGTTGAATAAGAGAGAGAGAGAGAGACACACACACACACACAGGGAATAGAGTGGTTTTATGGGGCTTCACTGGTACTAACGCAAAATGTGGTTGCCCTCCATTCAGTAAGAGACTTAATAAAATTTACAGAGGCAACACAATTCAGTGATGGAAACTCCAACTACCAACCCTGCGATCCTCCTTTCCCAAAGTGCCAATTCACTATAAGTTAAACATGTATATAGTGCTCAGACATAATGACTGTAAAGCAGCTTAAATCTTTGCAAAGTTTTATAACAAGCAGGATATTCTCATGCAGTAGAGGCATAAGGCATAAGGCATCAAAAGAAGCAAAGCTACTGAAAATGCAAGGAGAATCAACTTCTTCCTTCCTCTTGGTCTTTCAATGCCAAACGCCAAAGAACCATAAACCTCAGCCATTAAGAGCAGTCAGCAATTTCTACTATCATCTCAAGCTACTAAGCTCAGAGATGTTGACAACAAATCTATAATACGCTCCTCTTGGCAATTCGATGCTATTGACAATATCAAGACCATTGCTCTGGTTTTGCGTCTTCCGTCCTCAGACAGTACGACACCGGCGCTACTTATTTACAAAAAATATATTAAATATCAACTGAACTTTTTTCACAGAATTGACCCCAGAAAAGGCAAAACTCCACTAAAATTTCACATCAAACCAATATGAATGGGGGGGGTGTAAGAGTGACCTGCAAACCACTCAAAATGACTTTGATATCTGAAAGTTCCCCGGAAAGAAAAATCAAAACTTTAAGTGAGGGGAGCCACGGAATCCAATAGACCCCAAAAAAGGGGGCGGGTTACCGAAGGAGCACCTAGAAACTGGGAGCACGAAATGAACGGCACGCACCAGGTAAATTTTGCTGCCTTCCGTCCCGAACCTCAGCAGCTCCTTGGCGGAGCCCAGGGCCTCCAGGAGCGAGGCCAGAGCTCCGATCGTCCCTTCGGGCATCGGCTCCTTGCTGTCCTTAATCTCCTCGAACAGCGGGGTCAACAGCTTCAGTCGCCGGGCCAGGTTGCTGTACTGCTTCTTGATCGCGCTCCTGTAGCCGGAGATGGAAGCTATCTCGTTCACCGCGTCGATCACCCTCTGAGCCAGCGGCCCCCTGTCCTCCACCGCCGCCGCCGCCGCCGCCGCCGCCATTATGGCTCGCTCCCCGAATCGGGCGGAGATGAGAGAGCGCGCTTCGGGCGAGGCTCCTCGAGGGATGATGATGAACACCCGTTGACTCTATGGAAAGGCGCGGGCGCGCGCGAGCTTCCCGTGCGCTCCTATGTTTGGAGCGACGGGAGGGCGTCGCTGTCGCAGGCCATGCCGGAGAAGGTGTGAAGTAGCGCAGCTCCTTCGGTCTGAACGCTGGAAAAATGGGCAAAAATCAAGCAAGACCTGCTTTTTGGCCCCCAAAAAGAGAAAACAAAATAATAATAAAAAAGGTAAACGCTCCTAGCCGAGTGCGGAGCTGACGACTGTGGTGGGCTCGGCTCGGCTGAGGTTAGGTTATTACGTGCGTTTGGACTTGGAAGGGGACCAGAGTTGGGCTGGGTTAGTTGGACGGGTCAAACTAATCGTGGGGGAAGAAGGGTGAGAGTGAGTGACAGCCTGCTCGAGTACGGAAATTTCTACGGCGTGCTGTCCGGAGGTGGGCCCACCCACGCCTGTTTAATACTATACCGACCCCCCCCAAAAAAAAAAAAAAAGGAAAACAAGACTATTTTTCTTGCTCTTCATCTAAGCAAGAGCATTCTCATATTTAATATTTAGGCCATATTTATTTCGCTAAGGAATAAACAATTTTAAAAAATATTATCCTAAGAATTATCATTCGTATTGCTTGTCAATAAAAAAACATTTTTCATTTTGAACAACAATTTATGTTTCATTCATTTTTATTTTTGGAAAAATCTTTCGAAATCATTTAATTTTTATGAAATAAACGAAATCTTTATATCTTTTAAAATCATAGATGGTTTCGGGCATGGATTACTACGTCCAGCCTCAAGTTCGATCTAGTACATCAAACTAACACTATGATCAACTCTAGCACTTTTGGATGCATTTTCTTCAAGGTCGTTTACTTAAAATTTAGCAATGGCGTTCGAAGTATTGACAATTTTGCATACACGAATCAAATGTCATTAACAATGATCATCCAATAAGTTCCTTAGAGCGGAGTTACAATGAACACGTTGAGTGTGTTACATTTTCATAACACATTGGTTCGTTCGCTCAACTGAATGAAATATTGTCAATGTTGTGCTTAGAGAGAGAGAGAGAGAGAGAGAGTGTGTGTGTGTGTGTGTGTTCGAGGTTTAGGTACTATTTGGTAACCATCTAAACAATGCCTGATTCTGATTTTTTTTTCCCATAATTAATTTGGAAACAAAATTGTGTTTGGTGAAATTTTTTTTCCCGGAAACAAATTTGTTCTTGGAATCAGTTTTGGACAAGATTTGAGAATAAAAAAAAATGTGATTTTGCGTCCGAGAATCAAAAAAATAATTAAAACAAAGTGAAACTCTTTTTTTTTCCCTTCTGCCATCCCACGGACGGCGGCTTGCGACCGCTGCCCGCCACCGGTCGCCGGAGGCTCACCAGGCCAAGGCGAGCCTCGCCGATGGCCAAGCGAGCCTCATTGGGGCTGGGCGAGGCTCGGTTGGCCATCAGCGGGGCTCGCCTAGCCCTACCAGTGGCTAGGCGAGCCTCGCACAACCCCGGGCGAGGCTCACCTAGCCATCGATGAGGCTAGGCCAACGAGACTCACCCATCCCTACCCCAAAGGTGGCCGGGCGGGCCTCGCCCAACCCCGCCGGTGGCTAGGCGGGCCTCGCCCGGCCCGGTGAGGCGGCCGGCCACCGGTGAGGCTCGGCCAACAAGGACCGACCTCACTGAGGGCCGACGACGCTCCGGTGAGGTCTCCAGCCCTCGTCCGCCGATCGCTGATCTGACGACCAGCCACAAGAAGAAGAAGAAGAGAAAAGGGGGAAAAAAAGTAAAAAAGTAAAAAAAATTATTTAAAAATTAAAAGAAACTGATTTGGAAAGAATCAATGAACACGCTATCAAACACAATTCTATTCCAGAATCAGAAATTTTGGACAGTTACCCAACACGTTCTTTACTCAGAATCAGTTCCTGGGAACAGAATAAGAAATAATCATTTCGAGTCCGTTCGTTTTGCGGAAAATAGGCCATCTCTGGAAAATATTTTCCCAAAAGTCATTTTCCAGGAAAATGACAATATTTTCTGGTGTTCGGCTAAAACTTGAAAGTATTTTGGAAAATATTTTCCGGTGTTCGGTAAGGAAAATATTTTCCTCTCACCAAATTAACGAGCGCGAGTGCCAAGCTCGAGGCTTGCTAGATCGACAAGTACGAGTTTAAGATCGATGAGTTTGAAGTTCACCTAGTTCGACGACTAGCCAAGAAAAAGGAAGATGGGAAACAAATAAAAGAAAAAAAAAAAGGAAAAGAAAATATAAAAGAAAAAAGAAAATAAAATAAAAAGGAAATTAAAAATAATTCAAATTAAAAAAGAAAAAGAAAACTAAAAAATAATTCGAATTAAAAAAAAAAAAAAAGGAAGAAGAAATGAGAGGAGAAAGTGAAGATTTGTAGAGGTGTGAGGTAAGAGAAATGAAGTGAGGAAAATGTTTTCCACTTTTCAAAAGTGGAAAATATTTTCCTTTACTTTAGAAGACTTTTTCCTTGAATAGAAAATATTTTTCCCAATGAATTCATTTTCCATGAAACGAACACCTAGAAAATTCGGAAAACGTTTTCTTGGAAATTATTTTCCGCGAAACGAATGGAGCGCTTGTCGAATTAGTTTAGAACAGAATCATTACCAAACGTACCCGTAGATTCCAAATAGAAAATATCTATATTAAAGTTATAATATTCTTTGCTTAGGGCAATTTTAGGAATTTCACATCTTATGTGACAATAAGAGTCTTACTACATACACCTTGGCATAAAAATTTGCATGTATACGTGGAATTAGTTTGGTAGAAATTTGGAATACTTCATGTCATTATTTTCACCTTTGCATGCCTCGTGCTCTTAATGAATAAAAAATGGTTTCAGAAGGCATAAGAATCATGGCAAGCAAAAAGCATATAAATGTAGTACTTTTTTTTCTCGACTATCTTTTGCATCCTCGAATTTTATAATAGAACTTTACAAATTCTCTTTTAAGAATATTTGATTTAATATCCTCCACATTAGATATCAAGCATGATAACTCAGTGATACACGATAGAACTATTATTAAAATGTGCAGATCAATCGAATATTTGAAAGGTATTAGACGAGAGTGACTTAGTTAATTCATGGCACGATCATTAAAGATTAGTCAACATCATATAATTCGCAAACTCATTTCGTAGAAGATGCAATGCAATGAGTAAATTTTTGAAAAAATCATGATCCGAAGTATAAATTTTTGAATTCCAAATTGAAAGTACGTAATTTTGGTGATAGAATATCAAATTTTAATCCAAAGTATTGTGATTTTAAGGTGGTTTTGTTGAGCATACATATGTGCTAAGTGCAGCTAAATTTTAAGAAGTAAAGCATTTAAAAGAACATAGGATATTATAATATTAAAAAAAAAAAAAAAAAGTTTCGTCCTCTCGCCTTGCGATTTTGTATTGATGAAAAAAACTATGGCTTCCAAGCACAAGCTTTCCTCGTGTCGCGCATGCGCACCAAACAGGCAAGCAAAGATAATTCAGACGCGAGTGGGACGTCC
This sequence comes from Eucalyptus erythrocorys, assembly GCA_014182555.1. Classification (NCBI taxonomy): domain Eukaryota; kingdom Viridiplantae; phylum Streptophyta; class Magnoliopsida; order Myrtales; family Myrtaceae; genus Eucalyptus; species Eucalyptus erythrocorys. Next base: position 28,568,632 of record CM024598.1, on the reverse strand, counting down.
CACGCGTTCACGGATTTCACGCCGGGGAATCGAGTAGACACCATACACGTGGAACCAGGAGACAGGCTAGGCGCCAACTGCAGTGGGCCATGGTGGCCCACAACTTGTCGACACGTGGCCCACGTTGGGCCGAGTATGTGGTGGGTTAACAGCCCCGTCGTTCGGTGTTCGTCCGTCTGACCCTAGACTCGGAGTCAGCTTGACTCGGTCCGAGCGACTCTTCTTGCCGCTCGGCTCGGCTCCTCCCAGCTTAGCCCGCGCCGGCTTGATTAGCCACTTTGGACTGTCGTCTGCGTACGGTTTTAAATTCGAAAAGTACAGTAAAGACTAAAGAGGACGTGATTATTATAATCAATATTTTGGAATATAACTTTTTTTTTTCCTGATTATTTATACTTAAAAAGTCCTCTACGAGTAATGTTCGCAATGATTCGTTGGTCACCGGGCCGCCCAATATTTGACCGGGAAATTAACTGGAAAAGTACTAAGAAGAGCACACCGACCGAAAAACATAAAAAAGAGCACGTGCATTATTGGAGATTCAAAACTACAGGAGCAACAGTAACCAAAACTTTTGATATGACGCGTATACTTTATTTTTTCTTAAACTATAAACTAGTAATGTAATAAATGGGAACTCTAAAAGTCATTAGTTTCAAGAAGTTTTGGATAAAGAAGGGTTTATTTGGATAGGTTAACCACAAATTTTATTAGTCAACAAGAGGATACGATTAACCTATTAAGCTCATCATTTTGATTGATTTTCCAAACTTATAAATTGAATAAGCTAATATAAATACTCAAATTAAAATCAAAAGCTAACTAGTTGACACTTTCAACAGTCAACACTTCCAATTTTGATTATCGATTATCAATTTCTTTATGACACTTTCAACACGGCACCATTTGCAACATGAGCACTAGAAGTTTCGCTTGATTAGTCTAGCATATACATGCAAAGTTGCTATGTATATGAAACAACTTGCTAAAAAATGATCAATTTTCACTTGAATAAAATAATTCTATCTAACACAAAATTACTCACGTCGAACCACCCGCCATGGTGGCTCAACTGGGTAGGTTTCAAACTTCCTTTCACTAAGAGATCTGGAGTTCGAAGCCCCTGGCGTGAGATATTGACGACTTACCTGGTGGCACGTATGTGGTGGCTAGCACATGTTGTGTTGTAGGGAGGCTAGCGTGAGATATTGACGACTTATCCGGTGGCACGTGTATGGTGGCTAACACGTGTCGCCCCTAATGGTTTACCTCCGACTGCCGGCCGTGCGGAGTTCCTTAGGTCATCAAAAAAAAAAAATTACTCACGTCGAACTAAATATCAATACACAGAAGGCTAGATTATTTTAAATATTCAAAGAAAAAAGTTACATTGTACTTCATTTTTGTCAAAAGTTAAAATATTAATTAAATGTTAGAAAGACATTGAAATATTATATAAGAAATTGATGTCATACGTTACTCTTTATTATATTAAGAAAGCTCATCTGCTTTGATTAAAATTTAATTTGTGTAAGCGCTGCGAAAAGGTGTGAAAGCGAGTCTTCTCTTTTCCACTTAACCAGAACATGAGAAGTCCCATTTCTCATCCCCTTCAGGTCTCTCTCTCTCTCTCTCTCTCTCAGTGTGCATAGTTCGGATTTTGCGGTGATTCTCTTCTTCAATTTGTAAAATAAGCTCCACAGAGCTTCGAGATAGTAGAGTTATAGTTGCTGCCGGCAGTTAATGTATGTGCTCTTTAATTCGATTACTATTCTATGCTCCATCTAGGGGAGTCGGAGCAGTGTTCAACTTTCCCTTTCCACACGCCACTGCAAAAAGAAGACAATTTCCGCGTGAAGAAATTTGAATTGAATAATGTGACGGGTCTTCCACTTAAGAAGGCAGTGGATGACCAGAATTTTTTACATCTTCAGTAGTACATCTCTTCCATTCAAAGAAATTTGTATCGCGCCTCGCCGGCGCCGGTTTTCTTTCACAGCCTTCAGACCGTGGGCAGGCTATTGTCCCGCACTTCTGAACAAGCTAAATCAAACCAAAAAACACGAATAGAAAGCACCAAGGAGGTGGCAAAAAGCTTCGGCTATCATTGTCGATAACATATGCAGCTCGAGGGCGGCCCTTTTGGCTGAGCCTCAGCCGAGGTTGCGGCCTGTACCTGAACCTTGACCTCGGCTTCAGCCTGTGCCCGAGCCTTCCTGCTGCTGCTCAACGAAAAGGCTCAATCGCTCAAGCAATTGAGCAGCCTTTCGTTTCCCTCTGTCTGTGCCGTTTTGTGCCAAATCCGCCAGTGGCTCCACGATTCCGAGTTCCTTTGCCTCTGACAGATGATGCTGCTCTCCAGCACAAAGATGCACCAATATAGCTGCAGCGTTCTCCTTGTTCCAAGCAAAACCAACACGAATAATCTCTACAAGAACCGGCACTGCCTTTGCAGCACCGATGGCGGCCCTCCCTTTTGTATGACTGGCTATTATTGCCAGTACAGCCAGTGCCTCATCAGCCATACCGCCACCGGGTTCAGTTAGGAGCTGCATCAGTGTAGGTACAATGCCAGCCCTAACAGCTTTCCCTTTGTTACCTGGATAAATGCACAAATTGAGCTTCGGCTATCATTGTCGACAACATATGCAGCTCGAGGGCGGCCCTTTTGGCTGAGCCTCAGCCGAGGTTGCGGCCTGTACCTGAACCTTGACCTCGGCTTCAGCCTGTGCCCGAGCCTTCCTGCTGCTGCTCAACGAAAAGGCTCAATCGCTCAAGCAATTGAGCAGCCTTTCGTTTCCCTCTGTCTGTGCCGTTTTGTGCCAAATCCGCCAGTGGCTCCACGATTCCGAGTTCCTTTGCCTCTGACAGATGATGCTGCTCTCCAGCACAAAGATGCACCAATATAGCTGCAGCGTTCTCCTTGTTCCAAGCAAAACCAACACGAATAATCTCTACAAGAACCGGCACTGCCTTTGCAGCACCGATGGCGGCCCTCCCTTTTGTATGACTGGCTATTATTGCCAGTACAGCCAGTGCCTCATCAGCCATACCGCCACCGGGTTCAGTTAGGAGCTGCATCAGTGTAGGTACAATGCCAGCCCTAACAGCTTTCCCTTTGTTACCTGGATAAATGCACAAATTGTAAAGAGCTGCTGCAGCATCCTTCTTCCCCCTTTGGGTTCCCTCGTCGAAAGCAACACGAGTGGAGGAATTGCACCAGATGCACCAATTGTCACTTTATACTCATCTACAGCAGAGAGGCTGAAGAGAGTGGCTGCTGCATTTTCCCGTGCTTCTATACTCCCATTCCTCAGAACATGGACTATGCCTGGAACGGCTTTAGAGGAGACAATATTACCTTTGTTCTCATAGCATATTGAAAGGTTGAATAGTGCGGTGACAGCATGCTCTTGGATGCGCAAGTCACGAGTTGAAAGGAGGCGTGCAAGGAAGGGAATTGCACCAGCTTCAGCGATGGCAACACGATTATGTGCATTATGCTTCGCAAGAAGGCGAATCTCAGCTGCAGCTGACTGCTGTTCCTCAGGATTCCCAGAACCAAGCTTGCGCAGAAGTTGTTCAATCTTAGCGCATTTGGCAGGGAAGGCGGCTGAGATAGTTTTGGTGGGTCGAGAGCTGCTTGGTGGTCTTGGTGGTCTTGGTGGCTGAATGCCGTTAGCCTCATGCCATTGAGCTATAAGGCCCTGAAGGACACCGTTGGGTGTAAGAGTTGTGCTGGAAAGGGTTTGCTGTGTCCTTGGACATGTCCTATGGCCCGCTTCCAGCCACTTCTCAATGCACGAGCGCTCATAGGTCTGCAGCAGGGAAAAGAATGATCAGTAGTACATAAGGACCGAATATGCACAAACATATCCAGGCATTTGCCCACGGGGGGGAGGGAGGGGGGCGCAACAGGTATCTTTGTATTACTATAAAAATTTTGTGTTAGCCTTCTCAAAGGAGGAAGTTTTTGCATTTTTTAACATATGCTAATGCAAGAGCCTAGAATGCAATATGCTGCGGCAACAAAGGACTCTTTGTCCAGAGTTAACTATCTCCCTGTCAGACTTAGAATACCTTGGTTTGTTCTGTCCATAAGATATGGTTGGATTCCCATAATAGTGCAACTGCAACCTAGTTACCTAAGTCATGACCCCACGGCAAAGGAAGAACCAGTAATGCACATACCTGGCCTGTTGACACAACAACGGGATCCTTCATCAACTTCAAGGATATTGGGCAACGGAAAAGATCTGGGACGACCGGTGTTTCTTTATTGCCATTGACCGATGACCCACTGGAACTAGGAAGAAAATTCTTTTTGCCGGGAGGCAGATCCATGTCAAGGTTCTCTGTCTTCACAAAGTCCGTAATTTTCTTCAGCAACATCGATATCCTCTCAATGCTCTCACCAGGATCTCCACCACTTGCACAAAGGGCAAAGATCTCTAGCTTTTCAGCCAGTGACTCCTGCTTAATCTTCATTAACTCTAGTTCTTCGGCCAATCTCCTTAAGACAGCTCGATCTGGAGCTGTGTCACTACTCTGGTTATAAAGGGCAAGGAGCTCTTCATTCGAGTCGACATCAGGTGAGTCAACTCCTCCTTTAGCTCCTCTAAGTTGCCCAAGCACGAGCTCAACCTGGAAGCCAAAATGTTAGACGATCTTGATTGAAGTATCGAAACTAAAAACTCAAGGTTGAGGTTTCCAATGCCTAAGAATAGAAGTATCTTCTCTAATTAACATGTACGAATTGGGGATGAACAAGGTTTGAAATAGATGAAAGTCCACTCTTCCGCGGCTAATTTTTCAGTCGGGTATTTTTGGCGGTGTATTTTCACCGGTACTGGCCGGCGTGTGTAATAAGGGTCCATGCAACAAGTACATTGCACAAAAATTATGTCAGCATCACCAAAAAATAACATACTCCATGCAGTCTAACCGTAAACACGCCCGGATAACCAGAAAGAACAAGCTTTCAAAGATTTCATCTTACCTGTCCCTTGACTTCATCAGATATGTGCAGGTTTTCATGGGAAATTCCATTTAGAGCTTGTTCCGGTTGGGAGGTGACCTCATGATATTTATTCATAATCTGTTTCCTTTCTGAGACCTGCAGGAGGAGCGGAAGAAAAAAGCTATATAGTTTAAGAAATAAAGATGAAACGGCCAAAATTCGTGAAAAGCATCATGCGTCTTTCAATGCTACTGAAGAATAATCAATTTCTTCCTTCCCCTTTGTCTTTCAATGCCAAACACCAAGAACCATAAATCAGCAAATCAGACTCAGCCAAATGTATTATAACTAAAAATACATTTGGTGACTATTCTATTTCCAATAACAATTTTTTATCGGAAATAATTTTTCCCGATTCTATTCCCTAGACGAGTTTCTAAGCATCTGAAAACGTTTAATAACTATCCAAAATTTCTAATCTCGAGATAGAAATGCATTTGATAAAAATTCTTTTTTATTTATTGTAAATTAGAGTTTTATTTTTTTATTTTTAATCATTTATTAATTTTTTTGTTTTTTTCTTTTTTCATCCCTCTCCTCCTCCTCTAACCACACGGGTCATGACAATGGCTAGCAATAGGTCACCTGTCCACGGATGAGGCTCGACCTCACCCAGTTGGCATGAGGCCCAGTTGGCATGAGGTTAGGGTGAAGCTAACTTTGGTGGCCCGGCGAGCTCGCCCGGCCACCAGCGAGGCTTCACCTCACCCAAAACTAGTGAGGCTCAGCCTCGCCCTGCTTTGGCAAAGCTTCGACGAGCTTGCTGGACCTCACCTAGCTAGTTGACGGCCACGGTGGGTTTGGTGAGCTTGCCGGATGTCGTATAGCCAATCACTAGTCATCGCCATGGTCGCCGACTAGCAATGAGGAAGAAGAAGAGAGAAAAAAAGAAAGAAAAATAAGAAAAGAAAAGAAAAAAAGAAGAAAATTTGGCTTGATTCCATAATTTTTTTCTATTTGTTGATTCTATTCTAAATCTATTCTCAAAAACAAAAAAATAGATTTTCATTCTGCAGAATACAAAATTTATCAAACGGATTTCTATTATTTTTTTGTTCTGGGGAACAAAAGAATAGAATCATACACTATTTGGGATGTTATTAAATAGGCCCCAAGACCAATGCTCTGTTTTTTGCATAGTCCATCGTCAAGACAGTACAATGCCATTTTCGTCGATATGTGCCTAGGTGCTTTTGTTTTGCAAAAATGTATTAAATACCATCCATTCTACCTCTAGGATCTCTCTCTTCAAGCTAAGTAGCAACACTGCGCCCCTATTGCAGACTCTCGATTCGCTTTTTTCACGGATTTGACTTTAGCTTCTCGTTTATCAGAAGCCGACCCACGAAAGTAACAACACTGAAATTTAACGTCAAAATAGTGTGAATGGGGATGCGAGAGTAACCTGCAAACCACTCATTAATACCTGAAAATTCCTAGGAAACAAAAACCCAAAATGCTCTAAGAGAGGAGCACGTAGAAACTGCGCACGCGAAATTGAACGGCACGCACCAGGTGATAAATTTTGCTGCCTACGGTTCCGAACCTCAGCAGCTCGTTTGCGGAACTCAAGGCTTCCACGAGCGAGGCAAGAGCTCTGATCGTCCCTTGGGGCATGGACTCCTTGCTGTCCTTAATCTCTTCGAACAATGGGGTCAACAGCCTCAGCCCTCTGGCCAGATTGCCGCACTGCCTCTTGGTGGTGCCCCTGTAACCGGAAATGGAAGCTATCTCGTGGACTGCATCGATCATGCTCTGAGCCAATGCTCCTTTGCCTTTTTCCATGACTCGCTCTCCCGGTCGGGCGGAGAAGGAGACGCACTTCTTCGTAGCATTTACTTTCTAACATTGGCGTCGGAACGCTGAAGTATGACGCGCTTGAAACAAGAGACGAAAAAAGGGTCCACAGAGTACTAGGATGCTTCCTGGTTGAAAAATTGAGACCACGCGTAAAGATTATAGTGCCATAAATCAACAAAGCTCTGTTCGTTTCGCGGAAAAGTGGCCATCTTCGGAAAATTTTTTTTCCGTGTCATTTTCCAGGAATATGACAATATTTTTTTGTGAGCGGAAAATATTTTCCTACCGAACACCGGAAAATATTTTTCGAAACACTTTCATATTTGAGTGCGAGTGCCAAGCTCAAGGCTCGCCAAATCGACGAGTGCGAGTTTAAAATTGATGAGTTTGGGATTTACCTGTTCGACGACTAGCCAAGAAATAAGAAGATATGAAACAAAGAAAAGAAAGAAAAGAAAAGAAAAAGAAAAAGAAAAAAAGAAAGAAAAGAAAAAGGAAATTAAAAATAATTTGAATTAAAAAGAAAAAGAAAATTAAAAAATAATTAGAATAAAAAAAAAGAAAAAGAAAATTAAAAAATAATTAGAATAAAAAAGAAAAGAAGAAGAAGAAATGAGAGGAGGAAGTGAGGATTTGTAGTGTTGTGAGCTAAGAGAAATCAAGTGAGAAAAATGTTTTCCACTTTTCAAAAGTGGAAAATATTTTCTCTTACTTTAGAAGACTTTTTTTCCCTTGATGGAAAATATTTTCCCCAAGGAATTTATTTTCCGTGAAACGAACGTCGAAAATCCGAAAACGTTTTCCGGAAACTATTTTCCACGAAACAAACGAAACCAAAATAATATATTCCTTTACTCATAACAATAATGATAATAATAATAAAACTAGAAACCAGAGCGCCAGTAATAACTATTTTATTTCGGCAAAAACTATTTTTCTGTTCTCGAGAGTATGTTTAGAACAGAAATCCGTATGATGACCCAATTTTATTTTTCTATTTTTGAAATAAATTTTTACTTTAGATATAGATTTGGAATAGAAATGATAAGTAAAAGTTATATATTTTTCTATTTCTAAAATAAAAATGAGAAATAAAAATTATTTTTATTGCTCACTCTTGTTACTAACTGGCCGTCCACCCGTTGCTTCCCCCACCACTGCCCGTCGGCCAGTAGGTTACTATTTATCGTTTGCTCTCTAAGCCAATAGGTTACTATTTTTTTTTTCATAACTAATTTTTTTATATAATAAATTTTAAAGAAATTCCGAATAAAAGATTGAAGTGTGGCCAATTTCTCGAAAGAGAGTTCTAGGTGAACTTTATCTCAAATAAAGCCTAAAATTGTCGAAAATATTCTCAAATAAGGACCTCTTGAGCACTTGCTACTTTTCAAGTTATGATTGGGGCATTTTTATCCGAAATCAATTTTTATCTTTTACCAATTTTCCTTTCCTTCTTCTTCCTCTGTTCTCTTTTTTAATTCTTTCAGTCAACCATAATTAGGGACTTCATTTAAAAATAAATAAAAAATGGAAGGATAGATCCGCTTGCAGTCTCCCCTTGAAAAGCCACAAAGCACGAAATAACCTTCGAAATAGCCGAAGCTTTGAAACTTCTCGCTCAAAGCTCACGAGATTCCAGCTTGGAGCAATCTTGTAAGCCGGGGCAATATTGGATGCCAGTGCCACAAAGTTCCTTCTTTTTGGAGAAAGCTAATGCAGAGAAAAGTCACGGCTACCTGCCGAAATTCCTGACCATTTCAAGCCAACGTTGGATAGGGCCGGGGACAAATTATTACACCGCTTTACGCTTAAAATAAGAAAAAAATAAAATTAAACTTATGGACCTGCATTATTTAAAATCAAAGAGGTGAAAGAGAATTGTCTATCTATAGATGATGGGATACATGTGGCACGTAGGGATGTCACAACCGAATCGAAATTGAAATCGAAATCGAACTAAAATTCCTTACATTTTCAGTTCGGTTCGGTTTTCGCTTCGAATGACAGAAAAATAACCTTTTATTTGGCCGGTTCAAATTTTTTCGGTTTAAGCTCGGTTTATAAATCAATCGGAATCATTGAAACTTAATACCTCAAACTAAATTGGATCTCTCACCGCCTTTCTTTGCTCGCGTGACTCTAAGCCTGAGACTTGGAGAGAGAGGGAGGGAGAGGGAGGCAAGACAGAGAGATGGCGATTAGGTTGCACACGACCACGGACGCGAGGCGGAGCCACGGCATGTGGATGATAGAATTGAAGATTGACTCTTTGATTCTTGACGCGGGTAAGCGACATTGACTAGATTGCGTGTGATAACCTTATCTTCATCATTTTTCAGTTTTTTGTGCTCCGCCTCTTGGGCAAGGTTTTTTTTTTTTTTTTTTTTTTTTTTTTTGAAAAGGAAATACTGCATTCATTCATTAGAGAAAACGAGTCTTACAAGACATCGATAAATTGAATTCTGAGCAAAGAATTTTTGAGAGAGGAAGAGGAGGAGAGCTCACCCAATTTACGAGAAGTTTCCTAGCTCGGTGTGATCTGGCCACCCAATCAGCCGCCCGATTTGCTTCGCGTGAACAGTAGAGGACCTAGATGGGATTGCAAAGATTCAACATTTCTCTGCATCTTTCGGTAATTTCGTTTAAATTCCATGGGGTTCGGCCTGGCTCATTACCATCTTCACCAAACTAAAACTATCACTTTCACACACCCATCTAACCGGTTGACCCAAGAAGCTCTTCACGTGCGAAACTACTTTTTCCTTCAAGTACATCAACCCGTGTAGGAGAGAGAGGGCTTCGGCTTGTTGAGATGAGGAAGCCCTAGCTTCGCAAGCGAAACCCTCGACCACCATCCCCTTCGAGTCGCGGATGATTCCGACGATTGAGTAGAGGAACTCGCCTAGGAGCCACGAAGCGTTGACGTTGAGTTTCAACTCATCCCCTTCCGACGGCTTCCACCGACCAGGTTCGACATAGAAATTGGGGGTTTCCTTTTTTCTGGTTTGCCATCGACTGAAGCTTCGTTGCTGTTCTTGTGCAAGATCCACGAGATCTGCTATTTGCAGGGGTTTGGCTCTGAAGTCGAAGTTATTCCGGGACTTCCAGATGTTCCATAGTACGGTCGCAATGAGTTCTTGCTCTAGTAAGCCTTTCTTTTCTTTAAAAACCTCAATAAGCCATAGATCGAACCGTTTGATGTTGCTGGGATGGCTGATAATGTTAATGTGAGAGTTGGCTCATATAGATGTTGTCCATTTGCATAGCAGAAATAAGTGTTCTATAGTTTCCACGTGGTTAGAACAGAAAGGGCATAAAGGATCAGGAATGAGTTGCCTTCTGTACAAGTTCTTCCGTGTAGGTATGGCATTTTGACACAAGCTCCATAAGAAAAATTCTCAGCTTTGGGGATATAGCGATAGTCCAAATTCTAGTCCACAAGGATCGTGGAGGGGTGAAAGAGCATGATGCTTTGTTTAGATCAGCTCTGGTAGAGAGAGGTGTGGCTCGATTATAGCCACTATTCACCGTATATTGGCCTGTCTTATTGCCTGTCCACACGAGACTATCATTCTCTGGGTGTATGCTTAGATCAATCATCAAAATCTCATTTGCCGTAGATTCTTCAAAAGTGTTAAGTATTAGAGTTTCATTCCAGGTTCTCAAATCTTCATTGATCAAGTCTGATACCATAATAGGGTCATGCTGATTTGCTGGGCCACCTAACACACCCGACTGAAGCCATTGATCTTCTTTGATTTTTATAGATTTTCCATCCCCCACTTTCCACTTGACTTCTACTTCTATAATATCTCTGCTAGTTAAAATATTTTGCCATCCTCAAGACAGTCGCGTACCCTTGTTTGCCTTCCATAGATCCTCATTTGGATAGTAAATACCTTTCAAAATTTTGCTCCACAGGTCTGAAGGAGAGTTAGCTAGTCGCCATGCTTGCTTTCCGAGCATAGCCCTGTTAAAATTAATTAGGTCTTTAAATCCCAAACCACCCTCATCTTTCCTGGTTTTTAAACTTCCCATTTTTTCCAATGCAAGCCTCTGTTTGAATCACCTTTCTGCCACCAAAAGGCTGCAATCCTTCGTTCTATAGCTCGACAGATTGAGATAGGGAGTTTAAAAACTGACATAGCATAAGTGGGGATTGCTTGTACAACGCTTTTAATCAAAACTTCTTTGCCAGCTTTAGTTAATAATTGTTCTTTCCAACCTTCTAACTTCGAGTTAAATTTTGCCAATATCCAAGCAAACATCTCTTTCTTAGTGTGCCCCCATTTTGCTGGAACACCAAGGTATTTGCTTGTTTTTTCTATAATTGGAACTCTAAATTCATTTGCTAAGTTTCTTTTCAAGAGTGAAGGATAGTTTCTGTTAAAGAAAACCCTTGATTTGTTTAAATTAATGGCTTGCCCCGTTGCATAACAGTATTGATGAAGGATATTGGTTAGATTTTGGCATTCAATTAGAGTTCCCTCAAGAAAAAATATTGCATCATCAGCAAAAAGTAGATGTGTCAGAGTACGGCAGAACCTATTAAGTGTTATCCCCTTAATACTGCCTTCTATTGTGGCTTTCTTCATCATCCATGTCAGGACATTTGCTACTAGGATAAATAAATATGGAGAGAGGGAATCTCCTTGTCTAAGGCCTCTCGAGGGAGTGAAAAACTGAGATGGTTCCCCATTGATGATAACACTCAGGGACACCGTTGTAACACATTGCATAATTAGGTGTTACCCATCTCTCACAAAATCCCATTTTCAGCATGTAATCTCTAAGAAAATCTCATTCAATTCTGTCATAAACCTTTTGCATATCCAGTGTCAAGATGGCCTAAGATTTCTTCTTCCTTTTGGTGGTTCGCAGGTGGTGTAGAACTTCCTGGACAATGAAGATATTATCCTGGATTTGGCGTCCTTGGACAAAGGCACCCTGTTCAGGCTCGATGATTTTCGGAAGGTAAGACTTCAATCTGTTGGCTAGAACTTTTGAGATAATTTTGTAGTTGAAATTGCACAAACTAATTGGTCTGAACTGACTTATATTTTCAGGGTTTTATATCTTCGGTATCAGGGTAATGTGTGTTTGGTTGATATGAGGATCAAGGGTACCTGTATTAAAAAAATTCTACACTAACTGAAACACATATGATTTGATGTCCTCCCAGGATTGATGGTAGAACAGATCGTTAAAACCATCGGGACCAGGGGCTTTGAGGGACCCCTTTTGAAAAACTACTGTCTTAACTTCTTCCATGGTAAGAGTAGCCATTAGATGTGCATTGATTTCCGCGTTGACAGGGCTGTGGCACTGAGCTAGAATTGGCTGATAATTTCTGGGGCCTGCTAATGTGAACAAGTGCCTAACCCTATATGATTTTTAATAGCTGAAATATCTCTACACCAGCTGAGATCTTCCAGTTGCAACATAGTAATCTTGTTTCTTTGCCTTCTTTGCACAGTAGTTGCATGAAAAAATTTGCTATTTTGATCACCCCATTATAGCCAATTAATACGTGAGCATATGCCCCAAAATTTCTCTTCTTGGTTCCACAATTGTTGAATCTGCTGTACAATTTTGTGGACTGCCTGTTTGCTGGAAAGATGGGAAGGTTGATTGGTGATTTCTGTAAGTTTCTGATTGAGTGCCCTGATTCGAGATGGAGCATGTGCAAACGTAGCTTTACTCTGTTGAAGAAAAATCACTTGTAAGTTTTGAAGTTAACAGAACAACCTCGTCAGTAAAGTCTGAAGTATTCAAGACCCAGTCAGTTAAGTCTGAAGAGTTCAAGACCCAAGCATTTCCGTCTGAAGACAATTAGACCTAAAGTTACGGTCTGAAGTTTTCCGTCTAAAGACAGTCAGACCCAGAGTTAAGGTCTGAAGATCTCCAGATCCAAATCAAAGTCTGAAGACAGTTTGCGACTTTGCCAGGCTGACAGCAGGTTATTTTTATGGTTAAGGAAATTAAGATTTGGATATTATATTTCCTAACTTATCAATGGAATATCTCTAGTTGTGATTGTGAGCTCGAGATTTTCTCTTCGGATTTTATCCGTTGAAGATCAAGCGAATTTTTGGAAGAATCTAATTTTGGAAACTCAAGATCCTAATTGTATGGGTGAGCATGATTGACGAGCTATTTTCTACTTATATTTTCGACAACGTGAAGATCACTTAAATTGATTCAGTCCAACGGGTTGATTGGATGAATTTTTGGAAAGTGCTAATGGGTATGGAGGCACGAAGGTTATTTAAGGTGGGTCGGAGTTGTTCGAAAAAAATGAGAGAACCGATAGAAAAATTTCGAAGTTAAAACCTCTGATATCTCTTGTTCTCAAAATCTCTTGTGCTCAAAATTGTGTATCAAAGAGAGTCGCTTATAGTGCGAAACAACAAGAAGCTGTAGAAGAGACTTTCTACTGAAGAAGTCTAGTTCGTGAATTGTAATAGCTCTCATTTGCTACATAGTGATTACAGCCAATTGGCTGCCAGCGTGGAGAGTGGACGTAAGCTTGCAATAAGCCGAACCATTATAATCGTTGTGTCAATTTTCTCTTACCCTACTCTACTTGTTTTATGAATGTATGATCTATTTATTTCTGATGTGATTTTCATATTAAAGTATATTTCAGCAAAAGATTCTAAAAGAATTCCATAATCATCTATTCACCCCCCTCTAGGTGGATTCACTAGCCTATATCATACTCCACTTAGTAAGAGCTTCTGAGATTTCTTTTAGCTTTGCTGAGAGTCTAGTCTGGCTCAAAGGTGTATTGTTCCATGTTTGCCTTATAATCTCTCCATACTCTGCATGGTCTATCCAGTAGGCTTCCATTCTGAAAACTCTTTTTCTTTCCTGACTTTCAAGGTGTAACACAAGGAGAAGAGGACTGTGATTTGAGCCAATTGTTGGGAGGGCTTGTACTTCAGCATCATGAAAAGTAAGTCTCCGGTCTAATTAGATAGGACTCGATCTAGTCGTTTTTTGACAAGATCCTCCCTTTCCCTGTTATTTGCCCACGTGTATGCGCACCCTTTACTTTCAATGTCCATTAGAGAGCGTGTATTTAAGAAATCTCTGAAGGCTGTGATTCGATAGTTGTCTGCTTCTCTTTTCCCCACTTTCTCCATACATATAATATTTCATTGAAATCACCCATGCAAATCCAAGGGAGAGAATTGGTAGGCTGAAAATCCGTCAATTGCTGCCATAACTTTAACGTTTGTCCAAAATTTGTTGAGGCATGAACAAAGGTAATTCTCATGGAATATCCACTATCTGAGTCGATGCAATGAATTCTTGAGAACTTTCATTGAGTTTAAGCTCCACTTCTTCTTGCCACAGAACTGCTAAGCCTCCCGCAATTCCTTCCGGATTAACTGTAAATAGGTTTGAAAATTTGAGTTTCTTTTTAATTCCTTCCACCATCGATGCTTTGTTTTTCGTTTCCATCAAAAAGATTAGGTTGGGCCTTTCAAGAGCAACTAATGCTCTCAATGCATGGAATGTCAGGGGGTTGCCCAGCCCCCGACAATTCCAACTGATAATTTTCATTTCGTCAATGTTGGCTTATTAGGGCCAGCCACCAAAGCCCACTCATTGCCATCCTTAACGATCTAAATTGGGGTCTCCAAGAGGTCCGTAGCATCAATCAGTACGGGAACTGGTTCTGTAATGCATTTTTGTTTCTTTGCCCTCTGCACTTTCATGCTATTCTTGCTGCATTTGCTCATCTTCGAAAGAATTGGTTTAGTAGCTTCATTGTAGATTAACTATTTATCATGTTCTGGGTTTTTTAGAAAGCAATCAGCTGGTTCTACTATCATCTCCTGTTTGTGTAAGCTCTCTGTTCTTTTCTTACTGCAGGTAGGGGCTTTGCTGAAGCCGCTCTCATCTCTGGCTACTATTTCCATGGTCTGTGCTGGAGGAAGATTTTCTGGTACTGTTTCCTCCACTATATACTCCTCTATTTTTCCATAAAACGCTTCCCAATGTGGACTATGGTCACAAGCTTCCGCCTTCAACCAGGGGCCAAATTTGCCAATCTTGTTCACTGACCATGGAGATTGATTATAGGAAATGATTTCACAGTTGGCTACGTAATGGCCAATTCTGCCGCACGAATAACAGTAATGCGGCAAACGTTCATATTTGAATTCCACCAAGAGCCATTTGGTACCAATATCCAATATAACCCCTGATTTTAGTGGAACTATTAAGTCCAGATCCACTCTGACCCGACCTCCTTTGTATTGTGCATTACCCTGGGGATCCACCTGAACTTCTAACACATGCCCTATTTTCTTTGCCAGGTCATGGAATACTTGTTTTGTTTGCCATCCAGGAGGAATTCCTCCAAAACGTACCCATAAAGCATTGCTGGAAAAGTCATAGTAGTGTTATGGAATGTCAGGTACACATTGTTTTAGAACAAGTAGATTGCTGGAAAAAGACCAGGGGCCAGCTTGTAGAACTCTCTCATTTTCCTCTTCTGATTGAAACACAAAAGTGAAAAAACCTGGTTCTTTCTGGAAACAAACCACAGAATAATCTCCAAGCTTTCTTCATGGTAGTAAGAGAAGCAGGGAAATTGACATTTGGTTTAGAAAATAGTTTCCCAAATAAAGTACGATTACATTCTGCCCTCTTTTGTGGTGGGATAGCTGTGAAAGCTTCTACTATATCATCCTCAGACCATAAATTACCCAGGCTTTTACATAGTGCAGCTAATCGCAAATTATTTTCTTCTTTCCCTGCCATAGTATCTTATCAACATGGATAGCTACCTACAAGCTTACGGAGAAAGGCTTTGGAGCAATTTGGAGCAGGAAGAGTATGGGTGAGAGATTGAAGGGAGCTCGGGAAAAGGTAACACAGGAACCAGAGGTGTGGGGGTACTGGAGAAAGAGTAAGGGTTAGCACCATAATAAATCCACTACAGCCAGACGAAATTCATCCTCCCAAACGAGTGAGTAAAAGGTAAAGATCCATATAACGAAACATTTGAGCCGATTGTTTATGGGTGAAACCAAGATCTCACAACACCTCCCACTTCCGCAGCAGCACAGAACCAGAGATCCAGTGAAGGAACAACGGTTGCGACAGAAGTTTCACCGATAGCAGAAAATCAGAAAACCAGCCGAGCGTCAAGTACAAAGCAAACGAAAACACACCTTAGCAAGGCCCCCAACAACGAGATCACCAGATCAAGTTGATTTCGAAGAAAAGGCAATGAAGACTGTTCTATTGGGCAAAAACAACACAAATCAGCATCGGATCAAGGCAGGATGAGAGATTTATGTTTTTTTTTTTTTTTTTTTGGTTTTTCAATACTGGGTTGCGAAATCTAAAGAAAAACGAAACAAGAGCAAAGGTTGCAAGAAAGGGATTTTAGTTGCAGATAGCAACTTAGAAATTAGGGTTTATGGAAAGGGGAAGCTACCATAAGGGTAGAGAAGAGCTCGCAGAGGCGAGAGATTCAACCGCTCTCTTTAGAACGACACTTTCATATATATGAATCTTTTTATACATTCGTATATATCTCGATTAATTCCTAAATGAGATATATATAAATCGCCCTTGAAGTGTGGATTGGTCAGTAATATGATTAAATTCTGCCATGACTGTCGAACTGAGTTTCATATCTTCCTTTATACGCTAATTTTAGATTGAATGCCACATGTTTGACAAAATTGTAGAACAAGATCCATCTAGATTTGCCTCTTTTTACTGGTCACACTGGTCTGAATCAACACACTTTATATCATGGTGATTGCTTTGTTAATTGTTGCACGTAATTTCTAATCTACTGAGTAATTGTGGAATGCCTCTTTGAGTACGCTTTTCTTTGTTATTGGTTATGTTTATTCCTTTAGCATTTAATTGTGGTTGCCGAATTGTAGAAGTGATCGAAGTTGTGGAACTTACATTACGAGGAAATCTTTTGTGCCTTTATTTGTCTTTCAATCAATTCCTCCGAACCGAACCAAATTGGGATTTCGATTAGGTTTGTATTTGGCTCAAGTTGGATTTGATTCGGTTTAATTTAGCAGTTTTCCTTAACGGTTCGGTTCATTTTTTTTTTTTCTGGTTTCATTCGGTTTGTATTCAGTTTAAGTCGCATTTGGTTCGGTTCGGTTCGGTTCGGTAGTTTTGCTTAACGGTTCGGTTTAATTCTTTCAAAAAAATCAAATTGAACCAAACTATTGTCACCCTTGGGAGGAGGTCAAATTCTATAAAAGAAAAAAGATGCTTGTGGCCTCCTCTTGACAGGTGACCGCCCTTTGCTCGTATGCACATTGAGAGACAACTACTTCTTGTGTTGTGGCTCTCACCGCCGAAAGCCTCGACAGCTCGTCGCTGGTCCAGTGCGTCCTCCGCGAGAACATGATGGAGTCGGAGGCAATGGCAACGACTCGAAGGGTTCCGCCGACAAATGGTGTAGATCCTCCCACCCACAATTGTTTAGGCCCGATCAGCAAATGTACAAAGTGGATGGTTTTAAATATTAAAAATTATGTTGGAAGATACACAGCATCAATCAATATCAGATCCAATTAGATTCGATTGTATTTCCATTTATAAAATATTCCCTTACCTTGTTTATACATAGATTACAAAAGTATATACGAGATAAGCATGTACATTGATTATACAGTGAATACAATACAGAATTCTTCTTTTTCCTTCTTCCACTTCAGATTCTGACATGGTATCAAAGCGCTTTTGATCCATTGTAGCTTCCGCATTGCCATTCGAATTACCTTCTATCTTCCTTGTTCTTGTTACTGCAACACTCGCAAAACAGAACATCGCCTAGAAGGAATTCATCTCTTCACCTCTGTATACGATCTGCAAAATAAAACCACTGTAGAACAACATACATCATGGCAGATCCACAAGAACTTACCTCGCCCACCGAAGAACTGCCGGGAGCAACAACCCCAAATCAGTCTGCCGTTGCGACACCGCCAGATCAATCTGGGGTCACCTCTCTGCCTGGCCACACGCCGTGGCAACAAAATCCGGCTCGCCCAATCCGGGGCTTATCTCGGGGTACCCATATCAATGGATGCCTTACCCGTGGATCCGGGATTAAACCCAGTACATCACGGCCAGGGCTACCAAGGCGTGCGGGTCGATGGAGGCCTACCAACCAAGACAGGGGCAGGCGCAACCATCGGCCGTGAACAGACGGGCGGATCAGGAAGTCCGAATACGGGTCAATCATCAAATAACCAAGGGTTTCCCACAGGATTCGTACCTTTTCCCTTCGCGGCCACCATGGGTCGCCCAGAACCCGGCGACGCGCTGTACGTCTCCAACAACGACAGACCCGAGTTGCAGCTCATAAGCCACCGTCTCACAGGGCCTAAAAATTTCTCAAATTGGGCACGGGAATTCCGTCGAGCCCTTGTAACAAAGGACAATGAAGGATTTATCGATGGAACCGCTGTCCGGTTCCAACCGAGGAAAGGCTAGCACGACAATGGAACAAATGCAATCAGTTGGTAAGGACATGGATCGAGAATACCGTGAGCCCAGAAATCGCAGCCGGACTGCCCCCAACGGAGGATTCCAAAAAATTTTGGGACAATATAAACGAGATGTATGGAAAACTGGATCGGGCGAAGATTTTTTCGCTCCACCAAGCCCTATCAGAGCTGAAACAGGGAAACACGTCGGTGACAACGTGCTTCAACAAGTTGTCAGCGCTTTGGAATGAGCTTGAAGCGGCAGAGGAAAAACTCATCGGATCCGAAGCCACCCTCCAGCAGTACAAGGAAATCAAAGACCGAGAGAAGGCGACTCGGTTTCTTTTGATTCTTAACGATTCTTACCTCCATTTCGGTCGCAAATCCTCGCGATGGAGCCTGCGCCTTCAATCGGGCGTATCTTTCAACTTGCAGTGCAAGAAGAAAATCAGAGAATCGCATCGACGGAAGGCCAGAGGGGGGAAACCCTAGCACTCGCCGCAAGAGGGTCACGAACCCTAGAAAAGAGACGTGAACTGCAGCTAGGGTTCACGGATCCGAGGGCTTTTAAAGGGGCAGGAATGGACGATCACGATCGCACGCAGCGATCGGACGGTCCGAAGGGGGCGCGGCCTTATGGAGATCTGGACGGTGGAGATGGGCTGTTCATTAAAGGATCTCACGGCCAGGATTTTTCAGGGAATTATGGGCAAAATGCGCGTGGGCCTAATTCCCTTGGGCCCAATTAAAAAATTTACAGCCCCAATCCGTATGGGCCGAACAGTTATGGGCCCAATTTCTCTGGGCCAAGTTCAAAAAACAAAGGGAAATTATATTGTGAATTTTGCAGGCGTCCCCACCACACAATAGAAAATTGCTGGAAATTACATGGGAGACTTGGAGAAAAAAGAGGAAAAGAAATATCGGCCGCAGCATACCAGCTTACAGGACCAAGTGATCCAAATCAACCCATCACTCATGGAGAATATGAGAAATTAATCCAAACACTCCAAAAATTGGATATTAAAAAAAAGGGGAGCAACTTTTTACGGTATTTCTCATTGCCGACTCAATTATATATCGAGAAGTACTTGGATAGTAGACTCGGGGCCGTGATCATATTGCATGTGAAAAGGGATTATTTACTGCTATTCATGATGGGTTGGATAGTCCAATTATAGTGCACTTGCCGAATGGAAGTATTGCTCATGTCACTACAACTGGAACGGTTAAACTTAGTCCTGACATTACCTTGACAAATGTCTTATATATCCCTGAATTCCAGTTCAATCTTATTTCCGTGTCTAGAGCCTGTGAGGAAAATTCTTGTCAAATTTCCTTCAATATTCATGGTTGTCAATTTTAGGTCCCTTCGACTGGGAAACTGATAGGATGGGGTGATCTATCCGAAGGACTTTTTTTACGGAGAAGTTCAGCCAAGGATTTAGATATCTTTCCTTATAATAAATCATTGTGTAACTCGACTACCGTGATAGAAATTTCATTTTGCATTCCGATTCGGCCACAGTTCTTTATTTACATATCCTCAATGCCATATCTGTCCACTTGCAAAACAATCGCGCAATTCTTTTCCTTTGAGCAAAAATCGTGCGTCTCAAATTTTTTCACTGCTCCACATTGATGTTTGGGGACCATACCATACACCAAATCATGATGGTTCTCATTTCTTTCTCACTATTGTGGATGATCATTCGAGAGCGACATGGATTTTCCTTATGCAATCCAAAGGTCAAGTCCTGTCACACTTAAAGACCTTTCTTTCTCTGTCAAAAACTCAATTTGGCAAACCGATCCAAAGGATTAGGACAGATAATGGGAGAGAATTCTTCAATCATGAATGTACGTCCTTATTGACAGCTCAAGGGATACTGCATGAAAGCTCGTGCACCTACACACCACAACACAATGGAGTGGTGGAAAGGAAACATCGTCACTTGTTAGAAGTGGCCCGGGCCTTCAAGTTCCAAGGATCCATACCAGACAATTTTGGGGAGAATGTGTTTTGACCGCAAAGATACCTAATCAACCGGATGCCAACTAAGGTCCTTGATGGTCACAAACCCTTTGAACTTCTATTTGGGAAGAAGCCGCTTCTTGATCATCTGAAAATTTTCGGATGTCTTTGTTATGCCCACATAGTGGGTCCCAAGGATAAGATGGGTCCACGAGCTCGCCGTTGCATCTTCATGGGGTATGCGACCCTACAAAAGGGATATCGAGTTCTTGATCCTTCTACAAATGAATTTTTCGTCAGTAGGGATGTTCAATTTCAGGAAGACTTTTTCCTTTCTCTACCCACGCTCGGACACACGGCGCCAACAACATTCGATACTCCTCTTATTGAGGAATCACCTCATAATCGGGGATATCTCTTGGTTCCCTATTCGCCGATCCGAGCAAAGGCGATGTACATACTATGGGTATAACACCCCTGGCAGAAGACATGGATCTACATCAGGACGCAGAGATTGCATCCGAATCTCTTCCTGCACATCCTATGGAGAGTCCAGCACTTCCGTCTTCTTCTGGTCCAATACTTCAGCCTTCTTCGACGTCATTCGGCCCGGGAGGTCGGGCGAGCCACGCGTCCTCCAACTTGGACCAAGGACTACGTGTGTGGAGTCGGGAATTCACCGGGTATTCTTTTTCCTGTTTCCTCTTATGTCTCTTTCGATCGATTATCCGAGGAGCATCGATGTTGCATTGCTCGGATTTCTGAAGAACAAGAACCTTCCTCCTACAAAGAGGCAAGTACTGATCCACGATGGCAGAAGGCTATGGCATCAGAATTACATGCACTGATGGACAACAAGACGTGGGACGTTGTCAATTTACCTCCGCATCGCAAGGCCATTGGATGCAAGTGGGTCTACAAGATCAAGTACCGAGCTGATGGTACAGTTGAAAGGTACAAAGCCAAATTAGTAGCAAAGGGTTTCACTCAGAAGGAAGGTTTTGATTATCATGAGACTTTTTCCCCAGTTGCCAAAGATGCTACAGTCCGGTCATTCCTTTCAGTTGCAGCCTATCAAGACTGGGCTTTGCACCAAATGGATGTCCACAATGCTTTCTTGCATGGCGACTGGATGAGGAGATCTATATGGACATTCCACAAGGCTTGCGGAGACAGGGGGAGGATAAAGTGTGTCGTCTCCGCAGATCCTTATATGGACTCAAACAAGCATCCAGACAATGGTATGCAAAATTCTCTGAGTCCCTGATTGTTGCCGGTTTTCGACAATCCAAATTTGATTATGCTATTTTCACATGGACTAAAGGTACGTCGTCTATATACCTAATGATATATGTAGATGACATATTGATCATGGGAAATGATGAGGGAGCAATCAGAAGTTTCAAGCAATATTTGCACTCTACTTTCCATATAAAAGATCTGGGGCCACCAAAGTATTTCCTTGGAATAGAAATTGCTCGTTCAGATCAAGGAATTTCTCTCAGCCAGAGAAAATTTGCCTTAAAGATCATATCAGAAGCTGGATTGTCAGGATGTAGGCCAGCTATAATTCCAATCGAGCAGAATGTCAAGTTGACCACGGTAGAATATGACACCGGTGTCTCTCAAGAAGCAGATCCCATGTTGGGAGATCCAATGAGTTATCAGAAACTTGTTGGAAAACTGATTTACTTGACAATGACCAGGCCGGACATTAGTTATCTTTGTCTGCGACACTTAGTCAATTCATGCACAATCCCAAGCGAGTCTCACATGAATGCGGCGCTCAAAGTAGTTAAGTATTTGAAGCGGTGCCCGGGCTTTGGGATTCTTTTATCCAAGAGATGCGACATGAGGATGACTGCATACCGTGATGATGCGGATTATGCAACATGTCCCATGAGCGGAGGTCGATAATCGGTTTCGCATCAAGTTAGGAGACTCCTTGCTTTCGTGGAAAACGAAGAAACAGCGACCGTCTCGTTATCCTCGCGAGGCGAATATCGAGCTATGGCAAAGACGACATGTGAAGTAGTATGGTTACGTGGCTTGTTTCATGATCTGGGAGTGCAAATTCAAGGTCCAACAAAGTTATTCTGTGATAACGATACAGCCCTGAAACTTGCTTCAAACCCGATAGTCCATGAAAGAACCAAACACATAGAGGTGGATTACCATTTTACAAGGGAAAAGATTCAAGAAGGAATAATCGAAACACTTGGGATTCGAACACGAAACAAATGGCGGACATATTCACCAAGCCTTTATGTCAAAGTCGGCACGCGTATCTTCCGAGCAAGCTAGGTGTCTTGGATATCTACAAGCTACCAGCTTGAGGGAGAGTGTTGGAAGATACACAAAGATCAATCAATATCGATCCAATTAGATTCGATTGTATTTCCATTTATAAAATATTCCCTTACCTTGTTTATACATAGATTACGGTACATACGAGAGATAAGCATGTACATTGATTACACAGTGAATACAATACAGAATTCTTCTTTTTCCTTCTTCCACTTCAGATTTTGACAAATTACCAAATCAATTTAATTAAATTGTTCGTTAATTACATTTTTTAAAAATTATAATTGAATTTGATTTTTATAATAAATTGTATGATTTAATTATACTTTTGAAAATTTTTAAAATTAAAAATTTTAAAATTCAATTGCACCCCAATCATAAATTTTAAAATTTTGATAAGCTTATCTTTTTGGTCAGTGTGTACTTATCTCTTATTATTTCAAGAAAAGTCGTCTCCTTAAATAAAATTTGATTTGCGCAAGCGCTATAAAAAGGTCTGGGAGCGAATCTCAATTTTTCCGCGAGTGAAAAAGGAGAGTCGTTTGCTAGTTTGCCTTCCGCAGCTCGACTTCCTTCTCTGACCTTAGCTTTGTCGAAATGGCGTCTGAGCCAATCCGGCGCGAGTAGTTGCGCGAGAGATGAAGGATCGGGAGCAGAAGATGGCCGAAATCGACGACCAGAGGACGCCGCGCGAAGCTCGCACGAGCTCAATCGGACGTTGCATCGCGTCCTGCATCTCCGTCTTCCTCACTCAGTTTGCCCTCGCTCTGATCCCTCGCTTCTTCCACGCCTCTCCACTCCTCATTCAGCTCGCCCTCTCAGGTCCCCCTCCCTCCCTCTCTCTCTCTTCTCTGTGCGTAGTTCGAATTTCGCGAGATGCGAATCGCGTGCTGGCTTGTCCCGTGCAGCTCTGGTGCTCGTGGCGGTCGTGGGAGTGGCAGGGAGGTGCAGGCGAGCTCTCGGAGTCTACGCATCGGCCCCTGCCTTCGTTGTCCTAAGTATCGTATACGTTTGGGTCGTCTACGTGACCGTCGTCAGAGAAGGTGATTCTCTTCTTCATTCCGTAAAATAAGCGCCCGCGTAGCGTCGAGATAGTACTTACGCAGTTGCTGTTTAGTCAGATTTATGTACTCTTTAATTCGATAATTATGCGCCGGTGATCGTCCACTGTTCACCGAGGATTTGTTCGTCCTGATTGGAATATGGTCGGCAGCCGGTGAGTATGGTCAAGCGGTGCACGGCACGAGAGTCTCCATTGCGATTAGTAGTTATCATATCCATCAGGCTGTACAGAGGTTCTATGAGCTTCTTCTAAATCGATGCTGAGTTCGGTACTGGCTCGCCTCTTTGTTGGGGTGAGATTCCTAGCTTCCGATGGAATAGAGTTGCTTTGCCATTAAATCAAACAGATATTAGGCCAAATAGTCGCTCTCTTAATCCAAAGGAAGGCATTTTAGTTCGTGTTGTCCAATCATTCAGCATGGATTTTCTGCAATCTAAATTAGGCACGAACGTAAAAGAAAGCAACATCCTGGCTCATTACTGTTTACTTTCCATCGCAGCGGTTCCACTGTTGATGGATGTTTTGTTCCATGGAGAGGTTGCCATGCTTATAATTGGTCTTTGCTGGTTGGTCCTCTACATTCCTCCAACTTTCGATTTTTTCACCTGCGTAAATCCATTCATCCTGACCTGTTTTTATTTAGATACTTTTGCTGATATCTCTGTTGTGACTGGTTCTATGCTAATACTCATGTATATGGTTGCAGTATTTTTAAAAGAGATCCCGGTCGTGTAACCCCTGGACCTTCCTCATCAAGCGAACTTTGTGATGGTTCTGTCTCTGAAGTCAGTGAGGTACTGAATATTGGGAAGTGACTAAACATGTCGTTATCGCTTAATTGGCAATCCCATACGTGCAGAGGGCTTAAAAGAACCATTTATTCAAATGTCGTCTGCCCTTCTTATCTTTCAGACTAGCTTTTTGATGGGAAGAGTCAGATATTGTAGAAGTTGCGAGGCATATATCAAAGGGTTCGACCACCATTGCCCTGCATTTGGAAATTGTATAGGTAATGGTAAGCTGTACTTGGCAACTGAACTTTAAAGAGACTCCTTATTACAATTAGTTTAACTCTTCATCAGTCTTACTTGTAACCATCAAGCATGTTTCCTCCGCATCACATTTGTGTTGGCATCACTATGCAGGTCAGAATAACTATTTCCTTTTCATGGCTCTTTTGGCTGGATTTCTTATCACCGAGTCTTCTTTTGTGGCCTGCTCATCTAAGTGTAAGTATGGCTTATGCGGCCTGACTTCATCCAACTCTTTATAAGCATTAAATTAGCACTGGGATATTCCCCCTAGAGTTTGAGTGGGGGTCAGAATATTTTGCAGGGGAGGTGAACCTAGACTATGAAAGAAAAAACTTTGATATTTGACCAAACTATATGGCATTGAATTTCCCGAGCTAATTATTTGCTTGATGTATCTGCCAATGCTACTCCATATAACTGCTGGTGCTGCTCGTTATTTGGCAGATATGCAATAATTATCTGCAGATGAGTTGATGAACAGACAGAGAAATTGGTCATTGAATGCTGAGAGAGTCTTAAATGAATTAGGGTATCTGAGGAGGCATCCATCTTCATCCAATCAAAGGTTTAATCAATGTATAGGTTCCTGAAGGACAATTTTAACTTTTCTGTTTGTATCTTAGAGATTGGATAAATGACACAGCAAACTGTATTTGCTCATGTTTCCATGTTAGAAATGTTCCAAAGCTGTGATCAGTGAGTAGGACAATTAGAAGTTGACTGATATATACATTTTAAGAATTGGATAAATAGTTCCGCATGCTGTATTCATTACTTTGGTCAAAGGGCAAAGGTCGTTCCTTTGTTTACCTTCCAGGCTTGGAGCTGATCTTTAACTCTGCTATTCATGCTTTACATGTTGGAAATGATTCATCTTCCAGCCTTTCACGTGTTCTTTTTCCTGTCTTGTGCATCTGTCTGCTGACTGTCAGTTGCTTCTAAATCTTCAATTCTTTACCAAACTAGATTGGAGGTTAGTAATTGCAGTTTGAAAATCATTTGAAGTATATAAATTCCAATTGGGTCGTCCATTGACCTAGTGACCTTCTAAAACCATCTTTTTTATGGCTTCAGAGTAATCTGGCTACAGACTTGGTCATTGGTGGATTGCTGTTTTCTCTGCTCCAATTGCTATGGCAGGTCTAACTTTTTTCTTGTTTACAAGGCTTTTATAAGTTACTTATTGTAACATATAGTGGCATTGTGCGAGCATAAAATTTGTCTGTGTCGTGCAGGGTATATTTTTCATGTGGCACATATACTGCATATGTTTCAACATTAGAACTGATGAGTGGGTAAGTGCACAATCAGTTGGGCACCTTCCCTTGAACACACACACACACACACACACACACACACATATATGTATATATTTTTAAATTGGATGAATCCTGGAGTACGCATCATCCTGGCATGCACCTTTTTCAGATAAACTGGCAGAAGTATCCAGAGTTTCAACACCAAGTTAAATCGGAACAAGGTAAATTTACTTGCTTTTCTTATTCCATCAGCTCGATGGTTATTCCCAATTTTATAGACAGATTCTTTTTCTGTCTTAACCGTTTCGTCATTTGGTTATGTAGGGCAAAGTTCTAGAAATTTGACGTTCTGGAACCCATATGACAAGGGCATCCTGGGGAACATAAGAGAGTTCCTATCATAAAAAAAACCAACCTATGCTTCCCCCGACGCTGGAAGCGCAGCAACGTAAGTGATCTGAATTTGATGCTCTTTCTGTGATTCTGATACATAACGAGCTTTGCCTGCTTATTGCGATACCATCACTGCGACCGATAGTGAAGGATATTTATTCAAGGTTCACCTTCTGATCTCTCAGATCATGTAGCATAGAGTAAAAGTATATTTGCACTCTTCTAGAGTTTTGGTGGTGTCTTATCTATTTATCAGAGTTTTGAAGTAAGAAGGAAGAGCTGATGCGGAGATTTTTCTCTTTTATTTAGAGTCTGACCCATCTAAATTTGAACTTAAGAATAGCAAGCTGTAGCAAGCTGAAGGTAAGAAAAGAAATTTCCAACAATTTTCTGAAAATATAGAACCTCCTTTTTCCAATTTCCCCACCTTGCCATTTACTTTGTTTTATTGAGCTTGCATATTTGCATTAATACTAAATAGCTGACAAAGATATGATGAACTTTCTAAGAACTCAAATGATTCAGCTTGAATTATTTTTACTGAAAAAGTGAGAGCTGATTACATAGTTTTGGATATACTGGAACACAAAAGCACACAACGATACAAACAGAAGCAAACCATTTATTCACAACTCATAGAGTTGTATTCTGGGAATTGCGTATTGCATTTCGTCAGGAGAACAGACTCCGAGATTAACCAGAGATATCAATGGACTTCACCTCTGGCTTCTTCTCCTCTTCCTTAGGCACAGTAACAGTGAGCACCCCATTCTCCATACTTGCCTTGATCTGGTCCATCTTTGCATTCTCCGGGAGGCGGAACCGCCTCAGGAACTTTCCACTGCTCCTCTCAACCCGGTGCCACTTATCATTCTTTTCCTCCTTCTCCTTGCTTCTCTCCCCACTGATCTGAAGGATTCTCCCCTCTTCCACCTCAACTTTCACTTCCTCCCTCTTCAGCCCCGGCACGTCTGCTTTGAACACATGGGCCTCTGGAGTCTCTTTCCAATCAATTCGCGCATTGGCGAATGCTGAAGTTTCGCGAGCCGAGGCAGGCACATTGGTGAGTGAGGAGGTGAAGAAGCCATCAAAAGGGTCCCAAATGTCTAGTGAGAATGGGTCGTAGACGTCAGTTCGACGGCCTCCGAAGATGCTGGGAATGAGTGACATTGTGATCACCGATCAGGGAATTCGGGAAAACTGAGATGATCTGGCAATGTATGTATGAATGGACGTTATAGGATGATTTCTGGTGAGAGGTGAGCTAAGACCCATAGACTATATATAGAGCTGGGAAGAGTATTCTGGGTCTTGTTGGAAAGATGGAAAGAGACATTGGAGAACTCTGGCGTCTTTAAGTCGCTTTTTCTCTTACCTTATCGACAAATTAAAGTGGTGCTAATAATGGACCCCCGAGACTCTCTAACCTTCCACCATATTCGCGATGCCTCTTTTCTTCTATAGTCTTGATCCATATCGGGTGGAACATTCTGCACAGGACTTTGGACGAATACTCTTATTTACTTTGTAGCTTATATTTAATTATTTACTTTTACTGCGGCAGAAGGGGTCGATTTCTTCACTCGCATCTCAGATAATATATATTGTTGGACCGCTTGTTATTTGGCTATCTGTTGCTTTTGCCAATCGCTAGTACTATAGCCACTTTATGTGTTGTAAAATGCGGAAATTGAGTCTAAAGATGTTATGTTGATTTGGGCAAATAAAATCTTCGATCAACCGTTCTTCGTGAAGAACTCAAGCTTTAGCCAGGAGGACATACAGAGTGTGAAGAAGAGCAGTTTCAATTGAACAAAGTCGGGAGCATGTAAGAATTCGAATTGCTGGCTTATGAGCCGATATCATGTTGCACAGTTTATATGTTGCAATTGCCTAACATAAACGAAAAGTTCGTGTTGATTCTAACTTAAAAAGGTTGTTAGCGCCGCACAAAGTTCTCCAGAAAATTGTAAAGTTTACTCATTTTTCCATTTTCTTCTTTCGGAAATGAAACCGTTCTTGTGGGTTTTCTTGTTAATTACATCGGAGCATGAAGCAACGATATTAATATTGCCTAGGTAACACCTCGGGCAAATCAAATAGGTCCAATCAATAGGTGGGGTTGTAATAGGCCCCTGAAAATAATGGATCAATGGATGGTTTGGGCTCAGTGTCAGGCCTTAAATCCTTTCTCGAGCCTAATTAAGAACGATTAAGTTACGATCTATTGCTCTAAGTGGGTCTTGATGGGCCTGTCTGTCAACTATTTGTCCGTGCCTGCCCAATTGGACCTGTTAAATGGGCCTTGGCCCATTTACTAATCCATATTTGATGGGCTAGTTATTATATGGGTTAGTTATTTTCAGTAAATAGATTATAAATATGTTTAGAATGCTAAAGTCCAAAATTTTGTGGATGTTAAATGAATTGATAACTTATTTTTTTTTGTCAGTCCTATTCTATACCTATTCTACACTCACTTTTAAACTTTTGCTCGCCTTTGCGGGCGTGAGTGCAAAAACCCACTTCGAAACTTGCGCGTCCCCCACCCCATCCCTTCCCCGAGAAGGTGGGGGTTTGAACCCTTTACCTCCCTCTTCCATGTTGGAAGGGTGGCCACCGGGGCGAATCCCAGTGGTTGAATTAATAACTTATTTAGACTTAACGCATCTCTATAACTCTCTTCTCACTCTTGTCCTCATTCAATTTCGTACTTGCTTAGTCTGCACTTTTACCTCATTTTTTAATTAAATGTGTAAGTATATTAGTAATGTGGGTTGGGTGGAGTATGAGTCGGGTTGAATATGGGTCACTAGATTTGTATTGCATAAAATCAATTTTGACTCAACCCTACTCGCCTGTTTGATGATCTCGTAGTTGAGTGAGCGAATGAGCAAACCACTTTATTCGTGGGTTGAGTTCAGATTTGATCCTCGGATCTTTTCAGGCTTTTATGATGGAGTTTTCTAACTCGCTTATTTTAAATCAAAAACTCTGATGATCTGCTGCTAAAAGCTCCAAGAACAAGGATTGAAAAGAGAAGTCCCAGCTGCATAACCTTTCGAAATTTTGTGATGGGACTTATAAACCTACCCAAACCTGAGAAAGCGATCTGACTCACCAATTATGGGCGCAACTGGCAAAATTTTATGTTTCCTCTGCGCGGAAACGTGTTCAACCATCGCTCCTCATAGCTGCAATCAGCAGATTCAGCACGCAATCGAGAATGTTTCGCTTAAAATGGCTGCCTGAGATGGGGACAGCGTAGGTTCCACAAGGAATCACTCGATTATATTAAAGATTCCGCGTAAAAAAGACAATAAGATGCGTATCTAAGCTGAATCATCGTGACAAGCACTCACGGGATTCCTAATCTGTCACTCCAACCGTGGGTCCATTTCTGCTCTCGCCGCCGGGAACAATCCATCGCTCACTGCAGCTTCCACGGACACTCCACACGATCTTTCCTTCCCCACCCTTCTTTCCCTCCATTCGTTTCGGCGCAATTACTGTCAATAACACCCGTTCAGAGTCATGAAGAGCCAACAGAATTATGATATGCGGAAGCTCATTATTCGATTGATAAATACGTACCGATTCAAGCTGACACAGATTAATTCAGCCGACCGAGTCTTTTTGGAGCTCATTCAATGCACGCGTACGAGTTAGAATGTTTCGAGCTCATTAATTCAGCCGGCTGAGTTTGTTAGTTGCCCACTTGTGACCTTTACCTGTCCCCTGCTAGGTTGGAATGTTTCGAATCGGATACTAAACACAAACTCTCAAAAGCTTAGTTCGCACTCTTTGATGTAAGATCGCACTCGTGGCTTCTTATGTCTCATTCATCAGTCAATTCATCGACGTACAGTAAGCTCTTGCTTGAAGAAATATGCAAATGAATCCCACTTTAACGCGAAACTCGCATAGATTAATTATAGCTTCCGCTGTCCGGCTATCTCGAAACGGAATCGGTTGCGTCTTCAATCTCTCGCTTCGCAATGCAAGGAAACTTTGGAACGTTGCCCCTCCGGTTCGATTTTTAAGGCAATCGATCCAGAACCGTCTTATGGGAAGGAGTAAAAAATAACAGCTTTTAGTATTCAAGCAAAGATCATTCAGTCCAGAAAATTGAGAAGACTGAATAGCACGTCTCGACTCGATATTGCTCGTTAGAATGGCAAAGTTCTAAATACAAGTGAGCTTGCGAAGGGATTCATGAGTAAAAACCACAGAAATCCATGATGGCTGCAACATGTGCTCTTTCGAAGGAATTTATGCTCATGTTAATCGAGTTAAGCTGTTGCAAAACGGTACCCTTTACTCGGTATATAGTTTGACGACAAACCAGGCAGTGAATCTATTTTCACAAGCGATAGTCGGGCCAAAATTGGCTTGTACAAGA
Organism: Eucalyptus erythrocorys; assembly: GCA_014182555.1. Lineage (NCBI taxonomy): Eukaryota > Viridiplantae > Streptophyta > Magnoliopsida > Myrtales > Myrtaceae > Eucalyptus > Eucalyptus erythrocorys. Next base: position 28,537,884 of record CM024598.1, on the reverse strand, counting down.
TATAACTAAAACTACAAGAATGTGACTTCTTTCAGGAAAGGAGCTTCTAACTACTCAAGTGACAAATCATTTGGTTCGGTTGCTCAAGACAATATCATGGTGCTTGAATATGGCTTATCTATTTAAGTGTTTGTTTAAATTTGGTACCTAGGATTAGAAGGGTAGCTTCATTCGGTAAAATTAATGGGGTGATTATGTCATCAGGCATTAGGTGAATATGATAGATCTAAATTTATATAAAATTTACAGTCAAGTTGGCCTCTTTCAGCTGCTAGAAGCAACTATGAACTTGCACCAAGCAGGTTGTCTCACGATGGCATCACGGGTACTGAGAAGAAAGATCGAATTTAATGGTTTTGTTGGGATATGTTCAACCATGTTATAACATGAAAGGAGTGTTTTGTCATCATCATAGGAATAATAAGATTTGGACACATGCAATAGCTCCTCGTCCCGGGTAGATCTAACATCCCTAACGCATGCCTCATTTTCAGACTTGTTATTTTGATAATCTAGTTTTTTGTTCTATAGAATTACCTAGTCTGGAACTTCACGTCACCTTTGCGTTTACATATAATCATGCAATGTAGGTCTATAAGTTTACAATTCGGTAGAAAATTATAGAAAATTAAAAGATTACGTAGTCAAACTAGTTTTTTTTTTTTTTTTTTCGCTGACATGTAATATTTCTTGCCATGCTTGGTAGGTAGAGCGTCGGAGTCCCAGAAATAATTCAACACAAAAAAACTATCATATCCTTGAAGGCAAAATATCTACTTGGAAATCTAAAGCATGGAAGTAGGTGTTTATCAGCTAGCTAATGATCTAATTAGCGAATATAATAAAGGCCAAGTTAGAACCGGAACCCATTAGGTTTGATCAGACATTTTCAATCCAAGCAATTATAAGAGGCCACGAAGGCTTTGGTGCGAGCCACGAGGTACTAAATTGCCCACCAAAGCACCTAACGTGTTTGATGTGAGTTGGTATGTTATAGGTGATTCTTCGAGTTGAAATAGAACTTTAAGATGCGCGAATTCAGAACTTTCAATCATGAATATGCAACGTTGTGCCTTGACCAGAGTAGTTTGTATTGAGATTAATAACAACTCTCATTTTTAAGGAAAATAATTAGTATGTAATTCGAAAGTTATGAATGAAAACTACTTTGAATATGATATAGTTAAAAAGATTGCTCACCACTCTAGATGTATTTACATTGATTCCCGCGCATTCAGCTCAAAGTAGTTCGAATTTGCTTTCACGAACAAATCACTTTAGGAAAAAAGCCAGAAAAATCCTCAAATTTTACCAAAAGTAACATATTTACTTTAAATTATATTTTTGTAATATCAAAAACCCTAAACTTTGCTCACTTTGTGATACATATACCTTAAACTTTTTTCTGTAATATCAAAAATCCTAAACTTTTATTAATCTGACATATTTACCCCAAATTTTTTTTTTGTGACATCAAAAATTCCAATATTTTTTCTGTAACACAAATTTTTTGAGATAAATATGTTGCACAAATTAAAGCTTGAGGTTTTTTGGTGTCACAAAAAATAAGTTCAAGTAAATATATCACATTATATAAGTTTGGGATAAATATGTCACATAAGTATAAATTTTGAATTTTTTGTGTCATAAAAATAATTTGAGATAAATGTATCATGATACCTTGATACGTAGGGTTTGATGTTTTTTTTTTTTTTGTGACTTTTATTAAATTAGAAAAATTTACCCTTGATTCTGTGGTACTATCTTTCATGTACGGTTCATTTAAGAATGTGATTTTTCATCATTTGAACCTAATGGGATATATATATATATATATATATATATAGCAAAAAAAAAACTAATGGGATCTATAGACATACACGCCTTTGGAAAATGACAACCAAACCCATTCTAGGATTGAGCCAATCTTCATTCTCCTAGACGTTCTACACTTTCGGCTGCAGGTTCGATTCCTGCCTTGGAGAACACAAATTTAACTAGAGAAGCAACGACGATGGGTTGTTGTGCTAATTTTCCTTTAGGTAGCTTCTTAATTATAGTCTCTCACCTTTACATCATTACAGAAAAAGAGAAAACTAATGACCAAAAGAGATAAAAGGCTGCCCAAGAGGGACCTACAAAATAGCTTCTGAGATATTTTCCATCCTTTTCTCTCCTCCTCATACCTCTCTCGGTGCGATCGCAAATTCACGTCGCATCGTCATCCCATCGTTTCCTCGTGAGCATCGCGACTTTGCTTTTTTTTTTTCTGCTTCTTTGTTGGAGAATCTGCCCCAGAATTGCTGCCTAGCTACAGTATAAAACTTGCTGGACCAAACCAAGGTGGTTCCAAAGATATCTGTACTTACAATGATCGCGATACTTAACCTAAGCTTGCAGCGTCGGTTTAACACATTCGATCCATAATCTCCGAGCATTAGGACTGCTAACCTTTTCTTCGGGTACATTCAGTGGACCTGGATGGGTACACTTACGGCCAAAAGATAACAATAAAAAGATGCTCTTTCTGAATCCTCGCACTAGCCTCAACTGCACTGGGTAAGGACGAGATTCTTGTTGACATGTCTGAACCCTAGCAGAAACTTGTTTTGTTAAATAAACTCATCAATGGCAACAAGAAAAGATGAAAACTCATATGATCTTCTCTAACATCTGTACGCAGCGGTACGGCACTGCCACCGACACCTTGTCCCCTGGTGAAATTATCTTTAAGTCTAGCCTCGGTTGACCCGCTATCTGAATATCCCTCCCGGTTTAGCTAGGAAATGAAAACTGAGAAGAAAATTCAAGAAATATGAAACGAAGTTACAGAATAATTAAACACCCAGTCGTACTCGCAGTCGCATGGCCAGATTCACACATATTCACCTAAACACTGTCACAGAGTATTTACTTTAATATGATAATCAGTGTTCAGTCACTCCTACGATTTTTTTCTCTTTAGTTAATCGATGAAAATGCTTGTTAACCATTGGACTAATATGTTTCTGAAGAACGTTGGAGTCTGCTTAAATGTACCATAGTTCCAGCAAAATAGTGCAGGGCTCGGTCACTATAGTAGGATCACAAGTTGATCTTCTGGGGCCGATGAATTGACATGCACACAAGGAACTCGGGGAGACGTGATATGAGAAGTTAACTATCATCCCATCTTCCCTTTATTAAAGAACATAACACCTAAAGTGACATTATAAAATGGGAAGTTAACTATAAGCTGTCTTAATTTTATTAAAAGACACAACACACCAAAGGAAACCTGAAAACGCGATTCTAAAGGGCATGACACAAGGAGTAAAACGATTGATCGCACGGAGAAGTTAATCATAAGCCGTCTAAAAGTGAGATGACAACGTGATAAAAGATAAAATTCCCAAGCGAAAGCGTTTGTTTGCTTAGACAATAATGCTTCCAGCCGATTCCCCAGAAAAGCTGGTAGATGACACTTACTTGAATTTGAAGTCCGTTCGAAAAAAAAAGTAAGGGAGGAAAAAAGAGGAGATGAAAGGGCTGATACACAAGCGTTCGGCCGGACTGAAAAAGGCAAATTTTTTGACCCCGAGAAAGCGCCAACCGTTGTCAAGATGGCAGATGTTGGTTTGGGATATTATGCTTTGCTTGCGGTGTGATTCCAAGGGCTTGAAAATTCCATTTCCCACTTCCTTTTCGACCGGTTTTTCTTTGTCTGCAGGCTTCCTCAGGCCCCTCCTATGTACTGCTGAAAATCGCTTTAACTCATCTCATGGGGGTCAAACTCCAACCATCCACGTGCATCACTCCTGGGCCAGGCCAAAATAATGTCGGATGCAAGAAAATTCCGGATACAAGAATTCGTCCACTGATATACAAAGATCAGTATACCGAGCGACAAAGAAGTTGCTGATGAAGGAAGTTGAACCGTTGCGTATAGTGCGGACGGTTGACTAGTTCTCCGACCGACGTCCAGTTTATGACATCATTTTTATGTATTGAATTTTTATGGTGCTGGGATAATGTAATAATTCTCGAGCTCTTGTTCGGCACGCGCAACGAAAAAAAAAAAAAAAGAAATTGGGTCATCTAGAGGAGGAGAAACTGAGGCGCCACCGTGAGCTTTGACATGTGAAAACCAACCCCTCAGCAGCAGCCGCCGCCGCCGCGACCAGCCAAGGCGGAAGTCTTTCCAAAAGGCGCGTCCTCGTTAGCCAATCAGACATCCGAGGAACACGCGTTCAAATTTTGAATAAACGAATTAAATTCAGTGTAGCAGAGCCGCCGAAATCCCATTTCTACCCTTTCCACCGGCTGATACCCCGAATAAAATAGCCAGGGTTTTTTATGCCGCTCCTGCACCGATTTATCCGATCCGGCCCCGCCCTCTAATCCGAATATATTTTCGATGCCCATCGAATAATTAATGAAGATAAATACCTACAGAGATGCGTTCGCACGTGTGGACCGAGAAACTTGAGGAATAAAGGATGAGATAAGTGAAGAATAAGATGAAAGAAGCACTTTTAGTTTCTCTATTTTGGTCGTGTAGAGAAATTTATCTTATTATAAAAGCATTATCATTATATGTCAAACGAAAGGAAGAAGTAAGGGTAAATTTAGGTTCATTTGTTTCGTAAAAAATTAATAATTTGAATAATGATCATTTATATCTCTTAAAAAAATGAATGAACGAAAAATATTATCATAGTATTGGAAATCATTTAGATATAAGTTGTTGTAGGTAATAAATTTTAAGCGACATGAGTGACCATTTTTTAGGTTCCATGTTCGTTATTTTTTCGTGGAACAAACGGAACCTTAGAAATAAAATTGTATTCACAAAAATTTGTGGGACAATCTCAACTAAGCGTGAACATATTTATTAGGGGAGATGGACAGGGGGACTAAAAGTTTAATGCTTGACCTCATGTTTCGATAATCTTGCAAGATTTTATGGTATCACCGCCATCTGTTTTCAAAGTTTAAAAATATAATAATACGAATACGTGAGTTGATTGGGTGAAATTCCACCATCACGTAAAGTTGACAAACAAAACAGAATTCCTTCGCATGCCAAGTCCATCAACATGCATATGCTCATTCTTATTATTAAAATTTCTATCGCCCCCAAAAAGAAAACCCAATTCCACTTAAAACGCATGAGAGGTATTTTTTTTAAAATAAAATTAAAAAAAGGAAAGAAGGATTGAAAACGAGCCGTGGAAAACCAGTTAGAGCACGGTCCGATTTTCGGACAAGGACTGGCAATAGTAAACTATGACTGGGGGGCCTCGGACATAATCGTGAAGAGTTGGCGCAACAACGCGGAATCGAGGAGTGGAATTTACCCAACTGCCCCCGAAAAAAATATCTGACTCGCTGCCCAGAACAGTCAAAGTCGCGGGTACGGTCAGCTTCCCTTCCCCCCACTCCGGGCAGATCCGGCTGCCCAATCCCCAGTTTAACCCCCGGTAAATCGTTCGCCTCCTCCGCGAATTTTCTCTAAATCCCCGCGATTAAACTAATCGCGATTTAATCGAAAGTCCTTGCCTTTCTCTCTCCTTCTCTTCCTCTGTCCCTGCGAGTGTTCTCACGGAGTAGAGCGCGCACACATATATATACGGCAGCCGCTTTTGAGGGACGCGCAATGAGCACCCCCTGGCCACCACCTCTCCTCCGTGTATAGACGTGGAAGCGCGCCCCCCCACCGGCGGCGGCGGCGGCGGCGGGTGAAGCGAGGAGATGGGTCAGGGGCTGAGCTGCGGGGCGAGCCAGGAGCACGGGCTCTTCACCGCCGTGCAGTTTGGGGATGCGGAGATCGCGGGAGAGCTCCTGGACAGAGACGCGAGCCTCCTCCACCAGACCACTGCCTACGATCGCCAGTCCGTCCTTCATATCGCCGCTGCGAATGGCCAGATCGAGGTGATTTCTCCTGCCAAAAGTCCTTCCTTTTTGCCTCTGTCCCGTGTCGTCTATCTGAAGTCTTTCTCTTTCTTGGTGGGCAGTGGGCACCGGTAGTTTAATCTGATTGCATTTGTGGTTTTCTGTTGACTTGGCTCGCATTTCGTCTTCTATGAAAGTTGGGTCTTGTGAGTTTGGGTTGTGAGCTCCGGTGTGTGTTTTGTTCTTTTGCAGATTCTATCCATGCTTCTGGATCGGTCCTTGAATCCTGATTTATTGAACCGGCACAAGCAGGTGAAGTTCGTATAATGTCTGCCTTTTGTTTAATGATCTAAAGGTGTTCGATCTAGTGGGCTTTGCTTCTTCTTCTCGATCTGGGATTCACTCTTTTGTTTTCCTTCCTTCTATGGGTTGCGATATGGTCTCAGACTCCGCTTATGTTAGCCGCAATGCATGGCAAAATCGCCTGCGTGGAAAAGCTGCTTGAAGCTGGAGCTAATGTAACGCGAATTCTGACTCTTTCCTTTTTACTATTTTTTGGGTTTGCCGAGTTGTTACATGGATCGCTAATCGGAGATGATGTTGTTTTTGATCAGGTATTGAAGTTTGATTCGCTCAATGGAAGAACTTGCCTGCACTATGCTGCTTATTACGGTCATTCTAATTGCCTCAAAGCCATTCTTTCTGCTGCTCAATCTAGCCCGGTTGCTGTCTCTTGGTGGGTATATCTCTCTCTCTCTCTCTCTCTCTCTCTCGCTTGGCATCAGTGGATAACTTGTGGGTCATTTGATGGATTTTAGGGGATACGCACGATTTGTGAATATCAGGGACGGCAGGGGTGCCACACCATTGCACCTAGCAGCCCGTCAAAGACGGCCTGATTGTGTGCACATTCTTCTGGATAATGGAGCTCTAGTTTGCGCATCAACCGGTGGATATGGGTAATTCTTGTTTAAATTCCATGAGGGATTGATAGTTTAAGTTCTCAGCTGTCCAAGAGATTGATTTTTGTTGTCTATAGGTATCCCGGAAGCACTCCTCTTCATCTGGCTGCAAGAGGAGGATCTCTTGATTGCATTCGTGAGTTGCTGGCATGGGGTGCGGATCGTCTTCAAAGAGACGCGTCTGGGTAGAATCTCTCGCTCTCACCTTTGATTTTGCATATCCACCATCTTATTAGAATGTGACAAATGGTTGATCTTAAATGGGAAAATTTTAAAGAATGCCTTGAAACGTCTTTGGAATTCACGTAAAAGTAGATTTAGGAAGAAAGTGGACAAAAAATCAAATAAAGAAAGTGGGAACCTTGAAGGGAAGAGGAGGAATGCAATTGGATTGTGTGAGTTCCTTTTGCCTCATATATCGTGTCCTCATCTTGTTATATTTTCTAGATTCACTTAGCAAAAAAAGAAAATAATAACTTTGTAGATTTAGCTTAGCTCTAGCAGTTTAACGGGAAAGAAGTTTCTCATTCTGGAAGCATAAGCATAATTGTATCGACTCCATTGGAGTGTCAAATCCATCTAAAAAATTTTGTTTTCACTTGTGTTGCATTTGTTAACTGTTAACTTGGTTTCCTTTCTGATTCTGGGTTTCCTGATCTTCTAATGATGCAGGAGAATCCCATACATGGTTGCTTTCAAGCACAAGCATGGAGCGTGTGCCGCTCTGCTAAATCCGTCATCTGCAGAGCCACTTGTCTGGCCATCACCTTTGAAATTCATTAGTGAGCTGGATCAAGATGCAAAACTTCTACTGGAGCGAGCCTTGATGGAGGCAAATAAGGAGAGGGAGAAAAGCATTTTAAAGGGAACTATATACTCGCTTCCATCACCATCACATTCTGACGTGGGGATCGACGATGATATTTCAGAGGTACTGGTTCCTACTATAAGAACAGCAGGATTTCTGATGTCTCCTATTTGTCTTGCTCTCTGAAGTTTATTCACGTTCTTCAAGTTTGTGAACTGTAGATTGGCTTTGTTATGAGAGCATTGGTGCGTTAGCTAATCTCAGTTTCACTGACAGTGGACCGGTTTAGTGAATTAAGTTAACAAATGACTCACGACAAGTGGGAAATAATCCTGGAGGATGTTGAGTATCTGAGATCCATTGTAACTTTCCCATGATATCTGGGACCTATGATGGAAAACTCTGCAGGTCCTGATGACAGTTGAAGCATTTGATCATGTCATTTGATGTTATTGTCTCGATTGTTTTTGATCAACTGCCAGATTGCGACCATTTGGTGTATGTAGATGCTTGGTACACTGCTGGGTTTAATGATAGTGAAAACTCTAATGGGGCAATCTTGCATGCAGGCCAGCGACAGCGAGTTATGCTGCATATGCTTCGAGCAGGTGTGCACCATTGAAGTCCAAGGCTGTGGTCACCAAATGTGTGCGCATTGTACGCTGGCTCTTTGCTGCCACAACAAGCCCAACCCCACAACCTCATCCCTAACTCCTCCAGTCTGCCCCTTTTGCCGAAGCAGCATAGCACGGCTAGCCGTTGCCAAGAGCAAGGGCTTTGATGAAGCTGATCATGAGGTTGGCGACATCAGTTCTTCAAGATTGCGAAGGTCGAGGAAGTCACGGAACTTTAGCGAGGGAAGCAGCAGCTTCAAGGGCTTATCAGCCGTCGGAACATTGGGGAAGATGGGCGGCCGTGGATCTGGAAGGATCGCAGCTGATACCGAGTGGGTTGATAAGCTTTGAGACTACGAGTGGCTGTGGTCGGCGATCGAAAAGATTATTTTGAAGCCAAGAGGGGAATTAAAAAAATGGAAATACGAAGGAGAAATTTCTTTGTCTGCGCCGGGCCGTGGTGGTATATATAGATAGCCAAAAGAATCTGCTGCTGTTGCCAATTTGGGGAATAAGCAAGGATTGAGTTGCAGGCTTGGATTGGTAAGTTTGTCATCTCAGTTAAAAAAAATTTGTTGTAGTCTTTATGTTTGTACTCTAGAATGAAGCTGGATTGCTGATTTTTGAGCCTTGTTAGTTGTCTGTACTGGGAAAAAGAAAAAGGGAACTGTTTCATCTTTCGAAGGGAAGAAATGGTCAATATTCATGGGCGGCTGCTACTTTAGATTGTTGTGTCAAAGACCTTTGGAAAGAGTCAAAAAAGGATTTGTGAGACCCCCACCTGGTCTCTCCTCTCTCCCCTTTTTTTAAAAAGGAAGAAAAGGGGCTAGAGTGGCAGCGATATGTAATTAGTAATTTACTTCTTTTATTCTTGCTCGTGTAAGAAAAGATGGAATTGGATGAAGAAAATGAAGGGGAAGTCCTGTTTAGTAGGGCATCAGATCGATCTTTGCTTGTCTTGTCTCCAAACTCAGACGGGTCTCAATAATTCGGGAGAAACTTAAGAGGAGCTTCGTTCGTGGACTCAAAGATCTGACCGACGTGATGAACGGACGAATGAAAATGAACGAATCATCATCATCATCGAGTTGGGTGGGGCCAAGGCAAAGTGATGGTTGATCTGACAACATGCTGACGCGTGGACTGTATGGGGGTGCGTGGTTTCTCTGACAGAGTCGCTGAAGCTCCCACAGGAGACGGGCCCCCGAACCGGTTGGCAGTTTGTTTCCGTGTATTTGGCGCTTATTATAATTGGCTTCGGTCCCCTCTATCCTATCCTATCCTACTGAGTTATGTTCTATCTTTTTTATAATTGCAACTTTCTGTGGAAATGAAATGAAAACGGGAGGGGTGGGTCACGGCCAGATTCAGGATGGGGGCCTTTTTTCTACACCGCTCCCCTTACGTCGACACGCCTCTTTTGACTTTAGTGTGTTCTCGGTGCCCCACGGCCCGGATTTAGGGGAAAAGCATATGAAAGATTTCGGTGCCTGAATGATTACATCACGTCCTGGCCTACGGGCAATCGTCCTTTAGGTCGGAATCAATGATTCTAGCTTGAGGCATGAAGAGGGTAATTTCGTTCCTTTTGGGTCTTTCTTCATGCGTGACTTGGCCCCCATGGGTTGTTCGAACTCCTAGAACATGAAATTGGCATCGGAAAGATTATGACCTCTCCATCTCGAGAACTACTTACTCGGATACGGGTCCATTGATCCCCTTTTCACATGAAACCTATGCATGGGCAACTTGCACAATTGATGACTCTGACGGATGTGGTCCATTTGGACCAGGGTCCAGACTAATTATCAAGGGTCACTAAGCCCCGCGTCATTCTAACACCATTGGGATTCTAAACCTGAATTAAAGCGTGTTTAGGATCACGGGCCGATCTCATGCCTTTCCATCTTGTTTTCCTGTTGCATGTTAAGTTTTGATGAGCCATGTGCGATAATTTCAAATCTACTGCCTAACAGAGAGTGAATCTTTGATTTCTACCGCCCATGTGATGAATATTCCACATTTACTAATGTGAATAGAAGTAGCTTTCAGTCAATATTATGAATAAGTCATACCGTCAAAAGAGAGTATCTAGCAAAATGGGTCGTTTGGTGGAATCACAAGAAGTAAACCAATAAATTATATATAATCAAGGATTCTCATAAATGGCTCCAACGAAATGAATCTGGATGAAGACGAACGGGTCATACACGATAAGCACAAGCAAACAAGCAAACGCCCACCACTTATCAAATCAACAACGGTACATCCCTCAGCTAATCGATTGAATATCATCCCAAGAGACGTCAAAGCACGACCGAGTCCCTGTCATTCCGTCTGACTCCGCAATAAATTCCTGCCCACTTGTCGATTTCGATGAATGAAATTACTTCTTTCACATCGGGTCATATTATGAGAGGGAGGGCAAGTTGGCAAACGTGCAGACTGCGGTGGACGAGACACCAATCTCCATACGACGAAAAATCCTCGTTTCCACACACGGGTTCGAAAAGGCCAGTCGTCGCGATGAATCTTCCAATGCCATTTCCCATACGCTATGTACTTTCGAAAAATATATTTGAGTACTCCTCACTTTCTCCATCTCCAATAGAAGCACGTAATCTCTTGCTGATTGCGTTGAAGCCTTGTTTTTTTTCAATTCTAAATCTCGATTTCCTTTTTCTTCTCTCCCTTTATAATAGTAAAAACGACTTATTCTTCTACACATTGTCATCTTGATCTCACTATAGTCCTATGGCTTAGTCGAGCAATTTTGACAATATAGAAGTACTGCCACATAAAATTCTGTACAAGATCCAATAATTTCTTCTTGAATGTACATGATTCAACATGAATGATACGACCTAATTGTATTGACATTTTTATCTCCACGAGTTAAATCACGATTTTGTTGGAAGATATTTCAATTGAGAAATGACGGAATGCTTGCTAAAGATATGTAGTGTCAGCATTAAACAAGCACTATTCTTGCATGTCACCGGAATAATTCTAGACGCACAAAAACTGATTTATGAATTTGATGAAAGATGGTATGTACGTGGAGATTCCACCAACACCCTGTGTTGGAGAATTTCTGCGGATAGAAAAGGAACACCGTTACTTCAAGCAAATCTTCACGGCAACTCTCACATCAGTCCACGGACAATACAGGTACTTCGAAAGGAAAGAAACAACCCCTTGTATCGTATCTTGGGAACGGAGCAATGTTAGATATTTTGCCAAAAAAAAGTCCAAAGAGAAAAAGGGTGAGTGCAGGGCCAATTATGACGCTCACCCGGCCAAAGTCTCCCCCTGTTTCCCCAAGAACATGATTGATTGATTGATCTTTTCTGGGTACACGAAGAAGATGACCAATGAGGTTAACTGGTACTGCCTCATCTTCAGGTACCACGTGTTTGGACGGTGCGTCGTCAGTCGATTTCCTCAGCACTGTCCTGTCTGTGTCCCATGATGAACTGCTTTTGTAGTACCTCGTACAGACGTTCTATTTTAATCCTGATGCCATGCGACTCTCTCTACAGCGCTTATTTACAGGAGTAGCGCAAACCTAAGTTCTGATTTGAGCCCACAAGTTATGGACCTTCGGCTTAAAAAATGCCATTGGAGGCCCGGCAAGAGACCGATGGTTGAGTCCATCGAGAGGTGCTGGGCAGGAATCCGAATGCTGTTGAGCGAGCAAATGGGCCTGACGCACAAAGAAGGTTTTCTATGTCTACCGTGCATCGTGTCTGATCTGATCAATAGTGGATGTATACGGTACTTTGTCATAACACATTCAAGTCGATCGATTCGGTGAAGAATTTGATGTTCTGGGTCTCAAACAAGACCGTATCATGCAACATATAGCGCAAAATGGTTTCCTGAAAAGTTACCGTCTGCTGCCCAGACGGGTAAAGTTCATGATACGTATGACGGAGCAATGAAAACCACGTTGGTAATTTTTTTTTTTGGTAAGGAAAACCACGTTGGTAATTTGTTCAGAATATAAAGTAAAAGAAAAATATACTCTGCAATGCTTGTTCAACATCCTCTAAACACCGCAGCATCTGAAAAAAATTGAGTTCATTCATCGTATTTACTGAACACTGGTCATGGTTCATAAATATGACCAAATTTAATGGTCCAGGACCACCAAATGATGGACAAACCTGTCAAGCGACAATGCCTCGATCATTTCTGTAGTTATAGCTTGAATGCTATGACACCATCATAAATCTTCTTAAAGAGATCCTGCAACTGCGTGTATGCTGAAGTTTAACTCTAGACAGGTTGGTGAATTGGATCGTTGGCCACTTCTCAGCCAGTTTCTGCGAATCTGCAACTCATTAATGGTTGTTATGGTGTGTTTGAGCGCGTGCACGTGTTTGTAGTTTTGTGTAAAGACTCTTGAATCAACTAGTTAAACCAATGCGCCTAACCTTCCGCATAAGCCTTGGTAGAACTAACTGTTCAGTTATCTTTTCTTCTTCTGCTCTTTCTAGTTTCAAGTGCACTTGGTATTTCCTTTATCCACTTCATCACGCCATGGACCAACAATAAAATTGCAGGAGATCAAAGGGGTCGCAAAGTATATTGTGCAGATTCTTTAATATAGGAATGCCTCTTTGCTCGCTGCTCGATACATGACATGTCTGTTGCGAAGTATATTGCCGAGGGTCAGTTTTCGTTTTCCAGTTGACCAATGTGAATTCTACGTGCACAATGCAGTATATGAAGTACATGCATTATGTAGCTAAATCTGTACGTACATGTAAATCAAGACTGAATCAGGTTCGAGTAATAAGTGAGTTATAATTTACCCGTTCGAAAGGAGAACAATTAATCAATGCTTGACATCTGTGCACCTGCAAGGCTAAAATCTTCAATGCTTATGAATTGTCTACAAGCGCTGATGCACGCATTAAGTTAGTGAAGATGATCCATAAGCGAACCCAGGAAAACGTCGATCCGTGTGGGGACTCATTTCGATCATAAGAAACCAAATTGTATGTCGTATTGCACTAAGGGAATGAGTTGAGTTGTCCTCGGCTCACTCCTTGCACAGCTCAGCTCAAGATCTTCAAAATCTTGTAACTAGTCACGCCACAATCCACCGCACGCTTATAACAATGGAAAGACAAAACTGATCTCCTGTATTGCCACGATTCCATATCTTTCCTAATTTAATCATGCGATTCAAAGAAGAACTCATACTTCGCGCGTCGGTGCTGCATCCCCTTCCTTGGGTCTCCGGCTTATCTTCCCGCCAAAATTCGTCGACGGAGGAGGTGCGAGGGAAGACTGAATCTCGCTCGACAGATCGAGCAAGACTCGCCGGTGCTTGGCCAGCGCTTTGGGTGGCGTCTTTGAGTTGAGAATCTCTTCCGACCTGCGCTTCCTCGGTGCCGGTGGACACTCGGCAAGCGGCGGTATCTTGCTCTCCACGGACGTAGGAGTCTTGAAGCCACTGTCGTCATCTTCTCCGTCCACCTTGAATTCTTCGCCGACGCTAGACGGCAGTTTGATCACCAAGGAGGGCACGTCGATCACGACAGGATCGCGCCCTTCGGGATTCGTTCTATCCTCAGAAGGCGCAGTTTCCGAGGAGTCGGAGGAGGGTCTCGTGCCGTCCAGATCGCCCTCGGGAAGACCAGAAGACACTTGGGAAGTGGACATGCCCGCGAATGGGGGAAGATCTTCTTGAAGTGCGTGAAACAGGGAGAAAAGGAAACAAGAAGAGGGACGCTTTGAGAGAGCGAGAATGGCCAAAGAAGGCGGAAGCGAAGGAAGGGGAAGGCGGGGCTGACAGTGAAATAGTAATAGGGGTATTGCAGTGCAGGGAGGTGGGAAAGAGAATCATCACATCACCCACATTCTTCCTTCTTTGGACTTTACCCATTTATGAAGCTATAATCGAGAGGGAGAGGGGGGCCATAGATGCAGGTCCACCACGAGAGGATCCGATGCAGGTATATCAGGGAACTTCCTGCCTAAGCTTTTTATACGGATCTCAAGTGTATCTCGATCTTCAGGTTTAGGGTTCGGGATAGTTTGGAGTTTGGCCATCGCTAGATACGGTCGTATAATGATATAGTTGCGGAAAGGGGAACCTTATATTTGGAGACATAACTAAAAAAATTCTACAATATCTACTATTTGGTGGCAAAACAAAGAAATTTCAAGCGAAAGATTTTGTGGATCTACATGAAAGTACTCAATATTACATCACGTACCTAATGGGTTAACTAGTCGTGAAGTGTTGAGTTGTGCGATATTCAATATGTAATTTACAAGTTACTTCCTCCGGTGGCGTCTGTATATAGTCATTATTTTGCTTGAGCCAAATACGCCAGTTAAGCCTTTTTTTTTTTTTTTCTCAAGCAAAAGTTACTGATAACAATATCTGAGGTGCTCCTATCAAGACTAATGCTAAATTGAGTGACACAGATGCAAACTCGAGACGTGATTCAAACACATACAAATCTGGACGATAGAATGATAGATACGAAGTATTTGTATGTAGAGACACATTAATTTCAAGGCTCTAATGGTAGATTAGATATGGCAATCGAGACTTGAATCGCTTGTCCTAGAGAAATAAGACACACTCACATGTCCCCTGTCTAAAGTTGAATGAATGCCCCCCGTGAGCCAAGCTTTCGGGGACCCAATTGGGATTGCTTGGATGTTACACCTTCACAGACATTATGAAGATCTATTAACGACGGAGGACCACAAGCTTGCTGGCTCACTTTTCAGCATACTTTCGTCCTATTACCTTCTCACGAATTGAAAGAAGACTAGGAGCAAGAGAGAAGAAGGAAAGAATGGTAAAAGGAAGAGAAAAACCTTGGGAGAAATTTTCTGTGGTCTACTCGTTTCCTTTACCGTGTACAAAACGTCCAAAATTTTCTGTGGTCTATTTGATTCCTTTACTGCGTACAAAACGTGTAAGTATAGTACAGGAGGTGTACAAATGAAAGGAAAATCTATTCAATGAATCAATCTAATATTTGATTAATCCAATCTAATCCTTGATTAATTTAATGAATCAATCTCAATTGGTAAAGATTTCGTCCAATTTGAGCATATCTTCCAACACTCTCCCTCAAGCGGATGGTTCCGAGACGCCTAATTTGCTCAATAGATATGCGTGTTATCTCTGATAAAAAGGTTTGGTGAACACATTTGCGGGTTGTTTTGTAGTTCCAATTCCTCTTATTTCAATCACTCATTCTTGGATCTTGTCTTGAGTGAAATGACAATCCACTTTTATATGTTTTGTTCTTTCATGCACTATGGGATTTGCTGCAAGTTTGAGAGCCACACCATTGTCACAAAACAATTTTGTTGGTCCCTTCACTTGTAATCCAAGGTCCTGAAGTAAGTCTCGTCTCTAGACTATCTCGCAAGTGATCTTTTCCAAGGCTTGTTATTATGCTTCAGCTAAGGATAGTGAGATAGTTGCTCATTTTGGGTGCGCATGGCAACAATTCTATTATGGGGAACTATTTCTTTTTAGAAATAATTTTTTACTCTGGAACAATTTCTGAGTAAAATAAGGTGTTTGGTAATTATGCAAAATTTATATTCTTGGAACGAGAAAAGAAGATAAATGCATTTGGTAAAAATTTATAAAATTTTGTATTTATTTATTTTTTCTTCTTACTCACAGACCACTGATCGCTGCTCGTCGCCATATGACCGTGGCACCATGCCACATGACCGTCACATGACGCTGCACGACCGTCGCATGACCATCGCATGATTGTCGATCGTCACTACTGACCCTCGCCGCAAGATTGCGACCCACAGCCCATTGGCCACCGCTCCCTCCCACGGCTAGTGGGTTGTGGGCGACAATCTTGTGACGGTAGTCGGCAGCGACAGTCAGCAGTCATGCGGCGGCAAGCAGCGGTCGTGCGGCGGTTGGTGACGGTAAGCTGCTGATGGACAGTGGCGGTCGTCAACCGGTAGGCTGTGGGCGACAGCCGGTGGGCTGCGGGCGACGGTAACCGTCGCCGACAGTTGCCGACTATTGGTTGCCAACGGTGGTCGCAAGCAGTGGGCGCTACCAAATAGATTTCTATTATTTTTTTGTTTCGGGAAACAAAAGAATAAAAATCCAGAGAAATAGAAACGTTGCCATGCAGGCCCTTCTTTGTCTTCCATGAAAGTAGAGATTCTCCCAACTTAATGCAGAAACCAATGATGGATCTTCGACTCATGGGATAAGTTGCATAGTTTATATCACAATAAGCTGTCATCTTCATGTTACATTTTCTAGAGAGAAGAATCCCAAGTCTTGGGCATTTTTTCAAGTATTTTACGACCTTCAAAGCAGCATTCATATGAGATTATCTTGGATTGTGCATAAATTAGTTCAGCATCTATACTGCATAACATATATCAAGCATGGTCATAGTCAAGTATATAATTTTCCCAACGAGCTTTTGATAACTTGACGGATCTCTAAGTGTAGGATCTTCATTTTGAGATGACCCTGTATCATGTTCTGCTGTAGTTAATTTGATATTCTGCTCAATTGGAATAACAGCCAATTTGCATCCTGATAGTCCAGCTTCTGATATGATTTCCAGTACAAATTTCCGCTGGTTAAGAGAGATTCCTTGGTCAAATCGAGCGATTTCTATTCCAAGAAAATACTTTGGTGATCCTAAGTCCTTAATATGGAATGTGGAATTCAAATACTCCTTAAGGCTCTCTATAACAGCTTTGTCATTCCCCATAATGAGAATATCATCAAGTAAATAGATGACATACATTTTGTCCAAGTGAATCAGGCATGATCATACCTGGATTGCTTGAAACCTGCTATTGTGAGAGCCTGAGCAAACTTGGCGTATCACTGCCTAGAAGCTTGTTTGAGGCTATGTAGGGATTTGTGAAGACGATATACTCTATTCTCCCTCTGTCTCCATAAACCTTGACGAATATCCATATAGATTTCTTCATCTAGGTACCAGTGAAGAAATGCATTGTGTACGTCCATTTGGTGTAGTGGCCAATCGCGGAAAGCAGCTATTGACAAGAAAGAATGAACCGTCACATCTTTGGCTACTAGAGAGAATGTTTCATTGTGTAAATCCCTTAACCACTAGTTGAGCCTTGTATCGTTCAATTGACCTGTCTACTCCATACTTAATTTTATACACCCATTTGCAGCCAATTGGTTTTCAATTTGGAGGTGGCGTCACAAGCTCCCATGTCTGATTTTCTATTAAAGCCTACAATTCAACTTCCATAGCTTTCTGCCATCATGGATCGGTAAATGCTTCATCATAACTAGGTGGTTCTTGCTGTTCTGAGATACGGCTAATGCAACATCTATGTTCTGAAAGAGTTGATGGAAGGAAACATAAGATTATATAGGATAAGAGATACCTGAAGCATTGAGTGCTGCACAAACGTAATCCTTGGTCCATGTTGGTGGACGGGAGATTGGACTTGATCATCGTGGAGGATCCGGTTGTGGTGGAGATGATAATGGTTCTTCCACAGTGGCATCTGGCGAAGAACTAGAGACTTCTTCAATGGGCATAATATTGCAAGATAGTTCCTCAGTTGTTGTTGGAGCAGAAACCTCATCCAAAGTTGGAGCTGACGTTGGAACGGAACTCGAAGTCTCTGGAGGTGCCGTAAGTATATACTCAAAATCGGAAGATAATACTTCCTCAGATAATAAACAACGTGAATTATCCATAGTATCCACATCTTCCTTTGAGAACCCATACGCATGAAATGGAAATACTTCTTCATGAAAAACAACATCTCCGCTTATGAAGAATTCACCAGTAGAAATTTCAAGGAGATGATATCCTTTCTGTAAATTTGAGTAGCCCATGAATATATAACGTCAAGTGTGGGGACCCATCTTGTCCTGATGAGCCACTGTGGTAGCATACATAGACAATGAAACACTATTAGGTGTTCCAACTCCAATTTCTTCCCATAAAGCAGTTCAAATGGAGTTTGTCCGCCAAGAATTCAAGAGGGCATATGATCTATTAGATAAGATGCCGTGATCACACAATCACCCTAAAAATTTTATGGATTAGTCATTTGGAATTTTAGTGCACGCATTACTTCCTGAAGATGGTGATTCTTACATTCCACGACCCTATTCTATTGTGGGGTATAGGTGCATTAGAGAAGAAGGGAAGAATGGTAAAAAGGAAGAGAAAAACTTTGGGAGAATTTTTCCGTGTTCTATTCGATTCCTTTACCGTGTACAAAACGTGTAAATATAATGCAAAAGATGTATAAAACAAAGGAAAATTTTTTCAATGAATCACCTCTCTCTCCCTCCGATCTTTCCATATTTGTGATCTACTTCGGACATCAGAATCCAAGTCGTATTGTTGTGGAACTTAAGTTTTATCTTGTGAAGGATTCCTTGATGTTAAATCACAACACAAAAGGAGGGAAGTTGGGGGGGGAGACTGGATTTTCCGTACATATGTGAAATTGTCAAATTAGATGTTCACTATCAACGCGTTGATCTCAGATGATGACGCGTTCTTGGGATGTTTGTCTCGCGATTGTTTTGGGGCTGCCGGCCTAAGTAGAGAAGATTATGATGTATGAATTTTGAGGGTTAGACAAGAAAGAGGTGGGGATGGATACGGAATGATAGAGTTGGCCCCCCCCTTTTTCACTCCTTGATAATGAAACGCATCGGTAGTTAAAAGGGCAAAAGGTGGGCGGGGGGGGAGATGAAAAGTAAAGAGTTAAGGACACAAACACTCACGCGCACAAACTCCGATGGCAAAATTGTCTGTGCTGCCTCTCCATGCTCGATGAAAGCTTAATGGTTTCGGTCCCCCTTGAATTGGGGGCCAATCATGCCCAATGATCACCACCAGCAATCATCTCGGCACTTGCCGTATGCTTCACTTCATGTCCTTCCGGCTTCTTCCTCTCCTAATGGACATGCTGACTCCTAGGAGGTGAATTCCCAGCGTAGTCAACGCGCCACGGTGTGTTTTGGGCGGTCGAGGCTCGGTCTTCATTACGGACTGTACGACCGGACAAAGGCAGATACCCTCTCGGAACGGATATTCCTGGGCGGTGGGCCCCGTACCAGACGTAGTATGCTCCTCATCGTCTTCGGTCGTAGAGGTCGACGGGCCGATTTTCAAAACCATAGATTGCTTTCGATATTGCAGTTTGAAGGTGTGCAGAGGCGATACGCTGCCACGTAGGATTCCCCTTCCTTATTTTATTCATTTTAAAATAGGGAGGTTTGATGAGCTATGAAGCATGGATAGACTAGTTAAAACGATGGGTCGGATCGAGTGGAAAATAAATCGATTTATATTTGACCCATATTTATGTAGTATAAATTTAGTAATTCATACTCCATCTGATCTGTATTGCTAAAACTTATTAATATTCTAGGAAAATCCGCACCTACTATATGCTAATTGGATTAAAACTTCAAATTAAATTAAAAATAGTAAATAAAAAAGTTAAGAAAACCTATAAATTGAAATATTTATAAAGAATTAGATCATGCACATGCTTCTCTTGTTTGAAGTGAACATACAATTGAGTAACTGAAAATTGTAACATGAAAAATTTTAACTAAACCTAAGAAAATTCATTTTTATGATTTTTTTTATAAAAAAATTGCTAAAACACTTTTATGCAATACAAATTTAATGGAAAATTTTTATAATTCTTTTAAAAATATAAATTTTGAAAAATCGAATAATTAATTATATTTTTTAAAATATATTTTTTAAAATATAATATTATTATTTTTAAAATATAATTTTAATTATTATTTTTCTTTTTCTTTTTTTTTTTTTTTGGCCGGTCGTTGGCCACAAGAGAGCTTGAGCCTCGCTCGACGCTGGTGGGGCCTAGGCCTCACCAAATTGGCGAGATCGAGCCTCGCCGGTCATTAGCGAGGCCGAGGCCCTCGTCAGCGTTGAGCGAGGCTTGATCTCGTTGATTTGGCAAGGCCGAGGCCCTGCCCAACACTGACAAGCTTGAGTCTCGCCGGATCTAGCAAGGCTCAAGCCTTGCCGGTTGTTTGCAAAGCCTCGGCCTTGCCGGTTTTCTCCGAAGCTTCGGCCTTACCCAACGCCGGTGAGCTCGAGTCTCGCTAGGTCCCAAGGCTCGAGCCTCACCGGTCGTCGGCAACCACCAGCTCGCGTGCCGACGAGCTTGAGCTTGGCCTGGCCCATTGCTGGCCGTCGCCGTGCCGTCCACCGGCTAAGGAAGGAGGAAAAAGAAAGAAAATAGAAAAATAAAAATAAAAAAGAAAAGAAAATTGAAATATGAAAGATAATTATAATTTTGATTTTTTATAAACAAATATTTTTATAAAGTTAAAGAGGGAAAGATTGTGTGGGGCTTGGATTAGAAACTTAGAAATGAGTTCTAAGGTTCTAACCCACTTGATATTTTGAATGGGTTGAAAATGGATCATAAGTTCTGACTCATTTTCGATCCATTTAAATCAGACTCACATTTTTTACCCATGTTCTAGAAGCTTTCGTGTTGTGTTGGACACCTCGACACGTGTCCGACACGCTTGGGCACACAATCAACGCATATCGGGTTTCCAATACGTGATCAACTCTTTTGGACATGTTCGGACATGCCTATCTGAAATTGCGAGAGGCATGGGTTTTCGAGGCGGGTTTGCAAGTGCGAAGGTCGTTAAAGAAGGCGATGGAGTGGAGGCGAGGTTGTGAGCGACAGTAAGGCTGCAATTGGAAGGGAGGGCTAGAGGAAGAGCAACCCAGAGGGCTGCGATTGCGATGCTGCCATGGAGGGCTGGAAGCGAGGCTGTGACTGCAATTGTGAAGGAAGGAGGGCCAAAGGCGAGCGATTGCAAGAGAGAGCAAAGATCACGAAGAAGAGGTTGTGGGAGGAGAAGGCGTCGGCTGCTAGGGTTTTTATGCGATTTCAATTTTCAACGAAGGAATTGACAAATTGTGGAGGGAAAGGAACGCAGGACGAAGAGAGTGAAATAAATGGGTGGGAAGAAAAAAATTAAAAGCATTGAAATAATTTTATTTTTGGGAGGGGTGGGGGTTGGTAAAAAAAAGTAATTAAATGAGACTAAAAATGAAAATATTGTATGTTAAATAACATTAAATTTGATCATTATAAAATATCATACATTTATTTAAATAAGTTCATTCTAATCTCTTGTTAATTATCAGTTTCATCAATAATTTTTATTAAAGTTAACTTTTTATTTATTTATAAATTTGAATCATATTAATTAAAAAATATTCATTTAATATATAACGTATTCTAATGTGTCGGAATTAATTCTTTATTTTCAACAAAGATGGGTGTGGGTAGTCGCTGTCTCAATGCAGGTAGACCCCGCGATGTGGTTTAGATGGGAGGGGGACATGGTGAAAATTATGGTGACGTTTATTTCAAGGAGACCTTAATATGAAGAATACTTTGTGAAAATTAACCCCTTGCATCGCTTACAAAACTGAATTAATTAATAATAATTTCATCACCTATGAAAATAATCAATGACAAATTGTTATTTATGACGAAAAAAATTATTCACTAATTTTTCTAAGCTATATAATTAATTAAATTTTGAAAAATGCTTTTTAAATCTTGATTTTTCATCAAACAAACACATCCTCAATATCTAAATTTTTTTGAAGAAAATTATCAAATTGCCTTTGCACCGAGATAGTGTTAATCAAAGCCCAAAGTCACCTATTAAATGCCTTACAGTTTATCGTATGATTCGTTCCTCACACTGGAAAATCGATAATTTCGAAAGTTGCGACATACAGGGATTTATGGAGACAACATACTCTATTCTCCCATTGTCTCCGTAAATCCTGAAGAATATTCATATAAATTTCTTCATACAGGTCCCTCTGAAGAAATGCACTGTGTTTGTCCATTTGGTGTAGTGGCCAATCGCGGAGAGCAGCTACTAACGAGAAAGAACGAACCGTCACATCTTTGGCTATGGAGAGAAAATTTTATGGTAGTCAAAACCTTCTCGCTATATAAATCTCTTAGCCACTAATCGAGCCTTGTATCATTCAATTAACTTGTCTGCTTGATGCTTAATTTTATACACCCATTTGCAGCTAATTGGTTTTCGATTTAGAGGTGGCGTCACCAGCTCCCATGTCTGATTTTCTATTAAAGCCTGCAATTCAACTTCCATAGCTTTCTGCCATCATGGATCAATAAATGCTTCATCATAACTAAGGGGTTCTCGCTCTTTCGAGATACGGCTAATGTAACATCTATGTTTTGGAGAGAGTTGATGGAAGGAAACATAAGATTATAAAGGATAAGGGATATCTGGAGCATTGAGTGCTGCACAAATGTAATCCTTGGTCCATGTTGGTGGACGGGAGATTGGACTTGATCGTTGTGGAGGATCCTATTGTGGTGGAGATGATAATGATTCTTCCATAATGGTATATGGCAAAGAACTGGAGACATCTTCAATGGGCATAATATTGGAAGATAGTTCATCAGTTATTGCTGGAGCAGGAACCTCATCCAAAGCTTCCCTTGAGAACTCGTCCGAACGGAATGGAAATACTTCTTCATGAAAAACATCTCTACTTATAAAGAACTCACCTTTAGAAATTTCAAGGAGATGATATCTT
The DNA here is from genome assembly GCA_014182555.1 of Eucalyptus erythrocorys. Classification (NCBI taxonomy): domain Eukaryota; kingdom Viridiplantae; phylum Streptophyta; class Magnoliopsida; order Myrtales; family Myrtaceae; genus Eucalyptus; species Eucalyptus erythrocorys. The sequence continues at coordinate 28,514,978 of CM024598.1, read as the reverse complement.
TTTGTAAATTCGAGTAGCCCATGAATACATACCTCGGGCACGGGGACCCATCTTGTCTTAAGGACCCACTATAGTGGCATAACATAAACAACCAAACATTATTAAGTGCTTCAGCTCTGATTTCTTCTCATAAAGCAGTTCAAATGGAGTTTGTCCGCCAAGAATTTGAGTGGGCATATGCTTTATTAGATAAGCTGTTATGATCACACAGTTACCCCAAAAATGTTATGCTAGAAGATAGCGATGCTTACATTCCACCAATTGTGGGGTATAAGTGCATGAGAGAAGAAGGGAATAATGGTAAAAGGGAAGAGAAAAATTTTGGGAGAATTTTTCCGTGTTCTATTAGATTCCTTTATTGTGTACAAAACATGTAAATATAGTACAAAAGATGTACAAAAGAAAGGAAAATATATTCAATGAATCAATCTAATATTTGATTAATCCAATCTCATCCTTGATTAATTTAATGAATCAATCTCAATCAGCAAAGATTTCATCTAGCTCGAGCACATCTTCCAACACGAATCACCTCTCTCTCCCCCACGATCTTCCCATATTCATGATCTGCTTCGGACATCAGAATCTAAACTGTATCATCACGGAACTTAACTTTTATCTTGTGAAGGATTCCTTGATGTTAAACCACGACTAAAAAGGAGGGAAAGGGGGGGGGGGGGGATTGTGGATTTTCTGTACATACGTGAAATTGTCAAATTAGATGTTCACTGTTACTGTGTTGATCTCAGACGATGACGCGTTCTTGGGATTTTTGCCTCACGATTGTTTTGGAGCTGCCGGCCTAAGTTGAGAAGATTCTGATGTATGGACTTTGAGGGTTAGACAAGAAGAGGTGAAGATGGGTACGGAATGATGGAGGTGGCCCTCCTCCCTCCCACAACTTTTGTCACTCCTTGATAATGAAACGCACCGGTAGTTAAAAGGGCAAAAGGTGGGCGGGGGAATATGAAAAGGAAACAATTGACGACACAAACACTCACGCACACAAACTCCGACGGCAAAATTGTCTGTGTTGCCTCTCCATGCTCGATGAAAGCTTAATGATTTCGGTCCCCCTTGAATTGAGGGCCAATCATGCCCAATGATCCCCACCAACAATCATCTCGGCACTTGCCGTATGCTTAACTTCATGTCCTTCCCGCTTCTTCCTCTCCCCACTCAAGCCGGCCTGCATATATCTTACCTAATTCCTGAATATAACCTACTCAACCAATGAGTATTAAGGGTGAATAATTTTCTATTTTATATAAATTTCATTTAGAACTCGAAATCTATATGTTGAAACAGACTCCTCATTTTAGATCTAAGAGGCACGCTCACCCCCAATGGACACGCTAAATCCAAGTACGCGAATTCCCAGCGAAGTCAACGTGGAACAGTGTTTTGGGCGGTCGAGGCTCGGTTCGTCGGCCTTCGTTACGTATGGGCCGGACAAAGGCAGATACGAGCGCATATTCCCGGGCGGTGGGCCCCGCGCCAATACGTAGTGCGCTCCTCATCGTGTACGGTCTTAGAGGTCGGAGCTGCCGTTGACGTCTCGGGGCCTATTTTTCAAAACCATAGATTGCTTTCGACGCTGCGGGTTCGAAGGTGTGCAGAGGCGAAACGCCGCCACGTAGCATTCCCCCCTCCTTATTTTATTCATTTTGAAATGGGGACGTTTGACAAGTGCGTTTGCGCCTGCTTCACATGGGAACTCCTTGTTAGCGTTTTTTGAGACATCCCTCTCTTCTTTTCAACAAAGACGGGCGTGGGGCAGTCGCTGTCTCAACGCAGGTAGACCCCGCGATTCCGGTTTAGACGGGAGGGGGACGCGGTGAAAATTTATAGTGACGTTCATTCCAAGGAAACCTTAATATGGAGAATATTTTGTGAAAATTAATCCCTGGCATCACTTACAAAATTAATTAATTAATAATATTTTCATCACCTATGAAAGTAATAGATGATAAATTGTTATCTATGATGAAAAGAGTTTTTATACACTAATTTTTCTAAGCTATATAATTAATTAAAATTTGAAAAATGCTTTTTAAATCTTGAGTTTTTTGTCAAACAAAAACACCCTCGGTATCTAGCATTTAGATAGTGTTAATCAACGCCCAAAATTGCCTATTAAATGCCTTATACTTTATCGTATGATTCGTTCCTCGTATCGTGGAAAATAAGTAATTTCGGAAATCGTGACATCCCTCATTATTAAGTTGGCCAAACAATTGGCTTGGGCACTGTTAGATGAGAGCCTTTTAATTTTCGGAATAGATAATTAAACCTCAAAGGTTGGTAATTAGAATTGGTGCGTTTGGGAAGACTTTTGGGGAAAATCTTTGAGAAAATGTAAAGATTCTTGAGTTAAAGTAGTTTTTCAAAATGCAAATTGTATTTGGTAAATAGTATTTGTGAAAGTTCATTATGAATTATCATTGAGCAAAATAGTTTTTTTTTTATAAATTAAATTTTCAAAAGACTTTTGTTATTAAAAAAAAAGGAAAAAAAACGAGAGTTGGCTGGTTATTGCTGGCAAAGAGTTAATAGTTGTCGGCGAAAGGTAGGCGGCTCGGTGAGGGGGGGCGGTTCGACAAAGGGCAAGCGTTTGGCTAGGGTTGCCATGCGCAGGTCGCCAGGGCCACTCGATTTGGTCGTGGCGACCCATATCGCAACCAAATCGCGAGATCTAGGTCGCCGCGACCCTCGCGAGCGATTGTGCGACCCACTGCACCGTGGAGGTCACCAACGCCCACGATTTGGTCGCCGCGACCCAAATCACGCGACCATATCTACATGTGATATGGGTTGCCATGACCCTCGCCATGTGGTGTCCTCTGTACAACGACCTCCATCGGAGGATCATGGGACCCTAGCCGGACCACCTGTCATTCGCTGCACCGCTTGCCCTTCACCGGACCACCCACCCTTCGTCGACAACCATGCGTAGATGCTGATGTTCAGTAGAGAGAAAGGAAGAAGATGAAGATGATGATGAATAATTATTGGGGTAAAATCGGAAAAATGAAAAATTAGCAAGGACAATTTCGAAAGAAAATTTTCATTAACTTCAAAGCCAACATGCCGAGAAAGTCCAAGGCAGTTCTCAACTTGCTTTGGGCTTTCAATGTTGGGAAGGCTTGCCTTTGGCAAAGGCAAGTGAAAAAAAAAATTTGCCAAACACCAAATATTTGACTTAAAGGTCTTTACACCCCCAAAAATTCATTGGGAAAGCAGTACCCAAACGCAACCTTAGCTAATCTTGGTGGAATTTTTTTTCTTTCTCAATCGTGTATTTAATAGCTAGAAGGAATTGTGACCTTAGGGAGTTCTCCACACAGCGTTGATTACGTTTTTTTTTTTTTTTTTGGGTCAAAAGTGTCGATTGGTTTTGACGGTCGGCATCTCGATGACGTTCTAAATAATGAATAACCACAGAAAACAACGTAACCTAACTTGTGGCTAAGTTTAGCCTAGCACCGAATGTACATTATCAAAATGGAGTATCAAGTGGCCCGATTTTGTCTCATTCGAGCAAAATTGCTCTCCACACGTTACTCAAGTGTTGACCGTGGAAGGTTATTCTATCCCAAAGGAAGATTCCGTTTGTTATGTAAGGAATAAATAATTTAAAAAATATTTTATCAAAAGCGATTATCAATATCCCTTAGAAAAATTAGTCAATGAATTATTTTTTTGTTATCAGTAACAATTCAGGACTAAATATATTTATGAACAATAAAAATATTTTTTGTTGATTCATTTTTATAAGAGATATGAATGATATTTTTTGGAAAATATTTTTAAATTTTCACGTAACAAACTTACCTGAAAATATGTGACTTTTTCCTTCCTATTTTCATATGATCTGCGTTTAAGACGGGTTTAGGACAAAAGGCACGGTCGAGGTCGAATGAGAAAGCCGCCTCAACTGCTCCTGCCTTTTCCTCTTTCTTTCTTCACGACTTTTATATTATAAAGTCATTTAAAATAAGCAGTGAAATGGGGGAAAAGGAAAGCTTCGTTGTCGTTTCTGCTTTGATAATAATTAGCTGCCATTTTATTTATTTATTTTTTATGTAAAGGGCAAAAAAATACTGTGCTAGTGGGTTCAGGTAACCGTGATGTCAGGCTGGAGTATGCCAATGGGAAAACGCACGTCATCTTTGGACGGCAAGCGAAGCAGAAAATGCGGAAAATGGAAAATCGTAAGAAATATGGACCAACTTGTAATTACATTTTTTTTTGTCAAACTCAAATCCCGTGCCTATTTATTAGACCTATCAAAAGAATGAATTGAATCGAAGATAATTGGACTCAAATTTGCCAGTTTTTATATAAGACAAATTTAGTGACCCACTGATATTCGACCAAACTCATATTACTAAAGTATTTTCATATTTAACCACTGGGATTCGCCCCAGTGGCCATCCTTCTAACGTGGAAGGGGGAGGTGAGGGGTTCAAACCCCCACCTTCTCGAGGAGGATGGGGTGGGGACGCGCAAGTTTCGGGAGTGGGTTTGACGCCCACGCCCGCAAGAGCGGGCGGCAAAAGTCTCGAGAATGAGTGTAGAATAGGTATAGAGTAGAGACCGACAAAAAAAAAAAAAAAAGTATTTTCATATTTAACCTAACACAAGAAAACCCAAGTGAAAATTCGAGATAGAGTGAGGGCAATGGAGAGTGAAGATAGAGTCATCAATGTGAGTTTTGTATAAATAAGTTGCGAACTTATTTAATACATATTATTTTGGGTTTTCACACTTTAAACCCATTTATAATCTATTTCCTAAAAAAATTGGTTTGTAAGGGTGCATTTGGTGAGAACAAAATATGCTCATAAATAATTTTTTTAACTCTCGTTATCTAGACGAGTTTCGAGCATTTGAAGTTATTTAGTAATTACTTAAAATTTCTATTTCCAGAATTAAAAAAAAAAAATTTGGCACAACACTTAAATTTTTTTTGTGAATTAAAATTTATTTTAATTTTTAATACTTTTATTATATTTTTCTCTTGTAATTTTTTATTTAATTTATTATATTGTATTATATTATTTTTAAAAAAGTTATGATATTTTTAAAAAATTTGTTATATAATTTATCATATTTTTAATATAATTTTGTTATGTAGTTTTATTATATTTTTTAAAATTTCTTTTAATTCTTTGATAACTTTATTTTATATTTTAATAATTTTGTTATATTTTTATGACCAATTAGAGGAAGAAGAAGAGAAAAACAAGAACATGATTTTACTTAATTCTAGAGTTGTTCCCAAAAATAAAGAAGTAAATTTTTTTACTTATTGATTTTGTTCTAAATCTATTATCGAGAATAGAAAAGTCACCAAACGGATTTTTATTTTTATTTTTATTTTGAGGAACAAAATAATAAAATTAAGTACTATTTAGCATGTTATTAAACAGACCCTAAGTCGTTTTGATAAATTTACTAGTTGAGATTTCAATTGTGATTTTGTTTTCTTCTCGATTATCATAACATGTATTGAAAATAACCTTGGGTATCGAAATTGCTTTACCACCATTCAACCATGATAATTTCCCATAAAAAAGAAGAAGAAGAACTCATGAAATCTGTTATCTCATGTACTAACAAGAACAATTAAAAAAATACTTCCCCCTACTTCCCACTTGTTTCTCAAAATCAATATAATGGGCTTTTTACATCACCAATTAGTTTCTAACCATTTCATCGCAAAGAATAAAATTAATATCGCACAATATATATTCAAATCTCCCAAATAAATTTTGGCTTCGGTAGTGAGCGACTCCTCAAGTCAAGAGCTGCTCGTCATCGGCGTCGGTCAGCTTCGAGGGGAGTGGGATTCCGATTCCCCCCCCGCCTCCGGCAACTTCCGGACGGGCCCGTGCCTCCCCACATCAAACAAAACAAATAGAAATAAAATAAGGATTCAAATACGAAATAAAAAGAGGGGAGGGCGGTATGCATCTCGAAAAAGGACTTCGGCATATTCCTTCCCGCTCTCTCCTGATTCCGTTCTGAAGAAGTGCAAAGACGTCTCGCCCACCCGTCGCGGTTTCAATCAGGTCTCCCCGAAAGTCAAGCCCTCCTCGATCCCCCTTCACCTTCCCCTTCCCCGATCGGGGAAGAACATCCCCCTCTCCCCCGCTCCTCTCCCCATCGTCACCAGCAGCAGCAGCAGCCGCAGCTCCTCCTCCGCCCTCCGTCGCCGCATGACCAGGCGGCCGGCCCCCGGATCCCGCCGCGATGGAGCTCCTGACTCCCTGCCACCCCACAAACGGCCTCGACAGCCGGCTCTCGTCGCATAGCTCCCGTTGCGCGCTGGAAGAGTTGACCGCCTCGTCCCGCTCCTCGTCGGCGGAGATGGCCGCGGCCCCCGAGAGGGTGTACGTGGCGGTCGGCAAGTCGGCGGAGAAGGCGAGGGACCTGATCCTGTGGAGCCTGCGGCGGTTCGCCGGCGCGGAGATTTGTATCTTCCACGTTCATCAGCCTTCGCCGTTGATTCCGACTCTATGTAAGTCGCGCGAATTCCCGTGGTTCCCTATCAGCTTCGGTTCTCTTCTAGTTCGTGCCGCGGGCTTGATCGCTTACAGGTCCGCAGCGTCGTGTTTTTATTTCTCAATTGAGAAAGGGAGAAGCTCGTGACCGGTTGTCTTACCAGACATAGGTGTTTTCCTCCGGCGAGAGCAATGGTGATTTAGCTTTATTCCTCTCTAGGAATTCAGATTCTTCCGGCAATTCATGTTTGTCGACTTGTTTGTTGACTGACACGAGTTGTAATCATCTCTTGTTTCGCTGGAGCTTTTAATACTTCCGGTGGCATTTGATTTTGGATTATATAAAAAAATTCATTCCATGTTGCCGGCGAGGACAAATCCGAGATTCAATATTCCCCTGCTTTTTTCCCTCAATTCTCCTGAGGAGGCAACTCGCTCACGATATCATCCTCGGGATCATGTGCAGTGGGAAAATTACCTGCCAGAAGCGCTAGCAGCGAGGTGGTTGCTGCTTATAGAAGGGAGGAAAGGGAGCAGACAGAGAGGCTCTTGCAACAGTACTTGGCCATCTGCTCTTCTTCTGAGGTGCGTGTATATGCCCATCGCTGCCATGCTGTGCCGCTACCAAATCTTCATATTGATTGTGCTAAGCTCTTATCATACGGAATGATGACTGTCCCTGAATATATGTGAATTCGGAGTCGATTTGTCGGCTTGTCTACTTACTGGATTGTAGAGCTTTCACCTGTGGGAGGTTTTTCCTTCTCTGAATTGCAACTGTGTTGTGACTACATCCTTTTATTTGTGCGGTGCCAACACGTAATCCTCATTACCAATCTGTTGACTACCCTATACTTTTTCAACTTAAGTGATTGACCAACCTTTTAATTTTAGTGATCTAATTAATTGGCCATGCCTCCTGACCAGCACCACAGCCCTGGCAGGAACTCGCTGTTTTTTGTTGCCACGCATTTTAGATTGTCATCTGTGTAGTTGTGATCTTGCGACCTTTCTTATGGAGATCATTCTTATTGATCAATCTAAGTCCTGGCAACGACATATGATTTTTCTGGCCACAATCAAAGCTCACATTTCTCCATTTGATTGGGTTGCCTGATTTCAGTATATGAGGTTATTTCCTTTATCGCCGATTGCCCTGGAGTAAATTTTTTGGACTTGTGGATCTGGAGAAGCTAGAAATTTAAGGGGCATCTTTATTGGTTATCAATGGTGTGTTTAATTGCTTGATGGGATATTTCAGATTCAGCCATTTACGATATGTTTTCCTTATGTAAATCTAGCAAAACATCCAGTCTGAACATGAGGTATCTGAAAGCCTGAAGAAATATGGAGCTTTACAATTTAAATTGAAATTTCTTCACTCCGAAAAAACTGGCATGAATTTCTTTTAGCACCCTAAATTGGATGGAGCCATTATAAATTCATTTTGAGAGGGGCCAGAGAGATGGAAGCACTATCAAAGGTTAGGTTATATGTAGGTGCAGTGGATCCCCTTTTCACCTTATCGTAGGAACAATGTCAATCTGCTTGCAGGCTATTCATGTCTTGTTATTTGTGAGCTAATTGAACTTTGTTGAGTCAGAAATATAGTTCCACTATTTAAATTATCCAGATTAGTCAAGCCTTCTTTTTCTTATGAGTAGAAAATTTTTTGCAATATCGAAACCCAAGTTCTTGAATTATGTTAAGTTCTCAACATGAATGACTGGCCCCCTGCCCCACACTTGAAAGGGTAGAAAAGCAGAAATGAAACAGAAAATCTCTCTTCCTCATCTTCAAAGTTCTCAAGTTATTTAAATTAGTGGCCTAAGTATATTTGGAGTTATTGGTGATGTGTGTCTTTCATGATGCTTGCCTCCTATATAGGCATAGACATGTTTCGGTTGATTGTTGAAGTAGGTGTTAATTATCTACATAAATGAAGTGAAATTCTTGAGTTTTCTATTTTCTTTTACTAAACTAATGTAAGTTGTCATGTCCTTTTTAGGTGAGAGCCACTGTTCTCAGCACTGAAGCAGAGCAGGTCCAAAAGGGCATTGTTGAGATGGTTATCAGACATGGCATTAGGAGGCTTGTTATGGGGGCTGTGCCTGAAAAGTAAGCGGTCCATTAAAACATAGCAAATTCAGTTGTTATTTCTTGTTTAAGTGATATATCTGAAGAGTTTATGGAGTTTTGTCGTGTCATTATCAAATCTTTTGCTAGACGACCGTGCTTAGTTTCCATATGAACAAAAGTGACGCATAGTCTGTCAGAAGAGTGGTGCGTAGCATGTTGGGCACACTGTTGCTCGGATTGATTAGTCATTCCTCTAGACAAGGATCATCAGTAGTGAGATGAGATGCATGTTCTTAGAACCATATATTCCTCCTCAGCTCTCAAAAGATGGTGATGACCTTAATTGACAGGCATCGTATGATGTGCTTTCTGTTGTGAGTTGAGAACTTGACTACTTGATGTGTCCTTATCTTGATAGAGATAAATGTGCCAGTTGTTTATCCTAATCTCCTACCTCCTACATTGTTTGTATGCAGTTGTCTAAAGGTTAAAAAGAGCTCCAGCAAAGCAAATTATGCCGCAAAAAATGCACCGGGTTTCTGTGAGATATCATTTGTGAACAAGGGTAGACGTATATGGACTAGAGATGCCTATGGAGACCCCATTCCCTTGGACTCATTAAGTCAACCACAAACATCTGCAAGAGTAATAAATTGTGAAACATCCCAAGAAAGTCCGAGACTGTCAGTATTGACCATCCCAGAAATTCGTTGGTCCACATTTAGTTCGATCGGTAGTTGCAGCAAGGTTATAGACTGGCTTCATGATGAATCAGTTTCTCCACGAGAGGCTTTAACTGGTTCTCTCAGCAGATCCCGACATTCTGGCAGTTTGTTTAGTTCTACAAGTACTAGTGGTTGCTCTGGACGTATCCATTCTGAAATAAGGGTTTCTTTAGATTCTGATGTGAGGGGCAATGAAGAGTTTTTATATAGTCAATTTCAAGAAATAAACAGACAAGTTGAGACAATGAAGGAGGCAGCACTTCAGAAGTCAATAGAGCGTGAAAAGTTGGAAGCACAAGCTCTCAAATTGATCAGCAAGGTGCTTATAACCTTCCTGTCAACCTTGTTTCTTTTTCTTTTTTTTTTTTGGGGCTCCCCATTAGCTGTCAGCTTTCATTTTCTCTGCTTTGATTATCATTTAGGATAACTATTTTGGGATTATTTGGCTTGATTCAAGCACAAAACATCATCCTTTTTGTGATTGGGGAAGCAGTGGAAGGAAAAGGAGTACTTTCTAATATAAATTCGTAGATGTATTTTGTGCAGATAAACATGTGCTGCTTAAAGATATTGCTTTTTGGTTTTTCCTCAGACAGTTTTGTTCCATAAATGTTTTCACAAACATGTGGCCAGTAATTTTGGTCTTCATTTGTTTAATGGTATTAGCATAAGTAATCTGACTCACTCTACTTATTGTATGCCGTTTCTGATTTATCACGTGAAGAGATGGTGAGTAAAAATTCTGCCTGTTTTATTTAGGTGAAAGTAAGGGACTCTGCATATGCACATGAAGCTAGACTTAGAAAGCAAGCAGAGGAGGCATTAAAAACTGCGGTGCAGAAGCAAGAGAAGCTCTTGGAAGAAAGAGAAGAGATAGTCAGAAAGCTGCAGAGGACCATGAGAAACGTTACTCTTCTCGAAAGTCGTGCTCAAGAAGCTACCCGTAGGCATGATGTAGCAGCTGGAGATTTACATGAAATTGAAGCATCTATTGCTACCCTTAGGCAGGAAAAGCAGCAGATTCAGAGACACAAAGGGGAAGCTGTTGGTTGGCTTGAGCGGTGGAAAGGGCATGGGAGAGCTGGAGCTCCAAGATGTGTTGGGTTTGTTGGTCGTCTCAATGAAGATATGCCTGGCGTAGCTGAATTTTCATTTTCAGAAGTCCAATCTGCGACATGTGATTTCTCTGAAAGTTTCAGAATTGGGCAGAGTGGATATGGTTGTGTATACAAGGGGGAAATGCTGGGTAGAACTGTTGCAATAAAAAAGCTGCATCCACATAACATGCAAGGGCAATTTGAGTTTCAACGAGAGGTAGGCATCTCTCTCTCTCTCTGTGCATGTGCGCCTATTCTTGTGCATGAGCACGCACACAAGCACTCTCCTGTTGCGATATCTACAGTAGCGAGGTATTCTCATGTTTTAGATCTGCTGCCTTTTCTTTTTAAGTTTCCTCTTCAGTTTATGCAATTGGATCGTCCCTAATACTAGCAGTCTTTTCCTTCTTTGAAGTGCTTAAATTTTTATATTTAGTGCTGGAGTTCTATTTACTAGCTAGTCCAAATTTCAACTGTATTTCTGATTATGTTGTCGTGATTACTATACTCATTGGACCTCAAAATGTCCACTCCTTTTCAGTTATAAAACCTTAATCCCTCAGTAACTCTCTCAACTGTGCCTGGATCTGTAATTATAGGTTTTTGTGCATGATAAAACATTGCAATTCTTCAAGCATGTCTTTGCCTAATCTTTTGGAGTGCTCTAGTGCTTCAACTATTCTCGGAAGTCTCTGGTTATTTCAGTTAATACAACTTATACTCTTTTACTGCTTCACTATATGCATTGAACTTCGAATTCTTTACCTTCTTTTATTTTGCTAGAGGGGGCATGGCGTGTTGGGTGGGGTTTGGGAGGCCCCCGCCGGGGGGGAAGAGGTTGAGATTAGATCCAACTGTTATCTAAGCTTTTGGCACTTTAGGGGCGTCCTTATGTACTCTGTCCTATCCTTTTTTCGATGCTCTTTAAAATGCTAACTTCGCTTCTAAATCTGTGTGCATTCTCGGAGTGTTCTTCATGCTTATTTGTCTCGTCTGCCTTATCCATACCCATACTGTTTAGGATCCATACCCATACTGATTTAGGATATGCTTCGGTGTCTTTACTGGATTTATAACAGCCTTGTGTTATTTACCAGTTTACTCAAGTTTTGTTTGGATGGTACAGGTTCAAGCTCTTAGCAAACTACAGCATCCACATCTGGTTACCTTGCTTGGTTCATGCCCAGAAGCCTGGTCTCTTGTATATGAGTACCTCCCTAATGGAAGTCTCCAAGATTACCTTTTCCGGAAAGGCAACAGTTCCTCCTTATTATGGGATGCCCGAGTTCGAATCATTGCTGAGATCTCGACTGCTCTTTGCTTCTTGCACTCTTCTAAACCTGAAAGGATTGTTCACGGTGATCTGAAACCTGAAAATGTCCTTCTTGATTCTGATCTTAGCTGCAAGATATGTGATTTCGGGATTTCTAGGCTTGTAGTGGAGGACACTCTTCGCTGCCCAAGTTTCCGCCGAATCACAGAGCCAAAGCTTGCTTTTCCTTATACAGATCCAGAGTTCTACAGGGAAGGAAACTTGACGCCCAAATCTGATGTTTACTCTTTTGGTCTGATCATCCTACAATTACTCACTGGTAGACCACCTACTGGGTTAGTCCGTGAGGTGCATAAAGCAGTATCACTTAACAAATTGGAGTCGGTTTTGGATCAATCAGCTGGACAATGGCCGTCGTCTGTAGCACATCGATTAGTGGACCTGGGTCTTCAATGCTGTGATTCTAACGGTAGGAATCGACCCAAATTAACACCTGCGTTTGTGAGGGAATTGAAGCAGCTGCATACCGATGAAGAGCGACCAGTGCCCCCATTTTACTTGTGCCCCATCCTTCAGGTGAGTTATACTTTTTGGCGAATTGCTGAGTTTGCGTCCAGGTCTTGTCGGACTGTCTGGTCTCCTTAGATTCTGTTCTGTTTTAAGAGATTTGGGTTAATTTTCCCATTTTAGGGGACGCATGTTTGGGCTTCAGGAATGGTGTAGTTTGAGCATATCTAGACATTAAGGTTTGTCTGTTTCACCGAAAAATGCTTTTCATGAAGTCATTTTTAAGGAAAATAACGATATTTTCTAGTATTTAGTTAAAATTTGAAAATGAAGTGGAAAATATTTTCTATTACCATTTGATATCTGATTTGATTTTCTGAAAAAAAAAATTACCAAAAAATTGACTTTTTAATTTTTAATTGACCAAAAAAAATTAATTTTAAAAAATTAATTTTTTAAAAATTTAGATCTTTAATTATTTTTTTATTTTAAAAAATCCATTTTTCATTTATTTTCTTTCTTTCTCTTTTCCCTTCTCGTTCTTCTTTCTTCCTCCTCCTCCGTCTGCCACCATGTGCCTCAACAATGGCCGATTGCCCGGCTATTGGCCAAGAGGGTCAGTGAACTCGAGTTTGCCTCGCCACAAGTTGGGGAGCTCAAGGTCTCGAGCCTAGCTGGTATCTAGCGAGCTCGAGCATTGTTGATCTATGGCAAGGCTTAAGTTGCCTTGTGCAAGGAAGAAGAAAAAGAAAAAAAAATAATTAAAAACATTATTTTTTTAAAAAGAGAAAAAGAAAACATAAAAATAAAAGGAAAAAGTGTTTGGTGAAAGAAAGTGAGGCGAAAGAAATTATGGAAATTTTACCTAAAAAAAAAAAGTTATGGAAAATTTTCCTCACTTTTGAAGGTGTTTTTTCCAATCGTGGAAAAATTTTTCCTTGATTAGCTTATTTTACACGAATTGAATGTTGGAAAGTTCGGAAAACGTTTTCCTAGAAACTATTTTCTGCGAAATGAATGGAGTCCAAGGGCTTGAACTTTGTAATGGTGTCACCATTTGCCTGAGCCTGATTTTTCTTGGCATTTTGTTTGAGTGTCTCAAATTGAGATGTTAACCTAGCATTTATTTTTTTAGCAGAGCTTTGCTGTTCCCCACTGAACAGTGTGAGCTTGAGATGTGCTAGTTGATCATGATCCTTCGCATGTCTTTCAGTGTCATGTTGTGGCTTACCTGTTGAATATTTGCTTCCAGGAAATAATGCATGATCCTCAGATTGCGGCGGATGGTTTCACATATGAAGGAGAAGCTCTGCGGGAATGGTTGGACAACGACCACGATACATCGCCAATGACCAACTTGAAGCTTAGTCATTTGCATCTCACTCCCAACCACGCGTTACGGTCGGCAATTCAAGAGTGGCTCTGCTATCCCTGAGATTTTTTTAGATTTTGCGTATGTTTGTAAGTATTCTGTAATTATACAGATAAATCTATGTTAGAAGCCGCAAAGGGGCTTTGCCTTGTATAATTTAAGTTGCAATTCATTATTCCATGCACTCTACACATCAGATAATAGGGCTGTGCAACAAGAACCGCCCGAACCGGGAACTAATTGGACTGGACCGGACTGATCGGTTCTGGGTGATTCTAGAGGGTCTCGGTCTAGTCTCAAGTTCTTAATTTTGAAATTGGTGATTGGTCGGTCCAGTTCTCGGTTCTAGGGTCGGAACTGGACCAATTGGACCTGACTGACCATTTATAATATATATATTTTGTAGTTTTTGAACTAACCTATGGTATCCATAAGTTTCCCTTTTCCAAATTTTGCAATCCAATTCTCACTTTCTATTTCCCTCTTGCTCCCTTGACACCTTGCCTTGATGCCTTGCCTCATGCCTCGCTCTACTCAGCTCTTTTCTTCCTTCGAGCACCTCGTCACGACGTCTTGCCTCATGCCTCATTCGCTCAGATGCTCGGATGCTCGGCTCTCTTCCTCATCTGAGCATCTCCTCACGCCTCGCTCGCTCTAACTGATGTGAATAGTTGCGGAAAGATCGTTCTACGAAGGCCCAGATGGTGCGAATTGCGAAACCTCGACCTCCAATCAAACCTGTGATTGGCAACCTCGGTATGAACGTGACCTGTTGACGAACATGTGTCAACCAACCAACGTTATAGATGCCACGAGCGAAAGAATTCGCTATCTCGCTCGATAAGTCGAATCGACCGTCACAAGGAACCTTGATAAGGTCAAGTCCTCAAAAGAACAGTAGAAGAGAAATTCTCTCAATTTTTCTCAAAGTCAAATCTGTCTCTAAAGAAAGTCGGCCAATCCTTAATATAGGCCTTCTAGTGCCAGATAAACCCTAAAACTAACCCTAGAAATCTAATTTACTATATTCTAGAGTATATCTAAATAAAAGATAAGGTCAAATATTTGATAGATAAGGTCAAATATTTGATGACCAGATAATCAAATTTCGCCAAGATTTCCACGATGCTTCAAGATTTGATCCAACATCATCTCCACGCCAAAGATTACGACAAGATTTTCAAGATTCTTCAAGATTTGATCCAACGTCATCTCCACGCCAAAGATCACGAACCATGACGCCAACAGCTTGCCTGAATTGCCTGGCCCGCGCTCGAGTAATTGAACCAAGAGGAATAGACAATGGGTCCCTAGCACCTCCTCCTCGATATGGCTCGATGTCCACATCATTCCCTCCCCCGTGCAAAGGATTTGCCCTCAAATCATCACTGGCATCGAAAAGAGTCTAGTCAGAAACATTAAATGTAGCACTAACGTCATACTTACCTAGAAGATCAAGCTTGTAAGCGTAATTGTTAACTCTTTCTAACACCATGAATGGTCCATCCCCTCGCGGTAATAACTTAGAATGTCGCTGCTCAGGAAATCTAGAATGTCGCTGCTCAGGAAATCGTTCTTTGCGCATATGAACCCAAACCCAATCGCTGGGTTCAAACACCACTTCCTTGCACCCTTTATTGGCTTGCCTTGCATATTGCTCAGTCTTGCGCTCAATATTTATGCGCGTCTTCTCATGCAATGCCTTAACAAATTCGGCTTTCTTTGCTCCATCTAAATCCACACGCTCATTAACAGTAAATGGGTTAAATCTAAAGGAGTTAACGGATTAAAACCATAGACAACCTCAAATGGTGTAAATTTAGTAGCAGAATGCATGCTCCTATTATATGCAAACTCAACATGCGGCAGACAATCTTCCCAAGATTTTATATTCTTTTTAATAATAGCACGCAACAATACCCCTAAAGTTCTATTAACTACCTCGGTTTGACCATCAGTTTGTGGATGACAAGTAGTAGAAAATAACAACCGTGTTCCTAGTTTTTTCCACAATGTTTTCCAAAAGTAGCTAAGAAATTTAGAATCTCGATCTGAAACAATCGATCTAGGCATGCCATGCAAACGTACAACTTCCTTAAAGAGCAAATCAGCAACATGAGATGCATCATCGGTTTTATGACAAGAAATAAAATGAGCCATCTTTGAAAACCGATCAACAACCACATAAATAGAATCTCTACCATACTTAGACCTAGGCAATCCTAACACAAAATCCATAGAAATATCAATCCAAGGATGTGTTGGAATAGGTAATGACGTATACAAGCCATGTGGTTTAGTTGTAGACTTAGATTGCTTACAAGCAAAGCATCTCTCACAGACGCGTATGACATCTCTCTTCATATGTGGCCAATAAAAATGTTCATGCAGCACTTCATAAGTCTTATTAATGCCAAAATGCCCCATTAAACCACCACTATGCGCTTCTCGCACCAACAATTCACGCAAAGAACACTTAGGCAAACATAGTTTGTTTTCACGAAAAAGATAACCTTCATGCCTATAGAATTTATCAAATACAACGTGTTCACATGCTTCATATACTCTCCCAAAGTCATCATCATCAGTATATAAGCCCTCGATATGCTCAAAACCTAAACACTTTGCTTCTAAAGTAGTTAGAATCGCGTACCTTCGAGAAAGTGCATCGGCTACCACATTCTCTTTACCTTTCTTGTACTTTATCACATATGGAAAAGTCTCAATGAACTCCATCCATTTGGCATGTCTTTTATTCAATTTTTGCTGCCCTTTCAAGTACTTCAAGGTCTCGTGATCGGTATGGATCACAAACTCCTTCGGCCATAAATAATGTTGCCAAGTCCCCAAAGCTCGCACTAAAGCATACATCTCCTTATCGTAGGTAGGATAATTCAATGTTGCTCCACTCAATTTCTCGCTGAAATAAGCTATGGGACGCCTTCCTTGCATCAACACGGCTCCAATTCATGTACCAGAAGCATCGCACTCTATCTCAAAAGTAGCACTGAAATTCGACAAAGATAACAAAGGAGCATTAGTCAACTTATCTTTTAGTATATTAAATGCTTTCCCTTGCTCTTCTCCCCATGTGAAACCCACGTGCTTCTTGATAACCTCGGTCAAAGGTGCGGCGATAGTACTGAAATTTCTCACAAATCACTGATAAAAACTAGCCAATCCATGAAAGCTACGCACCTCTCCTACGGTCTTAGGTGTTGGCCATTCGCGGATAGCTTTGACCTTTTCTTCATCAACCCGTATACCATCAGCACTAACAACAAATCCTAGAAATACTAGTTTGTTAGTAACAAAAGAGCACTTCTTTCGATTAGCATATAATTGCTTGGCCCTTAAAACCTGTAAGACAGCTCGCACATGCTCAATATGGTCATCAGGGCTTCTGCTATATATCAAAATGTCATCGAAATAGATAACCACAAATCGACCAATAAAAGCATGCAAAACATGATTCATAAGTCGCATAAATGTGCTTGGTGCATTAGTTAACCCAAATGGCATGACTAACCACTCATATAATCCATACTTAGTCTTAAATGCAGTTTTCCATTCATCACCTTCTTTCATCCTAATTTGATGATATCCACTTTTCAAATCGATTTTAGTGAAAATGCAAGAACCATGCAACTCATCCAACATGTCATCTAACCTAGGAATAGGATGTCGATACTTTACCGTAATATTATTGATTGCTCGGCAATCAACACACATTCGCCAAGTTCCATCCTTCTTTGGCACCAACAAAACAGGGACGGCGCACGGGCTAAGACTCTCTCTCACATGCCCTCGCTCCAATAGTTCGCTAACTTGCCGTTGAAGTTCCTTTGTCTCCTCAGGATTGCTTCGATATGCAGGTCGGTTAGGTAATGACGCACTGGAATCAAGTCGATTTGATGTTCTATGCCTCGAATTGGTGGTATCCCTCCGGAAGTTCATCGGAAAGACATCTTCAAATTCCTGCAATAAAGTCACAATAGGACTAGGCAAACTTGGGTCAAGATCGTTAGTAGAAAACAAAACCTCCTTGTACAAAAGTACAAGCATTGGTCGATCTAGAACTAAAGCTCTCCTCACCTCACTCGAATTCGCATAAAATTTTTTTTGCTTATTTTCTTTCCTCTCTTCTTTTCCGTCAGTTTTTACCACAATCTTTCTCTCGGTCTCTCCTTTTCCTTGCGTCTCAGTCACATCACGCAAGCTCTCAGATTTCTCACCTTTTCTCTCTTTCTCAGCTTCTTGTTGTAACTTTAACTGATCTTGATACACCTCACTAGGTGTCATTGGTACCAAGGTGTAAGTCTTTTGATTCATCACCAACGAGTAATGATTACTATACCCATCATGATGTACCCTTCGATCATATTGCCATGGTCTTCCAAGTAAGATATGACCCGCTTGCATAGGTACAACATCACACTCTACCTCGTCCTTGTATCTTCCTATCTCAAATGGGATTCGAACTTGCTTTGACACTTTCACCTCACCACTATCATTTAACCATTGAAGTCTATAAGGCCTAGGGTGCTTTGTCATCTTCAAACCCAACTTATCCACCATAATACAACTTGCCACATTTGTACAACTACCTCCATCAATTATCAAACTACAGATCTTACCATTCACCACACATCTTGTATGAAACAAGTTATCTCTTTGTTGATGATGCTCCTCCTCATTTATTTGCAAACTAAGTGAACACCTAACCACCAATAGGTCTCCTTTTATAGCTATTTCTCCATCACTACAATCCTCCAATGGTGGCATCTCATCATCCTCTTCTTCCCTTTCACTTTCGGACTCAATAATACCATGTCCAGTCATGATCATCACCCTTCTATTAGGGCATTGATTCACCATATGACCCCTGCCCAAACACTTAAAACATTTAATTTCACGAGTTCTAGTGTTAGGGTTTTCAGTTTTACCTGAAATCGGATTTGTCCCGACTTTACCATCCCTCTCCTTCTCCTTTGAGGTTTCAATTTTGGTGTTGTTTCCTCTCCAATTTGGCTTCTCATCTCTCTTCCAATTGGATCTCCAATTCTGATTTGAACCTCCTCCACTCTTGTGATTTCGATCCAACTTCAATTGCCGCTCAACTTTGATGGCTTTGTCCACCAATTCCTCTAAATCGACGTAGTGTTGCAGCTCCACCACCCTTGCTATGTCTCGGGTCAAACCACTCAAAAATCTTGACATTGTGGCCTCACGATCCTCCACCACATTAGCATGAATCATGGCAATCTCCATCTCCTTGTGATACTCTTCCACGCTCTTATTGCCTTGTGTGAGATTTTGTAACTTTTGAAACAAATCTCGATGGTAATGACTTGGTACAAAACACCTCCTCATCACCGCTTTCATCTCATCCCACGTCTCTATCGATCTTTCACCATTGCGCCTCCGACTAGTCACAAGTTGATCCCACCAAATTATAGCATAATCAGTAAATTCAACAGCTGCAATTTTTACCTTTTTGAGCTTGGAGTATCGTTGGCAATCAAATACCATCTCCATGCGTTTCTCCCACTCTAGATACGCATTGGGATCATTCTTCCCTTGGAAAGAAGGAATCTTCATCTTGATATTGCCAAGTTCATTATCTTCTCGGTGTCTAAACCCGCGGCCTCCATTCCGCCTTCCAAATTGAGCATCTCGATCATCCTCCATGTCAGCCTCATCATCATCATAATGCCGTTGCCTTCTAGGTCGTGTTCTAGAGGTGTCTCGCTGATGTTGCGGCCTTCCTCGGGGTAGCTCTCGGTCAACATCAACCCCCATGCCATTCCCCATCGGGGCCGGCCACTAAGTTCCTCCACTACGGCCCTCGCTTCTGGATGCTTTCCATGAGCACTTCATCCTTTCATATGGGGTCAACCTCCCTTTGATTCACGCTTTCTTCGCGCGATATATTTTTAGACCTCGCAAGTAAACGTTAGTCACAAAAATCCTCACCAATCGCTCCCTCACGTGTTTCTCTCAAGGTGTTTGTCACTTCCCTCGTGTTTAACTCAAGTCTAGGCTTTTTCCACCCTCAATTAATCTCACACACTCTTGCCTTTTCCCTTTCGTATTCTCTTCTCACAAGTTCTTTATCAGACTCAAACCTGTTTCTCAACCCCCTCACGACAATCAATCAAACTAATCAAACAAGATTAGATCACTACCGATTTTGTAACAATTTCAAACCAACATGTACAACTTTCGAAATTCCAATTGAAACGCAAATCACTACTGATTTTGTTTCAATTTGATCCACTAATAAACGAGTCGCCTTCTTGATTTTTTTTTTGTTCGGCTATTTTTTTTTTGCCAAATCTGTTTTTTTTTTCTTGCGCACTTTTTTTTTGTGCGTTTTCTTTCTCTTTTTTTTTGATGAACTTTCTTTTTTTTTTTTGATGAACTTTCTCTTTTTTTTTTTGACGAACTCAGATACAATTCAAGATGCTAGAAAAAAAATCAAAACTAACAGCAAACAACTATGTATTGAAGCACAAAAGTAATCGGATCCCTAAATTGGCTAGAACCGAAACCCTAGCCCAATAAATCTCAAATTGCCAAATATAAACAGAAAATTAAAGATAAATAGACCTTGTAGAAGCAAGCTCCGATACCAAATGATGTGAATAGTTGCGGAAAGATCGTTCTACGAAGGCCCAGATGGTGCGAATTGCGAAACCTCGACCTCCAATCAAACCTGTGATTGGCAACCTCGGTATGAACGTGACATGTTGACGAATGTGTGTCAACCAACCAACGTTATAGACGCCACGAGCAAAGAATTTGCTATCTCGCTCGATAAGTCGAATCGACCGTCACAAGGAACCTTGATAAGGTCAAGTCCTCAAAAGAACAGTAGAAGAGAAATTCTCTCAATTTTTCTCAAAGTCAAATCTGTCTCTAAAGAAAGTCGGCCAATCCTTAATATAGGCCTTTTAGTTGCCAGATAAACCCTAAAACTAACCCTAGAAATCTAATATACTATATTCTAGAGTATATCTAAATAAAAGATAAGGTCAAATATTTGATAGATAAGGTCAAATATTTGATGACCAGATAATCAAATTTCGCCAAGATTTCCACGATGCTTCAAGATTTGATCCAACGTCATCTCCACGCCAAAAATTACGCCAAGATTTCCAAGATTCTTCAAGATTTGATCCAACGTCATCTCCACGCCAAAGATCACGAACCATGATGCCAACAGCTTGCCTGAATTGCCTGGCCCGCGCTCGAGTAATTGAACCAGTAGGAATAGACAATGAGTCCCTAGCACCTCCTCCTTGATATGGCTCGATGTCCACATCACTAACGCTCGGTGATCGCCTCGCCTTATGCCTTGCTTGCTTTGACGCTTGGCTCTCTTCCTCCTCCGCTTCACGTGAGATCTATGCATTTAGGCTCAGCTCTCTTCCTTCTTTGCTTTGCCTGAGATCTGTGCATTCCTGCTCTTTGGAGTGACATTTGCTTCTTGACTGACACAAGTGCTTTTCTCGGCTTCACTTCTATTTGTAGCGTAGTATGATCTTGCTTGCTATAGGTGCTGCGATCTCATTGGAGTGTGCTTGCTTGTTTAGTCTCTAAATATGTTTGTTGATGGGTCGTGCGAGGCATGTAGTAATAAGTCGTAGCCTCCTGCAATCGCAGCCTTGCCTCACGCCTAGCTTTGATCGAGTTGCTTAAGCCTCGATGTTGACGCCTTCCCCTCTCACAGCCTTGCCTCCGGCCTTGCTTGATGCTCAAAAGCCTTTCTGTCGTCAAAATCGGTAACTTTTCTCTTTCTCCATAAGTTGTGAAAATTTAAATTGTGAATTGATTGATCGATTCCAATACCATCTTGCTTTCATTTTTTTTTTTTCACATTTTCAAAGTAAACTTTTAATCTAATAAATAAGCTAATTAGTCGCGGTATTTTGTTGCCCATGCATCTTTGAAGACATGCCCCTACAGTTATGACCAATCCTATGATGGTTAGGAATGAGTTTGGTTCAGGGGCATTGAGGTTCACGTTGTCATGTCTGATCTCTCTAGTCTACTGATGCGAATTGTGGATGGTATTTTGATTCGAGGATTTTGATTGGAATTGCTTGTATGCTTTGATTGGTTATGATATGATGGAAATCTTCAATTTTCCTTTTTTGAGCAAGTTTGTGTTCGAGGAGTTGTAGTTTTGGACTGTTCATTTGGCCCTTTTTCATTAGCATTCTCTATTCGATCAGTTTAAGTATATGAAATTCTGTTTTTGATCTGTCTATGGTCCATTTTGGAGGAAAAAAGTATCACTTTGGCTATTGGAAATCTGCAGTTGCCCGAGTTGCAACTTATTATCTATTTAATTTTTTAGTATCTATTTTGGTAGGTATAGTTATATGATAAATATAGACATGACAATAAGAAGCAAGGCTGCGATTATATGTTCGATATCCCTATTACTGTAAATGAATATGATGGTTTGATGGCTCATTATAATATTTTGCTTGATTCAGGTGATCTATTTATCTGTCAATGGAAGTTGATTAATCAAATGATGATATGAATCCTATGATGGACTCTCTAGAATATGAAAGGTGAAGAAATTGAAAACCTTGAAGTGGCATCCAACACAAACAAGGTATCTAATAGTTGTCTTCCTAGTTATGGTAAACGAACATCAGCAGTCTGGCTTCATTTTCGTAAGGGCAAAATCGAGAATCATATAACTATGGTGAATTGCAATTATTGTGGGGGCAAGTATATGTACTTTGTTGATAATGGTACTTCTGCTATGTTGAAGTGCTTAAAAATGTGCAATAAGCATCCTCGCAACATAGATAAGAAGCAAAAAGTTTTCACCCCACGTAGAGCACAAGGAATAACCATGGGGCGTACTAGTACTAATGGTAGTGCAAATGTCTTATCAACGTGGAAATTCTATCAAAACCGTTGTAGAGTAATGCTTGTTCGAATGATCATAACGGATGAATTACCTTTGTCAATGATTGAGCGTGTTAGATTTCGTGATTTTATTAATCAGTTACAACCTCTCTTTCATCACATCTTATGATTTACAGTAGCTAGAGATTGCTTGAAGTTACATCTTTGTAAGAAAACAAGTTTGAAGACTTACTTTCGCGAGCTTAAGTCTAGGGTTGCACTCATAATCGATATATGGTGTTCCATTCAGAATTTAAATTATTTATGTTTTACTGCACATTTTATTGATGACGACCAGAAATTGCACAAAAGAATAATCAATTTTGTGGCGATGCCTAAGGACAAGGATATCAAGAAAATGGTTGAGAAATGCATCTATGAGTGGGGAATAGAGAAAAAAGTGTCCACAATCATTGTGGATAATGCCAGTTCTAATGATGTTGCCATTGGTGAATGGACCTAAGCTTAGAGCTAGTGAGGATAGAGTTAATTTTCTTGCAAGTATGCCTTTCCACAGTGGGCGAGCCTCTCTTCGTTCAAGCCCTTCAAGGACAGCTTTTTAGCAGAAAAACCACTCACACCTTTAGTTCAGAGCCTAGAGACACCCAGATGGAACCAGGAATGATAACATTTCTAACTATCCGAACTGCATTTCTTAGAGGATCCTACCAGGCTGGAGAAGAATGGGGAGTTTAGAAAGCCATGAGGGAATTTTACAAAACACTCACTTTACTTCAAGGGACTCTGCCCAACACAATACATCCTATTTGCCTTATATAGCAAAAGAGGTTACAAACCAATAAACAAGCAAAGACAACAAAGACAAGGTCACGAGACCTCGAACCAACAAAGGCGTCGGGAAAGACATAAGCACCGAAATTCCCAGTAGGGAATTATTTGCAAGCTATGAATAGTAACTTCCCTAGCCTAGTAGCCTAATGCTATAATAACCCATACTTTCAGCGGTCTCTTTCGTTACAAGCATTGTAGTCATAGTCCGAGTCATCTGAGCTGTGCACTGTTGCTAAAACATGTTCATCATATTTTTGTTCAAGTGCTTCAAGGTCTTCTGGTGAGAGAATCTGGTTCAGTGGATGTGATGACGATGCTATTGCTGATGCTAACTCCTGTGCCCAATTTGTAGTGTCTTCAGTGTTAGAAGGGATGCTTGGTTGAGGCCAATTGGATGACTATGCATAGAAAGATGTCACTTTGGGATAAAGACAAGGGTTTATGATCATAAGGGTCTTGAGAGAGAGGACCTCCCTATCTAGCGTAGGGGTCTTGAGTGGACTGGTCTTGAGAAGACTGTGCAATGTTACTTGTGTCTGCCACCTGATGTTCCTGTGATGATGTTACCTATTTGAAGTCTTAGAGTGCTTCCTTAGCTTCCTGTGCTAGGTCATAATGATCCCATTCAGTGGGTACATTATAATTCCATGCATCCGGAGGAATAGTCTTGTTTTCTTGACATAAAATCCTTTGAAGTTCTCTGTACTAGTGTTCACAACATCCAACCGGTCCTGAATAGGATTTGTGAATTTGAGCTTCAACGTTGAGTGGCCAGGGTTTATAGGATGTGGTTCATATAATTTGAGGAGCTTTGATAATGTTGCCATTGTTTGTGACAAAATCCCATGGTCGATGGAAGAACAGAATGGTATGGACTTCAGGATTTGACTGTGTGGTTGTCAGTTCTTTTTGCAAGATATATTTCCAATGAGTAGGAGGATAAAGCCAATTAAGGAAATCTAAGATATTCCTGTCGCTTTCCTTTTCAATTTTACCTCTGCCTAATTGAAATATCCTAGTGAGATTGGCGATGAATCTTCTGGTTGGAATTTCAATAGCTATCAAATACTTATTGGTTAAGTATCATAATAACCATCGAAGTTGATCAGGAAAATCATATTTCTTCCAAATCAAAGGATGGATAAATGGATAGTCCGCATTTAATCCAAAGGGATAAAGAATCGAACCTCCATGGAATCTGAATAGATCTGTATGGTATTGCCACATGAGTTTGTCCAGATTTTCAGCGAGACTTTCATTCTGGATGTACTCAATGATTTCCTGGGAGAATTTCCAACTTGGTCAATTTTTGATCTTCTGAATCTTATACTTTTCATTCCAATGGGAAGTATGAAAAGCACGCCTCATGATATACATGTTGATTTCTGCTGGTGCTTTTGGCCTTGATAAAAAATCAGCAAGCACATTCTTTTTCCCAGCAATGTGTTTGGTTTCAAAAGAGTATTTTGAAAACCATTCAGCCAATCGGAGCAGCTGAGAGTTGGGAACTTGCTTCTGTTTGAACTTAGTCATTTGAGGACCATGTCTAGTTCAACGAGGAAATGATGGCCAATAAGATAGAACTCAAACTTTTTTATGCCATTTTTTACCGCTAAGATTTCTTTGAAAGTGGAATGGTAATGCATCTCAGTTTGAGAAAATTTTCCACTTTTGTAGGCATACAGATGCCTCTTACCATCAATTTATTCAAACAAGACGGCTGTCCAGTATTTATCACTGGCGTTAATTTGGAGAATTCTTTTTCCTATTGATAGAATCTAAAGTGGAGGAAGAGTTTGCATGATCTTTTTAAGTTCGGCAACTGCTTTAGTCTGAGATTTTCCCCAAAATGGGGGATTCTTTTTCAGCATTGTTTGTAATGGAATAAGCAGTATTGCAATATTTGAAACAAAATCCCTAAGATAATTTATTATCCCAAGAAATTGCTGAACTTGCTTTGCTGTGAAGTTTTCTTCAGTAAATTTCAGCAATTCCTAAGCAATATGTGGTCTTGGATAATATGTACCTTTGTTAAGGTGCATACCAAGAAATTCAATTTCTATCTGAGCAATGTTCATCTTTCTCTGGGAAAGCATAATTTCATGTTTCTTCACAATTTCTGCAACCTGTGCAAGAAGCTAGCAGTAAGACTGCTCATCAAGACTGTAGAGGAGGATATCATCAATGTATATTGCCGCATTTGATAATATTGATTGGAAAATTCGACACATGACCTTTTGGAATAAAGATGCTACCTTTAAGCCAAAAGGAAAAACTTTTTACTGAAAGTACTGGTTTGGAATACAAAATCCCGTTTTAGGTCTATCTTCAGGATGGATGTCTAATTGCCAAAATCCAACTTTGAGATCGAATTTGGAATAGATGTGGGTCTTGGTTAGCCCGGCAAAAAGGGAATCTCTGGATGGTAAAGGAAATTTGTCATTTTGGAGGAAAAGATTAAGGGACTGGTAATTAATCATCAATCTCATTTTTCCTCTATTTTGCTCGGCACGCTTGTTGACGTAGAAAACTTCACAAGCCCATTGAGAATTAGAAATTTCAATAAGGCCTTGTCATAATAATTCCAAGCATTCCCTTTGAGCCAAAACTAGATGTTTTGGCTTCATTCTCACGTGACTTGCCTTGGTGGGATTAATGTCTTCATTTTTCTTGAAAGGAAGACAAACAAAAAAGTCTGGATTTGTCCATAAGGGATGAGAACATTTTTGGGCAAATTCAGAAGAAGATTTTGAATATGATTCAAACAACTTTTACATGATTGGGTCCACTAAATTCATGTGAATGGAGAAGAGTCTCTGTATATTGACAAATTTAGAGAATTGATTTTTATATTTAAGACATTTTCCAGGAATGATACGGAGTTGAGGAATTTGAGTCATGATGTCCCAACCAATGATTAAATCTTTGTTGGGGAGACTAGACCCAAATATTTTTGTGGTTATGGAGCACTGATGGAAAAACTGAATGGTTACTGGAGTGGTTCTAACAGTTGTAGAAAAAGTATCTACTAAGGCAGAATTGAAATATCGGACACAGGGAGTCCAATATTCTTTAGGAAGAACTTTAGTGTCTAGAATTGAAGAAGCTGCTCCAGTATCTATGAGAGCAAAGACAGTGATTGGTTTGGCAAACTTTGAAGTGAAAATTTTCACAGGAAAATGAGGATAATGGATCTGACTTGAAAATATATTAGTGCTTTGTTAGGCAGAGATGGGAGATAAATGGAAAAAATCTTCAGGGTCTGAATCTAAATCAGTATCACTAGGAGTTTGGTAACAAGGAATGACATAAAGAGTTTATTCAGATGGTTCTTCATCTGCAGAAAATAAGGATTCAATATCATTATTTTTAAGAGAAAAACCAGTTTCATTCTCTATATGGTGTATCAAACGATTCTGACCTTTTTTTGCTTAAGGACAATTTTTTGCAAAATGTCCTTTCTGATTGCTGATGAATCATTGATTTGATTTCTTGTGGCCTGAACGATCTTTTCTTTTGCGTAGGTATCTCCACTTCGTCTTTTTCTGGAAGTGTTTAGATCCATGTTTGGAATTCTTTTTCCAGAGCATCTTGAAGTGCTTCTTTTTTTCTGGATAGTTTTCCACATGAAACATCACAATCTCGCTTGGAGCATTTGATCTTTAACTTCTAGAGAGAACAGGCTGTGTCAAGTCCTCTATTGTCATGAACATAAGCCTGGATCATTTGACACTTTACACATAATTCTTCTAAGCACAAATGGATTTCTTGCTGAAGTTCTCCTAGTGGAACATCCTGGATCCTTCTTTGTTTGGCTAGAAAGGTTTTTTCTACCATTTGAGATAATTCTTTGGGGATGGAGGTCAAAAGGACATATTTCAGATTTGCATCAGCTCCAACCTAATAGAAGAGTTTAAGCATTTCTCAATAATGCTTATCAAGATCTTTTCTTTGAAAAAAGCAGCATTTTCTCTAAAGAAATTCTCTTCTTTTGAGTTCTATAAGGTCAACAAGTGTTCCCACAAAGAAATGATAGAGAAGAGTGATGGCGTACGTAAAATTTGGTGAGAGCAAAAAATGAAGTTAATCTTGTTCTGAGACAGATGCCCATCAAAGTTTAAGACTACTTGTAAACCTTATGACAGAATTGAAGAGAACATCATACTTGTCCTAGTTGGTTATGGCTTGAGTATTTAACAAAGTATGGAATTCTTCAAGTCTTTCTGGCCATTTGTAATAATGAATATCATCAATGGTGAAAAACTGTTTTGATGAAGTGGATATATTATGGGAGGAGTTATTTAGCTGGACGACTTCTAGTTCATAAGGATTTGATTCCATATCATAGTCTGGTGGATCAGCCATGAAAATTGGAGAAGTCACATGCCTAATTGGAGAAGAATCAATGGATGGTATTGAGATCGATAATGAAGACGAGAGAGATACTGAATCTGATTCGATATAAAAAATATTTGGAAATGCAGGTGATGTTGGGAATAGGATCTGGTCTGTCGGAGTGATAGGATCAGGCTGTTGAGTAACAGGATTGGGCTATTGTTTCTGATTACTCAAGTCTCTTAAAAAAGATTTTAATGGATTTGACAGCATCATTTGATTTGGTTCTCTTATGACAAGAGAGGATTCTGCAGGCCTCTTCTCCTTTCCCTTTTCCTTCCTTATACGATCCAGTTCTTTGAGACGATTTCGCATTTCAGCCATGTCTGTCTTATTTTGTGAGATAGGGACGTCTGCAGTGGCAGCAAAAATGGATGTCTGGGGTGGTGGAGCAAAGATAGAAGTCTGGGGTGTGGACACTTGAAGTGTCGGGAAAGAAGGGTATTCTACTCGTAGGGTAATTGAAAATGGATTGAGTCTCCCTTCTTGAAGGATCTGGATCTGTCTTTTAAGCTTTTGTATTTCCGTATCAAGGCTTTCAAGATAACGATACCCTAAATGTTGTCCAGATTCCAAGGCATGTAGCCTCTTCTGGAAATCTGAAAGCATTTTTTTTTGTGGTTTCATCATATCGTCGAAGATCTTGTTACACATTTCCAAGCTTGAAATCAATTGCTTTAGAAGTATTGTTATGTACTAAAAGAGTCTACGATTGCCAATTTAAGATAGCTTCAGCAACAGGCAACCCTTCATCGTTATCATAACTGGATTTAGCTACTTTCCAATCTAATCAAGTGATTGTGACATTGTCTATGTCATCATCACTTGGTTAAATGCATCTACGCCCCTCTCTTCCCCATCATGTCTATTTTGCCATCCTTCATCCCTAACCTCAGTACTACCTTGAATACCATCTCCTTCTTGTCCTACTTGGGTGCTTTCTCCAACATCATCTCCGTCCTTATTATTACTATCGTACTCAACGTGTACTTTTACCTCTTCACCATGAAGATAATAGTATAGAACATCCCTGAAATCATTATTATCTTCTAAGTTTTTCAAACCATCTCTTAAGCCTTTCCCAAGAATACAATACAATAACTTATGAACTTTACAAGACAAATAAATCACTATATCCTTAACAAATCTTATATAAGATGTATTCTTTATATCGATAAAAATTGTGCCCTTATTTCCACCCTCATACTCCCACTCATCCTCCTTAATCACAAAATCCCTACCGTAGCAAATTATGACGGCGACATAATCCTTGTCATAAGTCATTTCTGCACCAAGTAAAAAAAAATTACCTTTTAGGACCACATCTACAAAAAACAACAGACAATTGCACATGGAAGTCCCCACACTCTTATGGACTTTATTAAATAAAAGGGAATGGGGAAGAGATGCACATGTTAAGTCATTCACTAGAAATATACCATCCACAACAAAAAGAGGTCCCCACAATGACAATATACCCCTACATGACGGCCAAAAAAGAGGTCGCCACTTTGATTATTTGTCTTCCATTCCCTTAAAATATTAACCAAAAGATAGAGATCCCCACGATAAGCACAAGTCCTCACGACACCCATTTCAACACTTCGATTTAAAAAAAGTGACTAGACGTCTCCACAACAACCACTCTAAGCAATGGAGGTCGCACATCACATTTCACATCTAACCCCTAAAAATTACCCTCGCACATCACAATACCACATTTAAGCTCTAAACACACATTACAGTAGCACCGTTCTAAGTTACACATCACAATAACATCACATCTTTGAGATCGAGCCCTAATTTTCCCCTTGTCGAACCCTATATTTCGAGGCCGAGCTCCAAATTGCCAATTTGAACCCCCATTAGGGTTCTAGTACTGCTTCTGACTCCTAAATCGCACATCAAAGTACCATCCGAGCCGACCTCCACATTTTCTCGCCGAGCCCCAAATTTTCCATTGGAGCCCTAATAAATGAATCCAAGCCCTAATTTCATCATAGGAGAGGGAGAGAAGGGGCCAAACCTGGAGGAGTGACGATGGCGAGCGGTGACAACGACCAACGACGGCGACTGACGACGGCGACCAATGACCACCTCTAGGCATGAACGGCAACAGAGAGAATGGCCTTAGATCTAGTGTGAACGTGAGTGAACGAGGAGAAATGGTGATGGCCAGGTCTGCTAAAGCTAAAATAACCTAAACGACGTCGTTTAGGTCAGCTAAGCCAGCATGGATGGATGACGTCATTTTTTGTCGTCCACATGTGCTTTTTTTTTTTTTTTTTTTTTTAAAGTTTGCCACCTCAATGAAAGATGTCACCGGAAAATGCCACGTATGCGATTTGGTTGGATTTTCTCGCGGTGGTACTTAAATAATCTATTTTGCTCCGATTTTGATCCTTAAGTGTTACTTTCGTAACTTTTGACACTTAAGTGTCCTTCCTTTCGTGCCAAGTTTTGACACTCCAGATGTCCTAGTGTCCTTTGGCTTGGAAGCATAGTCCTAGGACTTCAACGCCGCCCCTCACCCATTGTCCATTGTCGCTCTCTCTTCTCTATCCTTGCGCTTCCTTTGAGAGCCCAAAATCTGTTGGTAAACGAAATAAAGAAATGGTGATGTGATTCCTAAAGAGAGAATGTGTAAGATAATCTCTTTTCAAGGTAGGGTTCTTCACACGAACAAATGGCCCCCTCCCTCTCCCTCCCTTGCTCTGAGAACCCCAATTTTGGGTTGGAAGTAGCGAGATTTCTTCACTTACTTTGTCAATTTGGTTTGAATTGAATTTGGGTTCTTCAAATGGATCTTTAGATAACGTCGTTCGATTCCTCGTTGCTGATTTCATCTTGTTAGTGAACCATGTCAACGCTGTTGTATAGTAAATTAATGTCATGGGCACTCAAGTGAATGATTTTTATATAGTAAAATTAAAATTACTGTATAATAGTTATGTCGCTTATAACGTTCATATTGCAATATGCATCAGCTATTGCAGTCTTCATTGGTAATTGGGTCAAGTTGATGTTAGATATATCTCCGGACGAGCAGCGACACAAAGCAGAAAGAGATTCACGAGCTATGGAAGAAATTTCATCAGATGCTGTTGAAGTCATAGCAGCTGGTTTTTTTACATTATCAAAAGCAGAACAAGCTTACACTAGCGGTGACATCGAGCCAAGATGACAAGAAATGCACGACCTTCACCCACTTCATTTAGTTGACATTGCAGGCACGAAACTACGGTGCCTATTACCTCAAAATCTCAGTAGCTTTCCCTGCCCAATTCAGTTTCCCACAGGAATAAGGGAGTCTGAGCACTCATGCTCGGCGTGATTGAAAGGGTGATCACCACCCTCTGCATCAACCGCATCGTAGAAATAATCACCTTTACCATCCAGAAGTGGTTTGGACTCCTTAATGCAGCTCCATTTGTGTTTCTGCACCGCATTCGCTTCCTTGCTCGGCTCCATGTTCTCTTTGAAACTCGTCCCGGATTGGTAAATCTCGAGCGAAGCATCATCGTCACTTGAATTCTCCATTGCTTTGGCAGAACGAGGAAATACTCTCCCAATGTCAGTGTTCTGCTCTGAAGCTCCGGCATTCTTTGTCAGCTCTCCCTCTGGGGCCTCGTTTTCCTGGTTTTCAGGCTGAGAATTGCATCTTCCATAGGGTTTAAATGAAAAATCTTCAAGGGTGCTCTGCGTCGAACAAGTCCGCTGGCAGAAACTTCCGAATCCTTGGATCCCCCGGGTCAGTTTCCGAGCTCGCTCCCTCTCCTCTTTGAGAAGAGGCCCTTTCTCTAGGAACTTGAGTACTCTCTCTGATTTCTTTCGGACAGCTAGACCCCAGTTGAATCTACACATTCATGGAAACAGCTTATGGCGCATGCCATCAAAAGAAGAAAAAAAGCACATCTTGGAATAAAACAATAGAAAATACCAAATTTAGCTCAATCTGCATCTCAGATAATGAAAACCCCATTTAAAAAAAAAAGAAAAAAAAAAGAACCTAATTCGTGTCTTTATAATGCCTTAAGAGTAAGCTTCCTGTGTATTTTCTAGGTCATAATTGCATCTCCTGAGCCTGCCCAAAGGTCTTTTTTCCTTTCGGTTCACAACGGAGAGGCAAAAGTAGATGCACTATTATGGAAAACCCACCCCTTTTCATCAATGTATTGGAAGCTCCCGGCCTGCGCGATGACGTCTTTATCGCTCTGAAATTCCTCTGCCACGCTCTCTGGTCCATGGGTCAATAAGTGGTCGAGCACAATCAGAGAGTTGTAGGAGATCCTCCAGTTCTTCTCGTCAAATCCGGACAACCTGATTCATAACCCAAGTTTTCACGAGCGAAATTTCAATTCGTCATTCTCGTTAATGAGGACAATCTAGGATCTTTCGTATGGGTAAAAGAACTTGGAAAGATAGAAAAAAAGAAAGGCAAACCTGCCGTGCAATATATCCACAATCCTCCAGTAATCATCGACTTCAAAAGCTGTCTTTGAGATCCTACCTAGCGTCCTTGTGTCCGGTGAACTCCATGAATTTCCATTGATAGCGTCCTCGGTCAACCTTCAGAATTCAAAATCCGACGATACAAGAACCAAACGGGAGATCAAGATCCGAAACATTCCAACAAAACATAAGCAGAGTGATCACCAAAAAGTGGGGAAAGCAGAAGGACAGAAACTCACAGCTGTGCCGGCGTGACATCCGTGAGGACTAATCTGGCGGTCTTGATCTTCTCCTTCAGAAAGAAGGAAGCTTGCTTCTTGAATTCGTGGAACAATGGGTTGCCCATGTTGGGATCCCTTCTGCTCAAGATCGACATGCTCACTTCGGATCGAAGACGACGAGGGAAATGAGATCTTCAGATCAGATTTTCGGGAGACGGAGTTGGTGCGTACCCCAAGTGAAAAGCACAACTAATCCACCAGTGATATCAGATGTGGAAAATGTCAACGATGATGAATGACAAAAGACACAAAGTGGCAATTTTTCTTTGGAAGAAGGGTGTCCTTGGATGATGAATTCAAAGAAGTAATCGCTATTGAGAAAAGTGGGGCGCGCGTAGATCTCGCCACATGTAAGCTGCTGAAGGTGACGAGGTCAACATCTTGATCTATATGGAAGTGTTTTATATAGTCCTTAGGCTTCTGTTCGGTTTGAAATTGAATTTGAAGTTTGGACAACGTGGCATTGCTGTCTCCCCCAACTTGGGTCGCTAGTGGAAACCGAGTCGAAAACGAGCGAACTCCCTACTCCATGGTGGGTTTCCAAGGGTAACATTAGTGAGTCTTTGCCCACAAAGAAAAGCTTCGATTTTCTAAGTTTGATTATTGGTCGCAACGTTCCTAAGATAAAAGTCAAGTCATGAGAAAGTAATTCGTCACCGGATCTTTCGATTAATATGAGGATTTATTTCTTTTTTTTTAAACGAGAAGAAATGGACGTAGTGGTTTGATGCATAAAAGCCGATCTACGATCCCCTCTAGTGCAAAATTCAGAGCTGGAGAGCCAAAATATCCGGTTGACCTTCGGATGAATTGGTTACGCTTTGCATCCACTCGTGTTTGGGAAGACAAAGGAGAAATGAAATTGAGAAAGGACCGCCTAGGCAAGGGTGAGCCTCATCGGGACTTGCCTCGCTTGGCCGTGCCTCACCTATGGTAGGCCACCTAGGCGAGGCCAATCGGCCTAGCCATGGCCGGTGGCCGGTGGCCAGCCACGGTGAAAAGGGAGAATAAAGGAAAAAGAGAAAAAATCATTAAAAAAATTCAAAAAATAGTAAAATGTTATTAAAAATTATCTCCATTGACATTGGCCATCCTACGTAACACTATTGACATCCACTCTAGCGATTTTCAATCAAAATTAACCGGATGAACTCAATTAACAAAATATACAAATGTTTAGAACTCAATTGGTAATATTTGAAACTGAATTGATAAAAATATAGTAGGTTTAGAACTTTTTGGATAATTTTCCCGATTTTCGGCAAAAGGTCACGTTGACTATATTAGAATATTACGTAAAAGTTTAGAATTAATTTGGTAATGTTAGAAAATCTAGAATTAAATTGACATCCGTGAATTAATTGGACAATTTTCCCAAGGACATTACTTAATGTTAAAATGCACAACATCTTCGTCCATCCTCTGATGGTTTAAATTTTGAGGACAAATGTCTACATACTCAAACTTGAGATGGCATTAGAGCCAAATACTTTTGGGTTGGCAAGCATATGCATTATTAATATATCTCATTTTGCTTAATTATAGAATTTATATGCTATTCATATACATGTGGTCCCTCTTACCCATTGGCTTGAAGCTTTTGGATTGGGACTTTCTAACACGCATCATGTTTCGTCCATCAACCTCGGTGCAAGGATGCTTCTAAAATGTGAAACATAATTCTTACCATTCTCCAATGATTTGGAACAATTAGTTTTGGGGGAAAGTATTAAAAAAAAGTTCACAATTTCATTTTTAATTATATCAATTTAGTCATAAATCCCTAAACTAAACCAATTTAGTCCTAAACCTTTTATATATGTACCGATTGAGTCCATCTCACAAATTGTGATAAAAAATCACTACTATGGACGCCAGCTATCCTGTGTAGATAAAAAAAAAAAAATTGGCGAGATGGACTTTATAAGTACAATATTTAAATATTATAAAAATTTTCTACATTAACGCTAGCTGTATTAAGTAAGTCAATTGGTATATATGTTAGCAATTTCCGATCAATATTGGCCAAATAGATTGAATTGATAACTATGTAAAAATGTTTGAGATTAAATTAATCTAATTGAAAAGTTTGGACTGAATTAATATCAATGGAATAAGTTTAGTAGTTTTTTATACTGTCCCCAATAAATGTGGAACGCTTCCGCAACAATTGGAGCAAAGGAGCAACCAAAAGATGTGTTAAATGCAAGCCTGTACAATTAATAAAGGGATCGGCCCGCTCGAAGCCGAGGGCTTTTTCTGGGTTTTGGTCCCTGTAAACTAGGCCCAAGGTTATGCACAAATCTAAAACAAGATATTGGACCGACGAGAATGAGGAATGCTTGCGGTACTGGTATCACGTTTGTCTTCCTTCGACGAAGAAACATCGCATCCGATTACTAATTCGGATTATCTAAAGAAATTGATTTAACTTGATCAAGAAAGTGGGACATTTAAATCGAGATTAGATATTTATCTTATTTAAACTTACGTGATAAATATTTTTATGACCCTGTAAAATGTACCATAGAATTTCCAAGAAGGATAAACTTCTTTTTCGATCTTCTCCTAAAAGTTTTTAGGAATTTTCCGGAACCACATGAAAGTCTTCGCTGACTCCTAGGTTGACCTGGGTTGCGCAGCATTCTTGTGAAGTACGAAAGTGCTTAGAAAGAAGATTGAAGATTATTTGAAAGCACAGAAGAAAAGGGCAAAACCATGCTGAGTAGATGTGGATTGGGTCGACAGAAGCTTCGACTCAAGGGCTAAAATTATGTCGAGGGGATAGTTATTGTACACATATATGATGTCGTTCTTGGTCTAGTATTTAAGTGATCTGATGTATATTTCGAGATGGATATATACATATACACGTGTATATGACTATTAAGTGATGTCCATCGTCTTGGAAGAAAAGAAAGAAAAGCATGGAATAATGATCCCAATTGCTCATTTTTTTATTTTCTTTTGGTCGAAAATATCCCAATTGCTCATTTAAATCCTAGGTGTTGGCAGAGCGCACACCAACGTGGGAACAGACACTTTCACATGCTCGCACGACAAAGACATTCGGGGAATATTTTTCGCAAAAGTCCATGCCTGCGAATGTCGGCACCAAGCATATGTATTATTGCGAGTTGTTTTCTCCTTGGATGATACCTCCATAAAATGACTGGCCGGCCCCTGTAATGAAAAGGAAATTTCTTTGCGTTTGTGGTATGCACATCATCGAATGCGGCGTCACGTAATTACTTGATCATGCATGCTTTCTTTCTGTTCTTTTTTACATGATTTATCGTAGCATTCCTACTCCATATCAGCTAATCACAGGCAATAACCCATTAAAAGATTCCAACTCGTTGAGTATTCTTCCGATCCGTTCTCTTAATTTCATAGGACTAAAACTTCATTTCAGCAGCTATACATGCCTCTGTTAGCCAACTCTTGCTCTTACTCTGTACCCACAAAATATAAGGATGACGAAATGCTCTCATGGAAGAGACACAGTAACCGGAGGAGATTAATGGATGTAGAACAGAAAGAAGAGGAATCATCACTATGTCCTGGCGCCATTCTGGGGTTAACTGCGGATTAATTACTTAGAAAATTAGAAATGGAGGAGAACCTGACATACCTGGTGGCAGATAATTGGCATTGCCCCGAGCGCATTAAGAAAAGTCGGTGGAATGGGATTCATAAGTGTTCCGTACTCTATCTTTATGCACTCGACTAGACACCTATCTTTTTTCGAAATGGAGGATAGCTTAATGGTTACTGTGTTTTACAGAAACTTTTGACTTAATGGTTACTGTGTTTTACATAAACTTTTGTCTATCAAGTTTTCGGTTGGCAATGTAAAGCGTGGAGAAACCATGTCATCTTTAGCTGAGCTAGGAGCAAACGTGAGAAGCGTTTTGACTTGCCAAATCAATGCAATCGCTTCTGAAATGGAGTTAGGCGATCGGGTTTAAATCTCAGGCAAGGTCCTGTTACCCTTAGCACTGGTATTGGAGCTACGATGGATCACAATGGATGAAACACGTGAATATTTCACAATTGGAGGAGCCAACAACGGAACCACGAAATGCTTAGGACTAGCCACAATTGTCCAGTTCCAGACATTTATAGCCCAATATAAGCAGGACCACTAAAGATGCATTCAACGTGAACTTGGAAAAATATCATTCGAGGTTCTTTCACTCTGTGTACCGTGAAATTTGGCGTGAGCCATGATGTTGATGGACTTCAACGGAAAATGGCTAAGTTCGGTCACTGAAAGTTGTACAAAAGAGTT
The DNA here is from genome assembly GCA_014182555.1 of Eucalyptus erythrocorys. NCBI lineage: Eukaryota > Viridiplantae > Streptophyta > Magnoliopsida > Myrtales > Myrtaceae > Eucalyptus > Eucalyptus erythrocorys. Next base: position 28,478,268 of record CM024598.1, on the reverse strand, counting down.
TTGGTTTAATGTTCCTCCGTGTGAGCAAAGGAACTGACATGACTGGCTGAGAGTTGCACGAAATTGACTGGTTTTCTTGGCCTGTGATTTTAATAACGAAAGGCCAGGCCTTTATTACCTGATGACTCTCATATCTGCCTCTACTCAACTGCAATTTGCATTTACTATATCAATTCCAAAGTAGTTAGCAGTCAGGAGAAATTACTACCAGATCAACCAGGAGGGCCCCGAGTATCTTGCCTTCATCACAAGGTCTGGCCTTTCGCTACGTAGCAGGTTCTGAGGACTCATGTGTCGGTCAGGTGGTCTTTTTCAAAATATGAACTTTTCGATATTTCGGTGAATTTGCATTTTGCACTGTCTGGTAAGCAAGATTTTGATCAGCATAAACCATCAGGCAAAACCGGCGCGGGCACACGGTAATTGGACCTCTCAGCAGGAAAGGTGGCAAAGAACACTAAAAGAGAGCAAAATATGTTTATTTTTTTGACTTAGTATTGTGAAGAGAGAAGAATACACAAATAATTCATTTAGATCAGGCATATCTGAATTGGTTTTACAGATGTGACCCGGGAAAAGGAACAGCAAAAAGGAGATGCCTCAGGTTCTTTTAGTAGATCGTGTCTCTCTATCTTCCTATATGCAGCTCTGTTTTATACACTAGATCTCCAAATCCTTCCCTCTAACGAGATAATTATGATGGAAATGTCGTCATGATACCGCCGCCTTGGATCTCCATGTGGTATTTCAAGCAAATCATGAAACTCAATGCCTGCAACAGAGCGAAAGCCAAATTTTGATTATCATTCTGTCATCCTGGATGAAAAGTAAGCGATTTCCTACCAAATTTGTTTTGGCTATGTCAACACGTACCGGCTTTCTTTGCTGCACGAAATAGCACTTCCTCAATGAGGTGTTGGGCAGGGTCTCCTTCAGGTTGCAAGTCAATGAAAAGCTCAACCTCAGCAACCGCTTCTTCATTCGTAAAGTATTGATAGAGTCCATCGGAAGACAATATCAGAAACCTGTCCTTGGGACCTAACTTGTGGTGGTAGAGAGATGGTGAGCAAGTGATGTATGGGGAGCTTCCTATATAATCGATTCTGAACCTCTTCAGAAGTGCATCATTCCACTTAGGCTGCAAGCCATGAAAAATAATAATCTCATGTAAGAAACCAAAAAAGAAATTTGCGCTTTTATATGAACTGAAAATGGCCTACGAATTTTCGCAACAACTGGATGAGCATAATAGGCAAATAGATCTCAGCTGAGATCTCCTGGCCCTAAAATACTTTGAATCCGATTAAAACAATGTACTTACAAACGTGGTAAGTTCCTGATAAGAATGTGTCTTGCTAGCAAGAATCATTATAGCTACATTAAGTTCTCACCATCATGTATTGCTTCGACGCACCAGGGATCATATTATCTATATCAGGACTCACCTTACCACCACAAAGAGATCCTTTGAGGACATCTGACAAACAAGTCTGCCCTAAACAAGAAAAAATATCGTTTGTTCTAGTTGTTACTATTTCTAGAAAGAGTCATCAGAGTGCATAATCTCTCTCCCAGTCCAACTACTGCGACATCTTGCTTCTTCTTTCCCTATTTCCATGACCTTGATCCTAACAAGTCCCAGCATCTATTCTTCTTACCCATCAAATGGGTAGGCAATACATGGAACCCTTTCATAGGAGATTCAAAAAGTGAATCCACAACCTAGATGCTCAATGGAAAGATGAAAATTGTGGCAAAAGAGGCCAAATAATGTCATGAATCCAAGAATGTCCATCCTCACCTCTTTGAGATAGCCAGCACCAAAAGCGCGAGTGACTGTCAAGGAGCCCTTAACTCGATCATTCACCAATGCAGAAGCATCATCAGGGTGCTCCTTTTTTATTCTCTGAACTTCCTGCAATGAAAAACATGTCAAAATGAGCAAATAGACAGTACACATTGTAATTTCCCAACAATTAATCAGCCGATCTATTGTACTGGAAGCCAATCAATGGTTAAGAAAACCGACCTCTTCCACACTCGTGCTGTGATCCACACTAAGCTGAAATGCATTCAAACTGACCAATCCACTAGGTTGGTCCCAATCGGAAGCTTCGATGTCATATAAAGTTTCTTCCTTAATCTTTTCCAGGTCTTGCTGGACCTTGCCGATCCTATAGTCCGGCCCCGCCTTTTGAGCCAACACCGCTCGGCTATCGCCCACGTTCATCACATAAACATCTTCCCCTTTCATCAACATCACAAGTACACAAGAGCCCATTAATGCCAATTCAGGATTTTCCACAGCCATCTTATCTGCAATATCCATAAAGGTCTCCTCTGTCTTGTTGAGAGCTTGAGAGAGCGCTTTCAACACGTCACAGTGATTGATCGATCTGCCATCATGCGATCCCGATCGACTCAACTGTTCCTTTAGCCTCCGATCGAGCTCTAACCGCTCCCGGTCCCACTTGCACTTCCACTTCCTCTGATTCTCCTCCCACTTCTTTCCTGGTCCTCTGTGCTTGCTCCGTGAATTCGAGTTCTTCTTCCTCTTGGACGACCAATCAGAACTCACATCCATGTTTGTGCAAGGGTAGTTCTCCTGCTCAAAGCACGGAGAACACGCGTCTCCATCCTGATTCCTCGGTAGATCATACTCATCCCAAGAAAGCGACTCCTTCATGTCTGGTCTAGAATCTTCAGAAGCCAGAACAGGGTTAAGATCATACTTATCATCATCCCACAACAATCCCCTGAGCTCCTTGTGAATGGCACCGTACAGATTGGACAACAGATAATCGGGAGCATCGGGGCCATTGAACCCGTCATAGATCCCGACGAAGATCCACCCATGTTCCTCCGACACGACGACGTGGACCCGATCCTCCCCTGCTTTCCCTTGCGCCCACTGAACGCTCTGCTGGCCCTCCAACGTATCATAATCCTCTAAGCTCCCTTCGCTGCTCAAGTAAAGACTACTGATCGTGGAGTTCTCATTGCGAAGCTGGTTATGCTGCTTCTCTGCAGCCGACATCCAATCGGGATCCTTCCCCTTGATCGGAGCGACGAGCGAGTTCTGCCCGCGAGAAATCCTCTTCGAGATCGCCTTCCTGATCCCCCGAATCAGCCACCCTTTTCTTGATTTGCGCCTGAACGCAAAATCCGCATGCGAGAAGCTCCTCTTGAACTGATCGGAGCCTCCGTTCTCCAGAGGACCCGAGAAGATGCCCCGATCCAACGGCCCGGACAAGAACCCCCTCTCAATCGGGCCCGACAGGAACCCCCTCTCCAGGGGACCCGACCCGGGGACCCGATCGAAGTTGCCCGACAGCGGGCCCGAGCCGACGGAGCACCGAGGAATCGGCTGGAGTGGGATCGAAGAGAAAGACGTGGAGCTCTCGAAAGTCGAGGACTTGTCGATGCATCCGCAGGCGTAGAAATCGAGAATCGCAGTCGAGAGCGGCGTCGACGCGTTGGCGCTCACGGAGGCCCCGGAAATCGCGCGGAAGGTGGTGGTCTCCTCCTCCGAGTGGACCTTGGAGGAGGATATCCGGGTCGGGTCGGGCCGGACGTAACAGAAGGAGTGGCCCAGCCCCTCGTCGAGAGGCTCCGCCACGAGCACCGATATGTCGTGCCTCCGGCGGGAGCCCTCGTCGCCGGTGAAGCAGACGCTGAGCTTGCCGACCCCGTTACCCATATCCGAGGGCCAAAAGAAAAAAAGAATAAAAACCCAAGAAATCAAATAACCAACAAATTCAGAAGCCCGGCCACATAAAGCGGAACCGGATGGAGAAGAAGGGGGAGGAGGACGAGAATCGATGGTTCGCTTCACGCTTCTCTCAGCTCAAGCGGTGGATGACAAGGGATAAACCATTCATGCTCAAACCGGAAATTCGCTGATGGAGAAAAGGAAGCTGATGATGAAGAAGAAGAAGGAGAAGAAGAAGGAGAAGAGGCGAAGTAGAGAAGAGGGGAGAAAGAGAGAGGCGTTGACTTTTAGGATAGGGGGGTTTTTGAAATTGGGGAACCCAAAAGAAAAGCGACTTCGATTTCGATTTATTCTTCTTTTTAATTTTATTTCTTTCGGGTTTAGGTGGTCGTGTTTTTTTGGAACGAAAGAAATGTGTTTTGTGCCCTTCTGGGTGGGGCGTTGACTAAGGTTACGGGTTTGAGTAAACTCGCGGGTGGAGGGATCAAAGAACTTCAGAGCGCGGACTGAGAGAGGGACGGAAACAGCCGACCTCGCGCGTGCGTGGACCTCACGCGCGGGTCGCGCATGGACTAGAACAGAGGGAGGACCGGGCACGCGCCGAGGGTGGGCGCGTGGCCGGCGGATGAGGACGGGTCGGGTTGGGTGGGGGGAAGTCAATAAATTCTGGGTAAACCTCGAAAAGTCAAATATCAAAGCTCCTTGCCCCCTCCCCCAACCATTAAATGCGCCCTTGGAAAAGCGTGCCACAATCACCGTTGGATCTTGCGGAGGCGGGGGTTGATTTGCCAGGACATGGTTGACCGACACGTGGCGGTCGCCCATTGCCCCCGGAGCGCCCCTTGTCAACTCGAGGTTTCCCGGAGCACTCAAAGTGTGTGGCGCGATCTTTCTCTATCGTTCTCTCTCTTTCTGGCGTGAATGAAATTGAATTCGTGGGTTTTGTATTTTTTGGGCAGTTTTTGCTTTTTCTCTTTCTCCTTTTTTCTTTTAGATTTTATTTTCGAATTAAAGATATTTTGGAATTATTTAATGAGGTTAGTGGAGGTGGCGGGTGGCTGCAGATTTCTCATTACACTACATTTAGTACAGTGCGAGGGTTTTAGGTGAACCTGACAATTTAAAGCGCTAGCCTTCAAAAGTTGACTAGGATTCGATTGACCCCTTTTTTTCTTTTTCTTTTTTTAGCTTTTAAAGGGAATGTGCAAAAATTGATAGACGGGGAGCCTAAATAGAATGGCCTCCCCCTTTGGCAATGCAAGAAAGTCAGCCTCTAATCGCGTACCGACTAAAGTTTATGTACTTTCATCCTTTGGAAGTCAAGATCAATCCAAAGAGCATTTGGGCTATTCTTTCCCTTGAGAAATACTTTTGATATTTGCTGAACCAGCAAAAATTTATTTCATCCTTAGAGGTTTGAATACTTAATTTGGGAAGACTTGGTACAATTGCGTCGCAGGAGAGATTGTGTATATAGAGAGATAAAATCTCGAGATTTGAAATTTTCTTAGAGAGGTTGTTGTGGGATGGAGAAGATTCGGATCTTATCGTTGAAGTGCATAAGAGATTGAGTACAATTATTAACTTATGCATTTGTCCATGGGTCCATTATAATATACATGAGGAAAAAATAAAAAGATTTGAGCCCTGCAAAGTCAAAGGTTCGTTTTACTTCATATAAAAGTATACATTTATTACCGGTCGTACTTTTGTCACTTGACAAATTTGATTCTAGGAAATTGATGATATAAACATAAGCTGTAGAGAGTAGGTCATTTCTCCTATCTTTTCATTTCTTTGGTATTTCTTTTACGTTTTCCCCTCTCTTTTCTCTCTTTCTTCCCCTTTTTCTTAGAAAAGTTTTTGCATGCCAAGAAGATGGCCTTTCTATTAGCTTCACTCTGTCCTTTTCACGATCAAGCAAGCAAACTTCATCTTGCCTTCCTCGCCATTTTCGAAAAAGAAATCAATAAAGAGCAGACCCAACACGCGTTGACGAAGCTGCCTGGACACATGGGGAGCTCGAAGCCTCCGGCGGCTTTAACCCCTACGCGAGACCGGAACATTGATAAAATCTCTTCGGTACGCATTGACGATGATGTCCAAAGCCACCAAGTTGCATTAGCAAACTTCGCACGCCACGCTTGTAGAGAGAAGCCAAAAAAAAAGTAAAAAACGATGAAAGTATTCGAGGGTCCTGAAGATTACCTTAATTCGGAATAAACAAAAAACTGAAGAGGAGCTCAAATTTCCACTCGCATGATAATTATTATATATAAGGCGATTTGGAGGAATTCAAAGCTGCCATCATTTAATAAGGGGCGAGTGGAGAAACCTTGCTCAGCCACCACCTTCGTCCATGCCCACCACTTCTTTTCCGCTTGACCCACCTCGCACTCCGCAATTTCCCCCCCCTCTTGTCTTATTTTAACCACCCCTTATTAACTTAATCAGTTTTCCCACATTATTTACAAGGATCTATCACAAGACCGCGAGACAGTCAAGCCACTAAGCATGTACGTTAGTAAGCCAATAGAAAAATTGGAGGAAATTGGTCAGATCGTTGCCCATCGTTAACTCAAAAGTCGACGTTTAATTTATTTCGTACTTATCGTTACGGTTGTTTTATGTTTGAAATTCAATTCGAATTTTAGAGTTTGACATGCTTATATGGAGCGACTTCTAGGGATTTCCTTCGTTAGTACATTTTTTTATTTTTGGTTGACTCGATAACATTTTATTTATTAAATATTTGGTTAGCTCGTCATCTCCCATCCATCCATTTTGGACATCTTAGTGGGCTTTTCACGATTACCGGATGGACCTGTGGCTTCGCTGGCACTACATGCGTTTGGTTGACTTATAATGCTGTCCAGCTCAGCATCACTATTGCAGCTCCTGTACTAAAATCAAAGCATATGAACATGATACGAGAATCATCAAGTAAAAGGGGAAAAAGGTATGAAAGGAATTAGTCCCGTGTACTCATCGGTCGTTGGAAAAGCTGCTGCGCTAGACTTAAGTACAAGAACGCACGTACCGTTTAATCTTTGATTCCACGAAGTGTAGTACACATGATAGATTGGCAAAAGATTAATTTTTCTTTAATTCCCATCAGCTCAGGACGATAGGCTAAAGACCCATATTTCGGATCTCTAATTAGCATCGGCATTCTGATTCATTGTCTTATGAGGCAGATTAGATTAAATTGAACAGTTTTTTCCCCAAAATGAAAGCTCGAGATGCAAGAATATAAGTAAAGGAAAAGGAAGGGCGGTGGGAAGTCGAACTTTGACATGGCAAACCGATGCTAACCAATGAACGCTGTTCGTCCTCGGAATAGAATGTCAGCCATTGAGCATACACGCAATTGCAGAGTGTTTGACTCGGACGGATTGCAGCCACCACATTCCCCATGCTAAATTTGTCAATTGGGCCATCCACACCACGACCTAAATCCTCTCGTGCTTTTATGTGCAGCTTTGACTTGAGATGGCTCTACCTTTGAAAAAATGGAAATCAAGAAACCAACTCGCATTTTCAGATTGAATAGCGGTGTGGGCGAAAATGAGGTCCTGTTTTCTGACGAGGGCGAGCGAGTTGTTATTGCTGGACTCGAGTTGTCTCAACCGTGCCTTCCTTTTCCGTTTGAGCCCGGCAAAGAAAGTCCAATACATCGGCACTGATTTTCATGGTCAACACATCATACGTTGTACGATCTCGCATTTCCTCCATTTGATCCGGGGTTTGAATTCCGCCCCATCTCTGTCGAACTATTATCATGTGGACGTCGTCCAGCTAAAGAAGAAGCTGGTCGTATCGTTTATCCTTTTTGCTCGGTCAAACAGCGCCCTGCTTCTGGAATCCGCCAAAATTGGTTCGTTGCCCGCTTGACCGGGGAACCCGTTTCTTCAAAGCTCGCAGCGGCTGAATTGATTGAATCTGGTTTACGATTTGGAGGGAGGACTTCGTGTGAAAAGTACGGTGAAGGTGACCGATCAACAAGAACTTGCGGATAGCATCTTCTCCGCAATCATGAACGGACATATACAAACGAGAGTTCCCCCAATCGAGGAGACACATTTGTAAGGATCGGGTTCGTGGGTTCGGCCGCTTCTGTGAAGTCATCGAGTTTGAATGCTCCATCTGATAAACAAATAGTATAAAAACGAAAATCGAATGGAGGTGTTCAGCGAGGATGGAGCGCAGGGGAGAGAGATCGTGGGCCGACAAAAGCCCATGAATCATATCGCGGGCCGCAAAATTTCAGGTCACGAGCTGAAACTATACTAATGGGAAAGACATAAATATTGGGTCGGGTCGTGTTGGGTCACGAACGGAACTATAGGAGCTTTAGGGTCACATGAAAGTATAGCATCCAATGAATTATATTATCTCGTGTGCTGTACCCAAAAAGGAAAAGCCCCCTAAGATGGGACCACCTATATTTCTGGGCTAATTTCATTACTAGGTACGAGGGGGAACAATCACATTATACACGGTCCTGAAATAATGAAAAATGACATCATCGCACACGCCGAGCGCCTTCCTCCCCGTCCGATCGGACGTTTAGCGCACTAGAGATTATTCCCTCCACAGAGCCTCCTGCTTTGTCCTAAGCCGAAAGAGATGCAACGGCGTAGAAGACGAGCCTCCGAGTTCCACCGCATCACCAACCGTCCGACTTTGTAGGGTCGTTTAGCTGGCTTTTTGTCCTGCCCTTTTGGCGAGTTTCTTGACTCCTTCAATCAGACCGGGCCCATGTCATCAAAACAGAGCGAGAGGATCGTGTCTTCTTTGTCAAGATTATTACAATAATTACCTCGTTTTATAATTAGTTAGAATAAATCTTTTATAATTCGCGCACGGAAAGAAAAAAAACCCAACAAAAGGGAAGCACTTTCATATGCATGTGGTCATGCATGCATGCATGCATGCATGCTTCTAAATCTAATCGAAATGTCTTCGTCATCCATAGACATGGCAAGATCTGAAGTGCTGTCAAAACAACGCATCTGTCAAGAGAATTCCAAACTCGAATTCTCCTTTTTCAGCAAAACAGAATATATTTTTATAGTCCTTTTTAACAAAGCGGGATGAAAAAAGAAATCGCGCCCATGATTTTAAAGAAAATAAACTAATGAATGGACTGCCGACCTGCCACGGATTGTATCTCCATCCTCAATTTTTTATTCGATTTTCCAGCTACACGAACGAATGAACAGCGACTACTGTCCGGAGACTCACCCAAGAAGCAAGATCATAAGTACACGGCGCCAGAACAAACGTAGGGTCGCAACCTTCTTGAACGAGAGTCCGCACGATCTGGACGCAAGAACTGGATATGTAATTTTTGTACGTCGAGACGACATTGCCATCGTCCTCGAAAAGCGCCGTAAAAAGCATTCTACACGAACTCAAAACACAACAGACTGGCAAGCATGATGATCTTATCTTCACGGTTTCGTATAGATATTTAGACCACGAGAAAATGAACAGTATCCAAGCAAGTTGAGCTGGGATTATCCTGTGCACGCAAGGTCCGATTCTTTTTTTCCACTTGATGGGGCCGATCACAACATATCAGGGACCATAGCAGAAGAAAAAACCCAACAATTATTTTCTAGCATTTTCTCAGCAGCCAAACCGAACAGATAGAGACAGAAAAGGAATGTGTGGTTCCATCTAAAGCACGCACATTGCTGAAAAAATGCAGATCTTTAAGGAAGGGGGTGAGAAAGGATAAGGAGTGATGATGGGGCTTTGTTTCTTTACCAAAGAAGGAGGCGATAGCGGTACTGCTAACTTGCATCTCCCCCCTTCAATCCGCTGCTCTTTATCCACAAGGACTTCACGCGATCGCTTCAACTTCGTTCTCCCTCACGATTCCAGCTGCTGCTGAAGGAGCTTCCGGGTTTCATCTGGGTGTTCAAAAAAAGTCCCGAGGCTTTTCCTCTTCAGTTTCTGCAGAGAAAGCACGACAGAAGCAAAAGGGAGAAACGCTAAAGGGACGATAAAGAGACCTCGAGCTCGTTCAAAGAAGGGGGCGAAAGGATTGCAGATCTCTCAGAACCCCTTTTGATTTCCTTCTCAATTTAGGCACTTTGCAATGAGTGCATGACAGGTAGCATCAGTCCGACAACAGAATGCAGATCGCAGGAATCAAAAATTGGTGCTCCTTATTGCAACATTTTCAACACAAAATTCCACTTCTCCTTTTCTTCAGCAGAGAAGAAAAAATCGTCAGCTTTCGCAAGCCGAATTCAATCCACCGTGTAAGAAGAACAAAAAAGAATTATCAAAATCAACAATAATTAACAGGCTTAGCAAGAAAAAAATTTATAGGAAGATAAGAATGAGCAAAAAAATGGGTGTTTAATCTCACACAGCTAAATACACTACTATACAACACAAAACCAGCATCAGTCTCTGCACGCCGGCCGCAGAGCTCCCCGACCGCATCTCTTCTCTGGATACCGGCGGCTGCCCATCGAAACCCTCGGGCGAATTCTCAGGCGAGTGTGGGACGTCGGGCGGCGGAGCCGCGGTCATGATCGCCCCGCCGGACTTCGAACCCGGATTCTTCCCGAAGATCTCCCTTGGCAATAGAACCCTCGAGACACCGAAAATCGCCACTGGGTTCTCGTCGAAGACGGTCTGCGTCACCGAGGCCTGAACAATCCCTGTGTCGATCGCGACCGATCCGTTGACCCGGGAGATGTTGAGAGTGTAGCTCCCAGCTCCCATGTCTTCCGTCGCCAATGTGGGTTGCAACGGATTAACGATCGATTCCAGAGAGCCGAGAGGGTAATAGGAATGCAAGACGTGAAACTTCAGCACGACAGCCTTCTTGTCCGCGGGCAGGGACTGCAAGCTCTGGCTGGAAGGCAATTCGGTGAAGGCACTGTCGGTGGGGACGAAGAGGGTGATCCCGGCGCCGCCCTCGTCGGCCTCGAACTCCTCGACGACGCCGGAGGCGGCAAGCATCGAGGCGGCGACGTTGAAGTTGTGGCCGTCGATTAGGGCTTTGGTGATGTTGAGGTCCAGCGAAGGGCGGGTCTCGGAGGCCATGAGGTCGAAGCCGTAAGGGAGGAGGAGGGAATTGACGGTGAAGATGGAGAGGTTGTAAGGGACGGCCTTGATGGGCTCGAGGAGGGAGGCGTTGGAGGGGGAGTAAGGGGCCGGGGAGCGGACGGAGACGGCGCCGGTGGAGGGGTCGCGCGTGATGTTGACGGAGCCGAAGTTGCTGGTGGCGCGGCCGGTGGTCTGGAAGAGGGTGGTGAAGAGGGCTCCTGAGGGGGGGATCTGGTGGACGTCGTCGGGGGAGAGGAACTGGAGGAGGACGTGGTAGCGGAGGACGTCGGCGAGGGAGGTCTGGGAGAGGTGGCGCGTGAGGTCGGAGGAGGCGAGGTAGGCGTTGGGGACGGCGAGGACGGTGACGGCGGAGCGCTGGGCCAGATCCGAGGCGATGGTGGAGGAGAGGAGGGCGGTGAAGGCGGAGAGCTCCGGGAAGGTGGAGAGGAGGGCGGTGACGTTGAGGGAGGCCGCGGGGGCGGCGGGGAGGGTGAGGAGGAGCACGTACAGGAGAGCCGCGGGGGTAATTTTGGGAATGGAGATCCGCACGGCCATTGCGGCGGCGGGGGGCTGCGGCGGAGGCGACTCTCTGCGAGGAGGAGAGGCAGAGAGCGCGCGTGGGAGTGGGCGGGGGGTGAGTGAGTGGGAGTGAGTTGAGCGTTCGAGTGCAGTGACTGTGTCTGTGACTGAGGAGATAGAGAGAGAGTGGGAATGAAGATAGAGAGCGAAGGGCGTGAGGGATGGCAGTACTGATGATGATGATGATGGTGGTGATGATGTGATGGTGGTGAGGAGAATGGCATGATGTTCTTTGCTCGATGGGTGGAGCATGATGATGATGATGATGATGATGCCAGCTGAAGCTGATGTCGATGCATTTGATGCTCGCTCCCCCCGCCCACTTGCGCTATCCGAAGGTTGGATCGCACAGCCGCGTCACGGCGGCACGGCCGGAACTTCCCGACTTTGAGATCCGGAATTCAGACGAACTCCACCTGACACAAAAACCTGAGCTAAATGCATGGATGTATTTGGTATATGATCATCTCTAGATTTGGCGGTTATTTACACTTGAGGACTTATGCTTTACTGAGTTTATTTATGACATTGACTTTATTGTTAGTGTGATATCTCGAAGCTTAGCTCTCCCTAATCTCTCCGTGATGCCTATTTAGTTTGTTTAATAGTTACAAGCTATAGATTTATATTTATACATTATATGATAACCCTTTTTTACTTACCTAATCATGAAAAGTATGTTATGATTACGTTTACATCGTTAAATTTACTCGTGCAAATACACTATTATTAAGAAAGAAGAAGATGGAGTTTCTCCACTTTTTACTTACCCGAAATGCCTTTATGATGACTTTTTAACACGCGCCGTTTGCTGCATTTTGCGATAGTATACCTCCCTTCGCGTGATTATTTTATCGGCTTTTATTTTTTTTGCCACATTCTATATTGGGCATTTCGCAAACACAATTTTTTATAGATAAACCCCCTAAATGTTCTTTCAAATTTTTCGAATATAGACACACGTGTGGAAGCCTGATTATCTAAACGCACATGAATTCTTTGAAAGCACCATGAACCAATTAAGTTAAAACATTTGATAAGTATAAAGTGACTTTGAACTAGAGCAAGTATTACTAGTTTCTGGGATTTGAACACTGACCTCAAGCACCACAGCTTTGCTCGATCGAGCGTACTTCTATACTTTTTGGTTTCCTGGCATGTGCCGATCATTTGTTTTGTCTCGAAATAATTTGCCACATTTTATGTCGGGCATTTCACGAACACAATTTTTTATAAATAAACCCCCTAAATGTTCTTTCAAATCTTTTGAATATAGGCGCACGTGTGGAAACCTGATTATTTAAAGGCACATGAATTCTTTGCAAGCACCGTGAACCAATTAAATTGAAACATTTGATAAGTACAAAGTGACTCTGAATTAGAACAAGTCATTACTAATTTCTGGTATTCAAACACTGATCTCAAGCACCGCGGCTTTGCTGGATCGAGCGCACTTCTATCCTTTTTGGTTTCCTGGTATGTGCCGACCATTTGTCTTGTCTCAAAATAATTCGATACGGTGCGGTAGCTACAAATCGAGTGAGAAGTGGCAGGAAGAACTCTGGTGTACTGTCTCATCTCATAAAAGAGCATACAAATTAGTGGCAAGCACCACGGCTTTGCACATGAATCTACGTCGTCGTCTAACAAGGCCAAAACGACATTCTCGCTTTTCAAGTCCGGCGTGGCAAAATTTGTACCCGGTGTCGTGTTGCTTCGCTTTTCGACCCTATGGTGGGCACGAGACCGACAGACTTGTTTCGTCCCATTATTTATCATTCTAGTATTGTTCTGCCCAAAACCAACTCGGCCAAAATTTTACAAATTCGCGACCTAAAATGACGAAATACTAATCTATAATCCATATACACGATTGCTGCTGCTAAAGTTGATAATGATGGTAATGTGGTCATTTGTGATTAGAAAGAACAGCGGTTAATTATGCTAGTGGGGATTGATATCATATGTGTCCGATGTATGGAATTAAATGGACTAGATATGCTCAACCTGAAAATCAACCTGAACTTATTTTCGTGAGTGGTGGCCGAGCACATTCTACTGCTTTAGAATAGGTTCCACTCCAAATTCGATTTTTATTGAATACACTCTTTCATTCCATATATTTGATAAATTGCTATAATTAAATTTTGAAATAAAGGATTAATACAATGCAAAACCTTGAGTAATTTTTGTGAGAAATTTACTTCGAATAAGTTTTTGGTCACCAAAAATTTCAAATTGATATATCCGTGATAAATTCACCCTAAATTGACATGAAATTAAGTAATTGTCATGTATTATCAAGTTCAATAATTTCATTAAACGTTTTGACAGAAGTTAACAAAAGGAATATGTTACAAGTGTACTGATTTGATTTTTAGAGATTCAAAAATTAGTTTGTCATAAATTTATTGTAAGTGTATTATCTTTATAGTAATTAAAAAATTAATTTGAGATAAATTTATCATAAGTAAATAAAGATTTTTTTGTGATACTAACCCTTAGAAAAAAAGGACTCCCGTACGATACTAGCTGAAATACTGAGTCAAAATTCTTTATCCCACCAACATCGTCAAACATGTTTCAAGGTGCCAAATATGTAAAATTTAGGCAAAGCCAGTAATGTAGAACGGGCGTGTGTGACCTTCGACGAGCTTCCTCCACTCCCACTTTTTAAACCCCACCAGCGCTCAACCCTGTCCCCCGCTCAATCTCCACCGTCGCCGCCGTCGCCGTCAAAGGCAAGCTTCTGGTTTCGCTCCTCATTTTTTGCCTCTTCTTATTGAGATCCATTGGTTCTTTTTTTCTTCCCCCTTCCTTGGGCCATGTACGCAACTTTATCAACTTTTTGGCGGTACAAAATGCTGCTACGGTGGTGAGTAGTACCGCGAAGGAAGCATCGCGCGTGGGACAAAATGCCCGCCCACCATGTGTTTGATGGAAGTTTCGGCACAAACGCCATCGTTGTCCAGGGGTGTCGTAAGTCCCCAGGATACCATCCGCAGATTATTCGACTTCTTGTTTGGGTAAATGGAGGAAAGCGAGACGGTAGGAACGTCAGTTCGTTTAGCGAACCCAACCACGCCGTGGCTAAATTGTTAGTTCCTGCTCTGTTATGTTCTTGTTCCCGTGCGAGAGATGGTCTCTACTCTATCCAACTTTACCCGATTCTGCGACCCAAACGTGCTATTAGTCGGTCGGCATCGACAAAGCGTCTTTGAAGAAATCTCGTATGTCAAATGCGTCATAGACACAAGGCTGGACCCGGGCCGAGGAAGAAAAGAATGAATATTTCGTTTGCCACCGAAATGCTTGTTTGTTGGTTTATCACCTTCTCTTGATCATGACTGCATTCACGGTGCTCGATGAATTGCTCCAAAGACACTTAGTTTTTTGTCCCACGTCGCTTGTCTATGTAATGCCTTTCACTCTCATTTGCATCGTGTTAGGGTCCCTGAAAATCCATATGGCACACGCAAAGGGTCTGAAACGTCCCTTTGTGTCGCATTCAAATTGGTTATATAATGAAGTTTTGTCGTGATAATTTCTTTTCCCTGTCAAATTGCTAGTCCTTTGGTTTACCTAGAAAGTGGGGCACAAAGATTCGTTCACTGGTTTGAAGACCCTCGTGATGATTTTCGTGAGTCAATTTTTCCTACCTTAACAACAGTTACACAACTGATCTTTTAGTGCAGATCTCGCAGCTTGGGGTATGATTTAATGTAGCTGCCTTCCAGATGTTGGGAAAACAAAATTTAAGAGGATAGATACAACTTGTTATGTTGGAAAATTCCCCAATATAAGAGATAAGCGTAAGAGACATCATGTGGGCACGCCATGTAAAACTCCTGTGGCAACCGGAAGGGTTGAGGACAACTTCAGAGGCACCATGGCTCTTGTTATCTTTGTCTTCTTATTCAGACTCTCCTGACAAGAAGTCTAAACCTGCTCCTTTGCAGGTACCCTTTCCCTTCTTTTCTCTTTCTCCAATTCACTTGAATATGTCATTTAAGGGTGGAAAAACTTCAATAAGTCGTGTAAGTTAGTGACTTGACAAAGGATGGGAGCAACTTCCATATTTTTCCATCTTGTAAGTTTTTCTTGGTGCAATGTTCCATTGATGTGTGCATGTAGATTTCAAATTTGAATTTTCTCCAAGGGTGATCCAATTATGAAAACCTAACGATTCTCCAGTAGGAAGCTGAAAGATTCAGCTGCTTAGGGTCCTAAAACCATCTTTCTAAAAGACTTTTCTGTGGCTGTGGCTCTATAACTGGGTTGGCATTCTGTTGGGGCTATGTGGGCTATATGCTTTTCAGGAAGAACAAGTCATCATAAGACATTTTGTTGGCTGGTGTAGAATTTTCTTTGTCTGGAGTGGCTTAGGGGCATTGGTTCTATCAGCTGTTCGAACAAGAAACTGTTAGCAGATGATATGAACATTGTAATAATTGCAGAAGAAATTTCATATACTGCAAACTTCATTCGGGTTTCGAAACGAGTTCAAGTAATCTTATTGCACAAATCCATGTGATTTGCCTAGCCTCAACAATCATGGCATTCTTTTTCTGTAGGAAAGGAAAATGAGAGACAGGATTAAGCTCTTTGCTAAGGGAGGTGATGGTGGCAATGGTTGTTTTAGTATTCGTCGAAGTCGACGTGATTCTCGAGGCCAACCTGATGGTATGTCTCCATACCATGGGATGTCTACAATCTTCATTGTTATACCATGTCATGTTTATGGATCCCAACATTCTTTTCATCATCAAGGAATGTACATGTGTGTATCAATATGAGAGATGCAAAATTAGGTTGGCGACTTCAGGAATTTGCTTTGTCACCACTGTTCCTTTTCATATATTGAACTGCAGGAGGGAATGGTGGGAGAGGTGGAGATGTCATTCTAGAATGCTCTCGGGCAATTTGGGACTTCAGAAGTGTGCAGCACCATGCAGTTTGTGGCTCTTGCTTCTACTTACTCTTTCTAGTGAAGTTCTTTTAATTTTATGAAACAGATATTTCATATACAGCTCTGGGAAATTTTAGTGATATTCCTATTGCTACATGCAGCATGGAGGTAGAGGGGGGCAAGGATCCTCAAAGAACATGATAGGTACCCGGGGAAAAGATAAGGTTTAACCTTTATCATCTCTTTGACTGAAAGAGCTCTTAATTTTCTTCCCTCTGGACATTTATTTAAGCAAGTACATGCAAGTATGAGCAGCTCTTTTGTTTCCCAGGTTGTCTGTGTACCTCTAGGCACTGTTATTCATCTGGTGGAGGGGGAAATTCCCTGCACGGTTGAAAAGTGTTCTTCAGAATTAGATCCATGGGAGCTTCCAGGTTCACTTGATGTTCCATCTGAATCTAACAGCCAACCTGCTTTAGATGATCAGAGTGGAGCAAAAGAAGACGAATCAGCACACACCTCTGTTGGCACTTCTTATCGTACTGCAGCTTTAGAAAAGAGAGAAAACGTAGAACAATCTGCTCAAGATGCAGCGACTGCTGCTGAATGTCATCTTGCTGATTCTAGCTCACCAGGGAGCAGCATGGAAGAGGAGACGGTGGAAGAGGAGCAAATAAAGTACAACGTAGCAGAACTAAAAAAGCAGGGAGAGCGAATAGTCATTGCCTGTGGAGGAGCAGGTGGACTGGGTAATGTTTCTACCCCAAAAATCCCCCGAAAGTCTAACCTAATACATCAGTCGCATAGGGATGGCGCCTCTGATCTTGACCAAAAGGAATGCTCGTTAAATCTTGGTTTGCCTGGTTCTCAGGCCATCCTCATATTAGAGCTCAAGAGTATTGCCGATGTGGGCCTTGTTGGGATGCCGAATGCTGGTAAGAGTACTCTTTTGGGAGCCATATCAAGAGCTAAACCAAGAATAGGCCATTATGCATTCACAACGCTCCGCCCTAGTTTAGGAAATCTGAGCTACGACGACTTGTCAATAAAGGTGGCCGATATTCCAGGACTCATAAAGGGGGCACATGAGAATCGTGGACTTGGGCACGCATTCTTGCGTCACATAGAGCGTACAAAGGTTCTGGCTTTTGTATTAGATTTAGCAGCAGGGTTGGATGGTAGAGTAGGAATTCCACCGTGGGAACAGCTGAGGGATTTGATGTTAGAGCTCGAGCACCATCAGGAGGGATTATCTTCTCGCCCCTCCTTGATAGTGGCAAACAAGATTGATGAAGCAGGGGCGGAGGAAGTGTATGAGGAGCTGACAAGGAGAGTGCAAGGTGTGCCTATCTATCCCGTCTGTGCTGTCCTGGAGGAAGGAGTAGAAGAACTAAAAGACGGTCTTAGGATGCTTGTGAGTGGCAAAGCATCAAACCGACTCAACATGCATGATATTATGGTCGAGTAGCTTGCCATCAACCGGCGTGGTTATCCATTGTTCTAGGCTTCTCCGAAGCACAGTTTTCCTTACAATAGAGCTTAGGCCATACTTCTATTCTTCTGTGAACATATATAGAAATGTATCATAAATGACAACAGTTCACCCCGAGGCACTTATATCGATTAGAGGTGTTCCTTTCATTTTTACTCGAGTTAATCTATCATCCTTGGAAAAATGCCATCAAACCAGGGTTACTGAAGATCGTTCCTTCAATGTAGCCTGTGCTGGATTGATTTCTCCAGTGGAGCGTTCAACCAGGCAAGTCGTCTTGCCCAGTTTTTCTGGAAAAGAAATGGTGATTACATATATTGAATGCATTAGTCAATTTACATATTAGATGATAATTAATCAGGCCATTAGAATTTCCTTTCATTGGTACTCGAGTTAATCTATCATTCTTGGAAAAATGCCATCAAACCAGCGTTACTGATCCTTCAATGTAGCCTGTGCTGGATTGATTTCTCCAGTGGAGCGTTCCACCAGGTAAGTCGTCTTGCCCAGTTTTTCTGGAAAAGAAATGGTGATTACTTATATTGAATGCATAAGTCAATTTACGTATTAGATGATAATTAATCAGGCCATTAGAATTTTCAAACTCTCAACCCGTGGCCAATCTGCCAAAAGTCAAAGTCATTATTATTCATTAAAATAATAGAAGTTTGGATATTTGCGTTTATCATTAGTTATGTATCAGCTATTGTAGAAGACTTTCGGCACGCCTCCGCATAAAGAAACTGGAAATATGCAGGTAACTCCAGCAGGTTCTACGACATCCGTGAGGTCTCCAGGAGAAATGGTCGGCCCAACGCTTCGATTGAATATGCAAGAACTGAAAACGACCCTCACAAAGTCCACCTCTCGATCCGAACTTATAGCATCGCATGCTCGCATAACGTGTTTATAACATGAGTTTACGTGGGATATTTTGTTTAAAAGTTGGAATGTGGAAATAGATAAAATCCGGCGGGGGCTCTGAAGAAATGTTGAAAGGATACATCGCTTTCCTGATTAACATACGGATTGGCACGATTCATCCGTCATCACCAGCCCGATCCGAAGACAATATCAGCCGGCATATCATAATTACCAAAGTTTGGACAAGTTCTGCGAAATAAGGCGGACAAATCTTGCAAGAAATTACCACCTATTCTGATTCTTTTCCCTTCCTTATTTAGTCAATTCTCATTATATCATACCGAGGCAATTACAAAGGAAACAGCCGTCGGCCTTCCCTGGACGTGGACGTGCGAATCCCAATTGGCCGAATGACTTGGAAGAGACCAACGAAATGGTCCCAGGCCATCGAGGGAGACGTAACCATCTCGAGATTCAACCACGTGTGCGGCCGATATTCTTCGCCCTCTCCCCCACCGAGATTATAAATGGAGGCAACCGTGACCCTTACATTCACACGCTCGGTCCTGATATAGTGAATCCCATAAGCACAGAGGAACTCTTGTTGTTGCACTCCTCAGTTCTCTGATCGAAAGATGTCTTCCTGCGGCGGAAACTGCAACTGCGGCTCTAACTGCAACTGCGGCGGCGGGTAAATATCATTTCCTATGTGCCTATGCATCCATCTGCTCATAGTTATATACATGTACATAAAGCACGCAAATCGGCGCCGTAGTTCATCGTAGATGTGTATGAGATGAATCGATGACTTAGATGTGTTTGTTATCGATTGTCTTATGTGCAGATGCAAGAGGAACCCAAGCTTGGGTCTCTCAGAGACCACCACCTCCTCTCAGACCATCATCGTTGGGGTTGCTCCCGTGAAAGCGTGAGTATCACATAGGGCAAGATTGCCAGCAGCATCTACTTGTGCTTATAGGGGTTATTGAAATGGTCGATGTTGATCGTGTGAACTCCAAAATATGGCTCATATGTCTTTCGCATGTGTCTCAGGATCCCCAGCGAGGTGCCAGAGATGAGCACTGAGGGCGGCCATGGCTGCAAGTGCGGATCAAGCTGCTCGTGCGATCCTTGCAGATGCTGATCTACTTTGATAATAAAAAAGCTCTTAAATGTTAAAGTCTAATATGTCGTAAATGGTGTGCGCGTGTATCTAGTGGATCTGTGTGGTGAATAACGCCGGCCTGGGTTTCGGCCGTACATACACATCCCTTCTCTCCTGAGTTAGGGGTGTGTTGATGACGATGAATCCCAGGCCAGGCCACTGTTGTGCAAGATTATATATGTAAGAAGTTAAATGAATTTGGATGGGTTGTGAACCCTTTTCTTGTTTTTTCCTTTTCTAAAGTTGTCATCTTCAGCAATGACGTGGGGTGCAAGAGTTTCACCGTTCTCCTCTATAATAATGCTCTTGTCAAGAAAGTCGGCTGCTTGGATATTTTTCTTTGCTAATTATAATGACATGTAAAGCGACGCTATTGAACCGGGTGTTATTTGGTGGTTGGGCAATAGCGGCCGGCACGTCCTGGGAGGCCACTCGATTGGTCGTTCTAAAAGCCAAAGACTAAATTCCACACTCTCCGATGCCGTGGTGTGCAAGGCTTCACCAGCTCTCCCTAAAATACAATAGCTTTAGCCCCAAAAGTCTTTGCTTTAATACCTGTCGCTGTTACTTACAAACGAAGGGTGAAAATGACGTTTTCAGCCGGTGTTTATTTCGTGGGTGCACTGAACTAGCCAAGTTCGTTCTTCCATGTTACGAATCTATCACCGGAGGGCGGGAGTGATTTGAATTCCTTCATCGAGGCTAGCGAATCAGAAAGATAAGTGAGAAATGTCCGACTAAGCTTTTTGATCATCCAATCCCCTAGACGTTACCTATATGATGGTGTTAACGGGACTGTCAAAACAATAATCTACTGGAAATTGAAATACTAAGAAGTTGAAGCAAGGCCACAACCAACTCCCAGAGTTAGTTTTAACATTAAACTGCAACCATCGTTCATCATTTACTTTTCTAATGTACAAATTCTCTTTTTCATCATGTGTGGCTGAAGATGAGTGTTTCAAATTAGGAAAAATTATCCAAAAATTCTTAAAGCACTTTTGTTAATTTTAATTTAGCTTATTTAATTTTAAATCTTATCATTTATTGTCAAATGAGTCCTGTTGACACTTAATTTTGAGCAATTCAGTCATTTATTTATTACATAAAAATTAGGGATTAATTTTGTCCCTAAAAAAAATATTAATTACATAGCATATAATTTTAGGTGCATTTTATTTATTATTATTGCATTTACATTGGACCGGTGACGGATGGGTTAAATTTAATGGTTTTGAGCTTTAAATTGATAAACCGGACTAAACCCACGAAGCGAGCAAATTGGCCCAAGCTCTTTTTTTTTAATGATCGAAAATTATCTCGTAAAAAATAGAGGTTTGAAATTTTTTCAGGATATGTTGGGTTTTTATTTTTTTAATATCTTCGGATGGGGCAAGTATGGCAAAAAATATTGTGAGCTCAACTTTCTTGGATTTGAAATTTCAGAAATCTTCTTGGATATTGATTTGAAAAATTAAAATCTTAATCCTTAGCCTATAAAAAGGTTGTTCACGGAGTTTTGGGGAGGCAGCACAAGATAGAATCCACGGTCATCAAAAGTGGGATTTCACGGCCAGAATAGTAGAAAAGAGAGAGGGGCTTTTTATCACGCTCAATGGGAATTCTATTTTGGTTTTTTGGGATATCTTTTGGTTTTTGGGTCAAGGTCAACCAAAGGGAGAACAAAAATACTGCAGACACGGCCATTGAGAGGAAAAATAGAATACACAAAAAAAAGAACACACAGGAGAGAGAAGGGAAAAGAGGTCTCTCTCTCAGTCACGTTCATCACTCTAAAGCTGTGTTTCACCGTCAACTCCTTCGCTGCTGCCTTGGCGTTTCCAAGTGTCCCACTTGCATCCATCCATCACTGGTGATAGCGTTGACAGCAGCATCAACGAGTGCTCCCGCAGTCTTCAATCGATCTTGGACAATTCCCAAACCACGTTGTGGAGTGCGGGAAGAAGCCAACGCCCGCACAAAAAGAAAAACTGCCCTCAGTTGATCGTAGTGCTCGGTACCAAAAGAGAAGAACCCATCCGAAGAAGGAGACGTCCACAAAGAACACAATTGCCGGATATTTCTTTTCTGCAGATTTTCCAGCGAGGCACCGATGCCGAACCATCCTGTTCATCCGTGAGTCACAAAGACCACGAGCCATCGCTAGTCCCATCGTCCAAATTCAAGAACGATATTACGAAATAAGAACCATTCCCTTATTTCACAACGTGCACATGATTGATAGTCTGATTTCATGCTTGAAATACGACTCGTAATCAAACGAAAAAATCGCCAATCCGATCTCACGCTTGAGATATAATTCGTAATTTTGTTTAAAATTGGCCAAATTTGATCTCGTGCATGAGATATGATTTGTCAATTTATGGATATCAATTTTATATCGCCTGATTTTGTTGTCGCGTTGTTTGAATTTATTTTGTTTTCTATAAAAGAAAACCCAAAAAAAAAATGTTTGAGTTGGATTAGGTTTAACGTTTGTTTTAGGGTAGATTGCATGTTAGGAAATTTATTTATTTTGATTTTCTTAAATAAAAATTCAAAAAAACTGCATTCATTTAGGATGTTATTTTTTTTTTAATTTGAATTGCACTTTTAATTATTTGGCAATTTTGATTTCGAATTTCGTAAAAAGAAAAAGAAAAAAAAATTAGAATTAGGGCATTATTTGCACGTATGTTAGGATAAGATTGTGTTTTTTTTAATTAATTATAGGTTTAGATAATTTCTCCTAGATAGATTGCATCTTAGGTTAGGATTACTTGGTTAAGATAATGTTCTAGTTTAAATTAGGATTTGGTTTAACCTAATTCTTAATACAAATTGGATTATATCTTAATTTAGGTAGATAATTTTCGCATTTTTCTAATTTCAAAGTTCATGGAAAATACAAAAAAAAAAATTCGTAAAATAAATCAACTTTATTCTTTAGGATAGATTGCATGCTTATATTTTATTTATGTCATATAGTTTAGGTCATATTGCCATGTTATATCATTTCATGTTAGGTTAGTAACATGCATTGGATAAAGCATGATTTTAATCAAATAAGTGAAAACAAGTAAAAAAGAAGTGGCGTGTTAATTAGAATTCATATTTACGACTGTCGATATGAATTATGATCTAACATTGTGAATGTTTTTGTTGCCATGAGATAAGTCCTGCAATTTATTCACTGTTTTATCTGGGTGTTAAATTTGTGGTTTGCGTACCCACATGATCACTTCACATATTAAAATTAATTCAAGCTGGCACTAAAATATTTTTTCAAAATAAAAGGGAAAGGTATTGAAAGGGCGTTAGAGAAATCTAACGTAATAAAGTCCCAAACTCACAATCTCTAGTTCATAGGAGTTCGTAAAATAAAGTAAATCCCCCGTTACTTTACTTGGATTTCTAATCAACCCACCAAAAATAGATTAGTGTTGACTCATAATTGAAAAAATCATTTGCGTGTTAAAAACTTGAACTTAAGTCGCGAATTGGTATGAGCTTGGAAGAGTTCGAATTAAGTTTAGGCTTAATAATCCATTAGCCAAAACTCATGTGGTTCACTCGAAAATTTGGTCGCAATAAGTCCATCTAGCCAATTTTGGTTGAAAAATGCTAACATGGATATTAACCGTGCCACATAAGACTACCGGTGCTAATGTTGATAATTTTTAATAATGTTTTAATTTTATTATTATTATTATTATTTCTATTTTTCTCAACTTTTTTTTTTTTTTTTTTTTTTTGGCTTTCTTCTTTTCCCTTTGCCAATGGTTGGCCCCAGGATAGGGTGGTCTCATTGAGTGACGACAACATTGATAAGGCCGCCTTGGCCTAGTCAAGGGCTAACCTCAGCAGATTTGGGTTGGGTGAGGTCAACCCTCGTCAGGCTGTGCTTGGGAGAGGGCTCTCTTTGCCCCTCGCCCGGCCAAGCCTCGCCTATGACAAATGAGACCAGCCAATTGATTGTGGCTAGTGGTCAACCACCGGCAAAAAGAATAAACATAAAAAGCCAAAAAGAGAAAAAAAATTAGAAAAAACTAATAAAGTTTGTCCATGTTAGCATGGTGGTCCTATGTGGCACCATCGGCATCCAGGTTAGCATTTTTTGGCCAAAATTGATAAGAAATGAAAATATTTAAGACTGAATTAATAAAATTAAAATGTTTAGAGCTGAATTGATAAAAATGCAATAAATTTATAATTTTTTGGACAATTTTCCCTTCAAGTTAAGTCGAACAGGGTCACTTTACGCAAAGTTGCTCAGCCTTAGGTGAACGGAAACAGAACCTCAAATGATGATGCATCAAATAACTGTGTTTTCAGGGCACTCCCATATCCAATCACAAAACATCGTCAACCATTACCGACCTGAGCTCACTAAAGTTGTTCGATACGCGCCCAGTGACATTATCATTCGAAATATGCAACATCGATGACGAGACGAGCCTTACTTGCCAAGAGGAGAGTCGAGAATTGATCTAGAAATTCACCTGACAGCTTCTTGTTTAGTGGACGTGATCGAAAACCTTTCTAGGACGCTTTGATTTAAGCTGGAGCAGATGTCATTCCAGTTTGAGGAACGATCTCCTCGGTTTTTCCTCCTCCAGTCGATGACATTTGTAATATAAGGCGTCCACGGACCAGGGCATCACCGAGAGCAATTTGGCCTTTACATGGGTCGTAGACTCATCACCGGAAACAAACTGCGAACATGACGCTCCACTGCAAGCATATGCGCATCCACACTAAACAGCTCAAGCAATTTAAACATGACCGTATTAATCTTAAAGTTGCCAAAGCTAACACAACTCAACGTCAACGGAACAGCCTCCAGGAACCTAGGAGATTGGCCAATAATATGACGCCGTCCTTCCTGGACGGTATGACAATCTACACATCAAATCCTTTTGGGGAATAATGCGGACCTGTTTAGCTGCATCCGACATGAGTTGCTTACAAGCTTAAGAACCGAGTGACGGAGGAAGTTGTTATGGAACCGAACTAGAAAAGATCCTCGGCTTAGTGACTACCTCGCTGGTTATTCTTGACCGTGTTGATCCATGAATGCGCACGGCCTTTTATTTGAGTGCCCAAGTCTTGGATAGTGAAGATTTAACTTCCATCCTTCAAATTTTCAAGAGATCCATGAACGATTGGTTTTGGATTCCGAGAGGGCTCCGGCCCGAATGAAAACAAAAGGTCTGGCCGGAAAACTAACCCGAAATTCCAGGCTTTTTTGTGCAACAGTAGTCTGAGGATCTCTTATAATCAAGGCAGGGATATTTCCAAGATTTAAAAAACAAATAAAAAAAACCAACTTAGGTTTAATCCCTACTCTGCCCCAACTTTTTGTTTAGAAAAGATTCTCCACTTTCACTCTACTCTCAAATCTATCCACATGTCTAAAAATCTCCCTTGTTTTTTTCAAGATTATCAACGTCAAGAGGCTATTACTGTTCCAATTTAATATAGGGGTATTGATGAAATGGTGGGTTTGGATAGTGGATCTCTAACTAGCCTTGATGTTGATAATTGTAAAGAAACTGCCCCTATTTTTGTATGGATAGGCAAATTTGGGATTGAAATGGAAGTTGGGGATTATTTTTTTTCACATCGAAAAATGTTCAAGGCAAAATTGAAATTGGACATAAAGCTAAAGTTTTGTTAGGGAATTAGACCAATCAAAGTGATCCATAAATTCTTTTGAATCTAGTAAACGTATGATTTGGTTGAGATCTTAAACGAGAAGAGGAGCCATTAACTTAATGGCATTAAGGTGTGACCCGCATCAAAAGTGAGACAATTACAGTAAACTAATTATTAGCCCGTGCTTTGTGCGGGACATCATTTAATGCGTGTAGTTCACTCGTTAATGATGTGATGTAAGAGAAAAGTATAGAGATTTGTATAATTATAATATTTTAGAATATCATATTTTATGAAGGGCTACGATCAGTACAGGGCAAAAAAGAATACGCTATAGTGTTACATTTTCTTACGTACATCAAATATATTGAAAATAGACAAATTCTAGTATAAAATAATGAAGTCTATATTTGAAATAAGCTTTACTGAACATTAACTATCTCTGTTAACAAATAGATGACAAATCACTAAACTAAAATCACATCGATTGGATACGGATCGCGCCATAAAAGTTTAGGTAAACACGATGAACGTTGAAGCAAACACTTCTAACTCTGACTCAAACTATATATAACGCGACAATGAAAAATAAAAGTGGGAAGTGTTTCGCAAGCCAGGCTCTGGGAGCGCAATCCATTCAATTGGAGGATGGCCCGATTATGACTTTTAGCCGGTTTGACCCGACTCATCCGGGTATCGTCATAGATCCGAAATTTATTGAAATCGGCGAACATATCCGTTAGAGAAAAAGTGGGATTAGTTGCGTGATCCCAAAAAAAGATGAAAAGAGGGAATCAATTGTCAATTGCAACCCCCCAATCTACGTTGCCTGAAAAGCCAATAATACAACGTTATATAAAGCCGCGATTTGCTCCCATCACAAAGGACAAAAAAAAAAAAGGGAGGCGAACATACAACGTTCGAATTCCCTTTACTTTTCTTTTCCCTTCAAATTAACATAAAGTAGGCCAACAAAAAGCAAGAACCTCCCATGAACAACTCCTTCGATTTCCTCCTCGCATCTCCCGTCACCGACGACGTCTTCTTCTCTTCTAACCTCACGCTAGCAGCGCCCTCCGGATACGTGCACGCCTCGTAACCTGCCACGTCCCCCACGTTTTTTTTTTATAAATATCATTTTTGGGTGGCGTGGTGGGTATTTTCTCCGTCGTTAGCCCAAACGCCGTGGTTTATCATCTCTTTAAAAGCAGGGGATCGAGGAGGAGGACGTACTGGGATCGACGGCCGTGACCACCCCGGTCTTGTCGAAGTCGCAGTCGTAGTCGTGCCGCCCCATGGCCTGGTAGTACGCGTTCATGGCGTACGCCGCGTGGGACCGCACCGTGTTCGGGTCGAAGCAGGCCCCGCCCGTCTGTATCGGCTTGCAGTCCACCTGGGCGCTGCACACGTAGTCTATGTTCGCCTGCAGCGCCTGGTCGCTCGCGTCCGACCTCGGCACGCACCACTTCTTGCCCGAGCTCGTCGGCGGCGCCGTCGGGCTGGGCGGCGCCGTCGGGCTAGGCGACGCCGGAGCGGGCCCACCAGCCTATCAAAAAAAAAAAATTGAAAAAAAATGATTAATCGAAATGGCCGGCTCAGATCTCCAAGCATGTTCGCGTGCCGTAAATGGTTTAAAATCTCACGAACATTTTCAGCTGATTATGTGGTGTTCCTGTCTTTGTCAGGAACTTCTTTTTGACGAATGGCGCGAGATTCTCTCTCTCTCTCTCTGGTTTTTTTTTCTTTTTTGCCCCCGATCAAAACTTTCATGGACATGCATTACCCTCCACTGGATTGGATCCAGGAATGAAACGAAATACCGTCACGGACCGAGGACAGTCTGGGCAAAAGAAAAGCCGAAGCAAAAGAGCCAACGTCTCTTTCTGCGGCAGACACGTGCTTCAAAGCAAAAGCTGTCTTAATTGTCAGAGCTCGCGGCCGGCCCCAAAAAATAATTATCACTTCACACACGTAAAAGAACGAGGAGAAAAAATTCTGACACGCAACGCAATCTCTAAACGCGTCGAAACCACCGAAGACGACAATGGTCAAGTTTTCCAAGGTAAAAAAGCAAATTTTTTAAGAGGTCGGTCCAAAAAATACACGTCCGCATTCCCACCTGAATCCTGATCCAGAAAATGTACCATTGATTGTCGGAGTTAATTAATGCCATTATCAAAATCAGCCCTGATACTAACAGTTTCAGCGTATTAACTCTTGGTAATTTCTCTAATCGCGTACCTAAGTCCCAGTTTAATAAACGAGATTTGCAAAAAGGGTTTTAAAGGAACGGCATTTACCGGTTCGTTTCTCAGGATGCCGACGTCGTAAACCGGGGTCAGATCCGGCTTGAACAGCCCGTAATTCCGCTCCGAGGTCGACGGTTTCAGGTCCTCGTTGAACAGCGCGAAGATGTAGGTCTCGAACTTCCGGTTCGGCATCAGCGGCGTTCCCTTCCCGGCGTTCACGTGCCTCACGAGGTTCCCGTTGTACGACACCGCATTCGCCATGTTCACGTCCGGCTGGTTGGCGTCGCCCACCGAGGGCCAACCGGTCTCTCCCACCACGATATCCACGTCCTCGTAGCCCACCTTCTTCATCGCCGAGTAGACCGCGTCCATCTGGGCGTCGAACATGTTCGTGTAGTTCTTCCCCGTCGCCGCGTCGAAAATGCCGGCGTTCGGCTTGAACAGCGCGTAGTTCAGGGTCTTGGCGGTGAACCCGAAGAAGGGGTACGGGTTCACCATGAAGGCGGACTTCGTCTGGCGGTGGAAATCCAGGATCGGAGCGAATATGGCCCGGTCGTAGCCGCGGCGGAACCGGCCGGTGCTCGGGGGCTCCGACGACGAGAGTATCCCGAGCGAGTGCGGCGTCGTGACCTGGACGTTGGTGACGTTCGCCAGCTGGAGGGCCGAGTGCAGGGCTTTCATGGCGGCCAGGAGGCGCGCGATGAGGGTCTTGTCGGAGGTGGCGAGGATCTCATTGCCGACGGCGATGCGGTTGATGAGGGTCTGGGGGTGGAACGGCAGGATGTTGGCGGAGATCCAGGCCTGGGCGGCCGGGAGCTTGGAGAGGGAGATGATGTCGCCGTTGCCGACGCTGACGGTGACGGCAATACCGGTGCCGGCGAAGGCGCGGAGGATGTCGGGGTTGGCGTCGAAGAGCTTGACCCGGTCGATGGCGGTCTTGGTCTTGAGGAAGGTGGCGACTTGGGACGGCGGGGGGAGGTTGTCCGCGACGGTGCCGTAGTTGACGCCGATGGTGTACGCGGCGCGCGAGAGATGGGGACAGGCGACGGAGAGGAAGAAGACGGCTGTGGCGAGGGGGAAGAGACTGGCCATGGATCAGCCCGCGTTGCGTTTCGTGGAGGAAATGAAGACAGAAAGATGGGGAGAGATGGGATGGGGTTTAAAGTGACGCGGAAGACGAGCAGAGAGAGTAAAGAGGGCTCAGCTGAAGGTGCGGTGCACGCGCTCGATGAGAGTGGGCTGTCGAGCACCGACCCGTGGGCTCCCACCGAGATCCGCAAGATGGGATGTGATCGGAGCAAGTGTACGGGCACGATGGAGCCGTGGGCTGAACGTGCTCGTCTTGCGTGCGCTTTGTCGCGCGGTGTGGAGTAACATGCGTCAGAAGTTCTAAGGTCAAGGTGAAGAACCTCCTCAATGACCAGCCTTCAAGGATTTAAATCCCCCACATTATCAGGAAATGAGGTAAAGATGCGTAAGTTTTAAGAGTGAGTTTTGACTTCCACGCTTTGCAAGAGGTAAGATAAAATTCTAAGAGTGATTGTAAAATAGGATTAGAATAGGACTGACAAAAAAAAGAAGTGAAGAACTTAAATTTGGTTTTCGTGGGTCGTGCGTTTATGTTTACAATGACGGTGATTAGGAGCAGTCCGACGTGATATTTTGTTGTTCTTGTTTCCAGTTTGTTGTCGCGTGGGTTCGTGCTCGGGGACACTTTTTTTTTCTAAATATATTTTCCTCTTTTCTTTTTAATCTTTACATAAAATATCATAAAATACAAAAACTTAAATTATATATAATAACTCAAAGTATTCTTAAAATATCCCGACCTTTAAAATTTACTAATATAGTATTTTTTTTTTTTTTGGAGTTTTAAATGATTCATCGAGAGGCTGATGGATGTGCCATTTTAAAAATGTCATATTTTAATTTACATTTTCATGTTCCTGATATAAAACGTTGTTAATTTACATAAATTCTGAAAATTTTCATTCAAGAAGGGTGGAGATTTGATATCTTATAATGTAACGGTCGGTTTTTCAAGAAACTAAACTTGATGGGTTTGGCAAAGTGGCTTCCGTCCACTTTTGAGCTGGACAAGCGAATCAGCACCAGCCCACCAAAAGAATCCGTGAAAAGCAAAAGCATGTGATTCTCAATCAGCAAAGAAACAAAGGAGTAAAATCCCATAGAAGATCTTCGGCCCTCATCGTGGCTCCCATGCGGCCACCGCTGGCGCTGTTTGATTCGAAAACGTGTTTTCCGTTTCCGGCGAAGCAGGTTTTTATTTCCAGGGCCGATTTCTCTCGCTTTTGAATTGCGTCCTGGCCATGGCCCGTCAGCGTTACCAATTAAGGCCCGATGTAGACACGATCTAGTTCTGCTACTGGGACACCCGCACTGCGGATTAATAACAATATGTACTTACGCTAAGCCTAGATTGATCTATTGGCCTAGTTTGTGCAAATTGTATTTCTCACTTTTACAAAAGACTTATGAGATAAAAGAAAAAGGAGACAACTATTTAAATATTCTACAAGATAACTCGTAGAGAGTATAAGGTGGATAGGACCCCGAATCTTGAAACCTATGTGTGTACTCGCTGGTTGCAAATATTTTTTCAAAGCTCGAAATTTGTTGCGGGCCAAGACCTACTGGGTCATGATGGTTCTACAGGTTTTGCAGATTCTATGAGTTGCCTTGCCCAACCCCCCGGTTGTTTTGACTTGTAAAAACAGGAAAAGAAATTAAGTTTATGCTTTTACATCAAAATTTTAAAATATTATTCAAATTTTTTAAATTTATCAATAGATTACGTATGAACATATGTGTCAATATATCTTTACCAAAAAAAAAACATATGTGTCAATATATGTGTAGTGAGATTTTCAATTGCAGTTAAGAAAATGCCAAAGTACGCTTATAGCGAAGTCTGAAAAAAAAGGTAAAAAATAAAAATTACGTTAGATGGATCTTATTTTCAACTTTTAATGAATTATAGCCTATTCTATAAAGAATTACCATTTTTCAACATTCTAGTTTGGGAGAAGTACACTATCAGTGCCATAAGTTGTGTACGACGTTCACTTTGGTGGCAAAAGTTTCCGTCGGATCACTTAAGTGCCAAAAAGTTTGAAAAACGATCATTTTGGTGCCAACTCCGATCAGATTGACAAGAAATCCGACGTGGCACTTTTTTTTATTAATTTTTGATGTTGATGTGGCTCGCCGAAGAATACAGTTAGCATGTAAACCACAAAAACGACGTCGTTTTGTGTCTCTCCCCCAATTCAAAACCCTAAACCCTAAACCTGCCGGATAATCTTGGCCACCGCCACCCTCTTTGTCCTCTTCTCCTCCCTTGCCATCCTCTCCGCCGCCGCCCATGGCACCGCCAAGCACCACCACCTCCTCCACTACCTCGACGAGTTCGATGACCACGGCTAGCAAGTCGCCGTCGACCGCAACGCCTCCTTCAAGAACCCGCACCTCCGCAACGCTTACGTCGCCCTCCAGGCCCTGAAGCAGGCCATCCTCTTCGACCCCAACAACTTCATCGCCAACTAGGTCGGCCCCGACGTCTACGGCTACTCTAACATCTTCTGCTTCCCCACCCTCGACGACCCCGGCGTTCGCACCGTCGCTAGTGTCAATGGTTTTCCCTCCTCCTCCCCCTTCAACCGCCCACATCCCTCGCCTTTGCCTCCGTCGGTGATGGGCTTGTCGCCGTCCTTGACTGCCCCCGCGTTCAGCGGCCGCGGCTTTGACCCCGACCTTGACCTCGACTTGGCCACTCGATGACTAAGTTGAAGGCTGTGATCTCACTCAAGTGTGAACCTCACGTCGCCAAGCGACGGCGGCCGAGCGAGCTAGGTTGGCGGCCAACGAGGATCGAAACCCTAATTTCAATCTCCAAATAATAATAAAAAAAAAATCACAAAATGAGTTGTACAGCATCATTTTTATGAGACCATCCACTTAGGACAGCAAAATGACATTGTTTTCTTAAGAAGGACGGAAAACGACGTTGTTTCTCAAGCCATGTCGATTTTTTTTCAAATACAAAAGTCACGTCATCATTTTAGCCGGAATCTTTTGCCAGTGGCACCAGAGTGGTCGTTTTTCCTCCGATTTGGCACTTAAGTGATTCGATTAAAATTTTTTGCACCAAAGTGAGCGCCGTACACAACTTATGGCATTGATAGTGTACTTATCCTTCCTAGTTTAGTTGGAAGGCCATCTTTCAACTCTATAGGAAACTTTCTAGATGGCATTTCATTGGTGTAATCTCTTAACTATGGTGGATTTCGTGATGAGCTCACATGGTTTAATGAGTCTAGTACACCGAGCACACGCATACACTTTACCCTTATGACCCCTTGTCTATTAGCTAGTGTCCCTAACGATTATTCTCTTCCTCCTTCAATGACTTTCATGTACAGGTTAGTCGAGTTATCTACATTTCTTTTGTAACTTCCAAAATCGTACATTCTTTCTTCTGTTTTCCAAAATTTAGCAGGAAAATAGAGTTGCTCTTCAAAAGATAAATAGAAGAACCCTCTGCAATTTCTTTTTTTCGCCATGCGAAATTCTTCCGGTTGCTCTAATATCTAAAGCAACGTTCCATTTGGAAGAAAGATTTCATCTTTTCATCTTAAGCGGGCAGGATTAACTCTCAAATAAAACCTTTAATTCTTAAACAAAGAACTAGGTACATCAACAATTGAAGTCAGTTAGTGTCCCCGTCTCATTTCAAATCAAGAAATTTTTCTAGTGGTGTGAGTAAAGGTGTGTTTGGCAACATCTCTACTGCGGGAAATAATTTTTTTTTTTTTTTTTTTTTTTCAGAACTAGTTCTTTTCTATTTCTATTCCTTGAAATAATTTACAAGTAAAACAACATGTTTAATAATTACACAAAATTTCTATTCTCGAAAAAAAAAAGAATAGAAATGCATTTAGTACTATCTACAAATTTTTTTTGTGCTTGAGAATTTCTTTTAAGTTGTTGATAATTTCTTTAGATTTCCTTTTTTTTTCTTTTTCCCTCTCTTCTTTCTCCTCCTTTGGCGGTGGCGACGACTAGTGGGCGGTGAGCATGGCAGAAGGTGGCGGGTGATGAGTCTCCATCAATCAATTAGAAGGAGAAGAAGGAAAGAAAAAAGAAAAGAAAGAAAATGACTTATTTCTAGAAATTGTTCCTAGAAATAAGAACCTACTTTTTTTCTATTTCTTGTTTTTGTTCTTAATATATTCCCTAGCCACTTTTTTATTATGGAGAATAGAAAAATTACCTAATATCATCAAACGGATTTTTATTCTTTTGAGAATAACATATCTATTGCAACTAGGGTGCGTTTGGTTGGACTTTTGGGGAAAGCGATTGGAAAATGCAAAGGACTTTAGATTGAAAGGACTTTTCTGAATGCAAATTGTGTTTATTAAATTACAATTTAAAAGTCCGTTGTGAAGTACCTTTGAGCAAAATAGTGTTTGGAGGGATTATATTTATAAAGGACTTTTTTGATAAAAAAAATTATCAAAAGAAAAAAAAAATTGACTGGCAAGGGCAGGTAGTCACCGGCGATCGAAATCTGTCATTGGCGGCCGACATCTGACTCAAGCAGTCTCGGAGGCAACTGGGGAGGGTCGCTCGAGCTTGAGTGATCCTTGAAGACTGGCGGGGGAGGGTCGCCCATCGGTGAGGGAGGTTCACCCGATGGCGGGGCCATCGAATGTCGGGCAACCCTATCGCGACCCAAATCTAGGGCGGCGAGGCCGCACGTCCTCCGACGACAACTGTGATCCAGATCTGGGCAACGAGGTCATAGGAGGACCTCGTCGCCCCCACATCTGGGTCGCGACGAGGTCGCACAACCTCGCCGCCCACCCGCGACCTCGCCGCCCCAGATCTGGGTCGCGACGGGGTTGGCGACCCAAACCTCGTCGTGACCCAAATAGGGCGACGGTCGCGCCACTCCCCCGCAACGGTTGCCTAGGCCACCGCGACCATGCCGAGCCGTTGGCGATCGCTCACACCTTCGAGCAACACGTCAACTAACCTCAACGGAGAAGAAGATGAACAGTACAATGACGAGGGCAAAACAGGAAAAAACGGGAGTAAGTGAGGGTAGTTTTAGAAGAAAATAAAAAAAATTGAACAGTGCCTCTTGTATACCGAGAAAGCTGAAAGCCCAAGGCACCCTTACACCTGCCTTAGGTTTTTAGCCTTGAGAATGCTAACTTTGGCCTAATGGGAATTTCAAAGTTGTTCCCAAACACCCAATATTTAGCCTAAAGATCCTTGGAAGCCCAAAGATCCTTTACAAAGCCAATTCCAAACGCACCCTAACCTGCTCTTCCTTGGTTCTAAGTATAGATTCCCTCATTGATAATAAAGTCACGGTTTCATTTTGTAACTTAGTCTGTTCCTTGCGCTCAGATGGTGAATCTAGTACTGAGAAGATTTCTTTATCATTATGACTAATTTAGAAACCCTCAATGCTCCTGTTACCCTTACTCCATCCTCATCTTCTTCTTCTCTTTCAAACTTTTGTACGTCAAATGCTTCTAAAATTAATTATCTTTATGAAGTCTCTCTTAGTGATGATATAAAAATATCTGAACCTTAGCTTCCTCTTATCAACTCATATTCTGCTTTTGCTAAATCATTTTCATCATTTTCTCCCATTCGTTCAATTCGACATCTTATTTGCCAAGCTCCTAAAGAAGTGAAAAAGTACGTGCAGTCCTCCAAATTTGATCAACATACTATTCCAACCATCAAAAATGAGTATTTCGTTACTCTTCAAATCCCTTTAGAGTTTCCTAAACAGAGGACTTAACAGGGATATTCTCATAGTCCGTCTTACACTTACTTTCCATGGTCGAAAATGTTTGCCAATTGTAGCCCGAATAGCCCTATTAGATACTCGATTTCAAGAATATCAGCATGCTTGTCTCGATACTGTCCAGACCACATAAATGTTGGGACAGTCTTTGTAATATTGTATCCAAACTTTAATATTGCTCTTTCAGACTCCTAGCTGCTATCCTTCTTGAAGGTTCAAATTTAGTTTACTAGAGCATCCCAGACTACTGGTTCCATAGCAGTAACCCTTCACTACCAGATAGTCTACAGAGTACATAATCACACCATTTCTAGAATGGAAATGAAGGCGCTCCATTCATCTCCATGCAAAGTGACTAGGCATCATGTATCCGTGTTCCCAAATAAATTCTTAAAGAAAAGTTGGCTAAACTTTTTCCGGAAACTTGGATTACCAATTATGAAAAGCCGCACCAAGACAGTAAGCCTCTCTAATCCTCGGATTCTGAATTTGTGAGGAAAAGGGATGGTACTGTTACCATCAAATTTGACAAAAAAAATGAAGAAAATCCTACAGCTTCCAAACCTTGCTTATGATTGAATCTCGCGTTCCATATTCGATCTCTAAGCTAGATCTAGAAAAGCTTATCAAATATTTCTAGAGTAATGAAAATCTTGTCAATTACTACAAAGATCATTATGGTCATTATTTTTTGGATCCTTTCTATCAATGCTCTTATTGTACAAATTCTCCCGATGAGGTAGACCCGACTACAAGGCCTAGGAGAAAGCCAAGAAAAGCAAAAGATGGTGTGTACCGAAGGTATTTAAATGGAGAATCCTCTATTGATACTTTTGGAGAAAGCAATAAATTTTAATTTATGATTTCTTATGCTCCATCCTCACCACCTTCATATGCATCATCATCACCAGCTTTGCCACCTTCACCTCCTTCACCCCCGCAAAAAAAATCAGCTGTTTCCCCATTTTACAAGTTAATCTTTAAGTGGGCAAAAAGTGGGCAAAGAAACACTCATACCCACTTGCACTTCCAAATGAAATACCACCCAGCCAGGAAAATAAGGTTAACCCATTTATTTCTATGTTCCAAGAGGTAGATTTTTCTCCAATTGTCCAAGAAAGTTCTAAATTTTTTTTCCCAGCCATTGAAGAATTTATTGATCCATAGGGAAGATATTGTCATGTTCCAAAGATTCCTACTCTAACTGATAAGATGAACATGGAAGGCAAAAGAGAACTCTTGTTGCCGAAACTATTTTGAATTGACAATCAGAAACTCCTTTGGCACACAATAATGTTTTCAAAACGATTAACTCCAAAATCATTGAAATACATAAAGGTTTTAAGAGATATGATGAAACTACCGAGAAAATCCTTTTAGATTTCCAAAAAAGGCTTCACACATTGGAATTTGGACAGCCCTTGGGATATCATCATCTTGAAAGCCGAAAAATTGAAATAGAGAAACTCAAAAGGCAAAGTCAATTTTTTGAAGAAGGAAGATTCAAACCTTCTGATCCATTTTCTACCTTGCTAAAAACCGAGTGTTTTTTTCCATCCCCAAATACTTCAATCTTTGCTACAATCACATAAACTTATTCCAAATTGAATAGCATTGATATGGTAAAGATGAGAAATCGCCTCAAAGAAATGGATAAGCTAAAGAAAGAAAGAGGGAAAGAATAATTTTCTCGAGAAATCCTCGACTTCTACAATAGAGAAATAAGATCAATTGATGCTATCTAAACCGTTAAAATCATTCTTGAGAGATATGAGAAATCACAAGGAAAGATTACTTGATCCTATTATCCTGAAAGATTAGATTTAGCCTTCTCCAAGTCCAATTCTTTTGATCGATTCAGATTTAGACTTAGAACCAAATTCGGTATCTCTTTCATCCCTCTCATCTTTTTCCATCCCCGCTCTTGAATCATTTCCCATTATACTAGCAACTTCTTCGATATTTATGGCTGACCCACTAAATCAAGAAATGGAATCAAGTCCTTACGAATCAAATGTTACTTAGCACATCCTACTTCTACAAATAGTTCTTTACCCTTGATGATACCCCCTATTCCAAATGGCCATAAAGATTTAAAGAATTCTATTATTGGCTAAACACTAAAACTCCCAATCAAGACAAATATAATGTCTTTGCTAAATTTGTCACAAGATTTATAGGTAATCTTAAACACTAGTGGCAATCAATTCTAGAGTAAGACTAAGTTCAATTTCTGCTATTGATAGATTTTGATTAGGCTATTGCCTTCATCTACCACTTTTTCGTGGGCAAACCCATTGAATTCCATGAGCTCAAAAGGAGAGAGTGTTTTGAAAGAAAATGTTACTCTCTTCAAAAAAGGCATCTCAACATATATTATCGAGAAATGATCGAACTCTTTTATGGCCTTGGAACTAATGCAAACCTGAAGTAGGTTTCCTAACCTCTATTGCTACAGAGCTCTCCTAGCAAGTTGAGAGATCATTTCTAACAAACAAATGAGAATTGCGGATATTCTATTTGGAGAAATAAAACAAGAAATCCATCTCTACCTCAATGATCTGTACCTCAAACGCCAGATGATGAAAACTAACATCAAAGACAATCAAGAGCTTAACGGTGCCTACTCACACTAGCATCTAAATATCTAATGTTCTAAAAAAGATTGTGATGGCATTTGTGGAAGATTTCGAAAAAAAGAAGCATTTCAAGAAGTACAAAGTTCGAAGGTCAAAGCAGAGACCTAAGCACTTCCAAAGAAAGAAGAAATGACGATTCCTGCGAAAAAAGAAAGATCGCTTAAACCACAAAAAATCAACTTGATGCTTCATCTGCAATAAAAATGTTCATTTCATCAAAAATCGCTCTCAGGCGAGAAAATGTGAGAACCACTTGATACACCATATTGAAATTGAAGTTAGTGTTTCGCTTGAAAATGATGATGCTGAATCATTGTTTTTCATTAATAAAGACCTATATGAGAAAACTTTTTGTGTCATTCCTTATTATCAAACTCTCAGTGAAACTAATTCTATTTTAGATTTTGAAGATTTTTTTTTTTCATATATCCCTCGCCTCTTTAGACCAAGACCCTATTATATATTCTAATCCAGTTCATTGTCCTCATTTTCCTATAAAAATCTTTACGTCAAAGTTTGCTAAACCAATAATTGTTATTGCTCTTATAGATACTGGTGCTAGTTCTTCAATTCTAGACACTAAAATTCTTTATGATGAATGCTAGACTTCTTGTGCTCGGAATTTTAATTATGCATCATGAGACACTTATTCTATAAATATGCGTACTACACCAATAACCATTCAATTCTTCCCCTATTATTCTATAACCACTAAGATCTTTGGATCTAATCTTTCTAACAAAAATCTGATCATTGGTTCAAATGTCATGACCTAAATTCCCCAACTTCGAATTATTCCTAGAAAATGGCTTAAGTATAATGACCAATTCTCTAAATTTGTCAATATCTAAAGATTTTTTCCTATTCAAATGAGTTTGTTAGATCTAATTATGCAAAAATCATTGGAATCATGTTCGAAATTTCACTCTGGCTTCTCCTAAAAGTATCCTCATCCTTAGTGGAAAAATTCAGAGTTCTTTATTCGTCTTCTATTTAAAAAGAATGAAGATATAAATCTCACCAAAGTGAGTCATATTGGAATGAACCCAGAGTATCTTATTTTTATTCAGAAGGAATGTCAAGAGCTACTACAGTAAAACCTTATTGAAATCTCAAATTTGCAATAGGCTTGCAAAGCTTTTTATGTCAATAAACGAGCTTAGCAAAATCGAGGAAAGACGTGACCAGTGATCAACTACCAACCCCTCAATCTCGTCCTCTAAGATGATAAATTCCCTTTACTCTCTCGAAATTCCCTTTTTGTTGGATTATCCAAAATTCACATCTACTCCAAATTTGACCTCAAAGTTGAATTCTAGCAACTCGGCATTCATATTGAAAACAAACCCAAAACTGGATTATGTATTCCAAACCAGCATTTCTAATAAAAAATTCTTCCTTTTGGCCTCAAAATGGCTCTTTCTTTTTTCCGAAAGGCTATGTGCTGCATTTTTCAACCAATCATGTCTAATGCAGTGATTTAGATTGATGAAATATTACTTTACATCCCTGATGAAGAATCTCACTACTGACTCCTTGAATAATTTGCAGATATTGTAAAAAAAAAATGGAATCATGCTTTCTCAAAGAAAGATGAGCATTGCTTAGACAGAAATTGAATTTTTTGGTATGCACCTCAACAAAAGCATATACTATTTAGGGCCACACATTGCTTAGGAATTGCTGAATTTTCCAGAAGAAAATTTCATGACAAAGCAAGTTCAATAATTTATCGGGATAATCAATTATCTTAGAGATTTTGTTCTCAACATTGCAAAACTATTGATCCCGTTGCAATTGATGCTGAAAAAGAATCCTCCACCTTAGAGTAAGACTAAAATCAATGCAATGGCAAAATTGAAGAAAGTCATGCAGACTCTTCTCCCATTGTAAATACCATATACTGAGAAAAGAGTCCTCCAGACTGCTATTAGTGATGAGTACTAGGCAGCCATACTATTTAAAGAAATTGAGGGCAAGCGACACCTTTGTGCTTATAGAAATGGAAAGTTTTCTTAAGCTGAAATACATTATTATTCTACTTTCAAAGAAATATTGACAATTTAAAATGGAATAAAAAAAATTTAAATTCATTCTCATTGGCCATCATTTCTCAGTAGAATTGGATATGGCATCTTTTCCCTAGATGACCAAATTCGAGCAGAAACAAATTCCTTGTTCCCAGCGGCTACAGTGGGCTAAATGGTTTTCGAAATATTCTTTCGAAACCAAACATGTTGCAGGAAAGAAGAATGTGCTTGCTAACTTTCTTTCTAGATCAAAGGCTCTAGCTGAAATTAACATGTACATTTTGAAGCATCATTTTCCTCAAGAAGAATAATACAAGAACAAAAGAATGCGAGATTGGCCAAGCTTGGAGTATCCTTGGAAGATTGTTGAACAAATCCAGAATGACAGCCTTATTAAAGATCTTGATAACCTTACTTGCCAATGTCATACAAACTTCTCGAGATACCATAAAGGCTCAATTATTTATCCCTTCAGATTAAACTCTAGGTATCCGTTCATACATCCATTAATCTGGAAAAAAGATAATTTCCCTGACTAACTTCTATGGTTGTTTTGGTACTAAGTACTTATTAACTATTGAGTTCTCCACTAGAAAGTTCATTGTCAAATTAACAAAGCTGATTGCACTTTGGCGAAACGAGGGAAACGAAAGCGACATGAACCTCCTGATTATACTTAATTGGTTTTATCCTTCGACTTATTGGAAATGCCTCTTCCTCCAAGAACTAAGAGATGCCCCTTGAAAAGAGCCAGAGTTACACACGGTGGTATTTTCCTATGACCATGGACTTTTGTGCGAAATAATGACACCCTCATCAATACACTAAAAAGAATAAGAACCACCACCTACAAGCCTGAATCACATCTTCAGGAAGCTTGTACCTACAGAAAATTTCTTGATTGTGTCGGATCCATCGAATATAATTATAGAGAACTCCATAAAGTCCTATGCCAAGAAAATCACACCATTATTGAAGAAGTATGGGATTACTCAACACTTGTCCCATTGAACCACTATTATCTTGCACCTGAAGCTAAACAAGCACTCGCGAAATTTAATCGAGCACAAAACCAAGCAAGAACACCTCCTTAGTCATAAGAGCAAGAAATGAGAAACACGGATGATCTTGCACAGTCCTCTCAAGAATTTTATGCTCAAGCATCCCATGACCAATGGGGAGGACATCTCTCTCAAGACCCCTATGATGAGGGACCTTTGTCCTTATCCAGTGGAATTGACCCCAACATAGTCTCCCATTATGCTCAAATAGCAAATTGGCCCAAACCAATTATGCCCAAAAGACTGGATCAAGACAGTGTTCCAAGACCCACTAAGACTCATGAAGAAGAATCCGCCTCAAGCAGTTTAAACATGTGGAATGCCCCGATATCACAAAGAGAATCCACTCACAACACCTACAATCCTCTTGCTTTTGATGATGGACTTGACCTTGAGCAACTCTACATGGAAGAACAACTAGCACAACATACCTCTGATAATTCAGACTA
This sequence comes from Eucalyptus erythrocorys, assembly GCA_014182555.1. Taxonomy (NCBI): domain Eukaryota; kingdom Viridiplantae; phylum Streptophyta; class Magnoliopsida; order Myrtales; family Myrtaceae; genus Eucalyptus; species Eucalyptus erythrocorys. The sequence goes on along the minus strand of CM024598.1, from coordinate 28,437,537 downwards.
TTACTACAACTCCCAAAATGGTAGATAAGCCTATATCAAAAGTTATTGTAGCATAAGCTATTGTAACAGAGTACCGTAGCGATAGACTAAGAAAATCACTATTCATAGTCACTATTCATATAACATATTGGAATTCGCAAAGCCTTTGTGTTTTCAAGACCCATGACTATGGTCTTTGTTTTTCGTAACCTCTTAATGCCTATAAAAAACAAAAATGATGTAATGTGTTGGGCAGAATCCCTTTGAGTAAAATGTGTGCTTGTGAAAATTCTTTCTGTCTTTCTAAGCACTTTTTCTCTAACCTGATAGGATTCTTTAAGAAATACAACTCGGCTAAGTTAGAAATGTCACTATCCTGACATCCTTGAGTATCTCTATGTTGTGAACCAAATTTCTAGGTAGTTGCAACTAAATCCTTGAAGACTTGCAAGGTTCGCCTCATTGTGGGGATAGCATATCTATTGAAACTAACCCGATTTTCCTTAGCTTTAAGCATAAATCCCCTCATTGGTAGACAAAAGAACAAAAAAATAGAAATGTTACTTTGTAGACCCTAAGCAACCGAAAAGAGTTTCTTAGTCAATAGAAGACTCACTAAAGCTATTTAAGTTACAATTCTCAAGTTACATTTCGGAAAAAAGTTAACCCAACAGAAGCAAGACTTGCCAACAAAAATAGCTTCTCTTTCGACTATGAATTTCTAACCATAGCAAGAGAGGTTTTATTGAAAACTTTGTGTAATAATCTCCGTAGAAATTACTTTTGAATTCACTTATGCACGGCATAGGTTTATTCAAGGAGGACCTTCGATTTTTTGGGTGAAATCATTGTATTTTCTTTCCGTAACAAGACGAACGCATTATTTGATCATCCATATTGAAGTCAGAGCAAAAACGTTTAAAGCACCTCTCAGAAAGAAAGCGCCAAGGAGTGCGCTGTTAAGAAGAGGTTATGATTTAAAGAACCAATCATAGAACTGCTATCGATAATCAAGTATTGTCAAGACACGAACAGAGCAGTCGGAAAGGAAATGGACAGAAGAGTTGCGACTAGAAAGGGATGTGGACCGAGTTGAAAGCGGTTACTAAGAAATTTACAATTGCTAAACGGTTACCAAATTCCTCTATAAATATCACTATACATCCGAAGAGAAGCCCTCCCGATAAATCAATCAAATGTTATTTCTTTATCTTTACTTTTTTGCACTTTAATTTCTTTAGTTATAGCTTTGGATTCCTGTCGTTGATTAAATTTCAGCGTATGTATATACCTTAGTGCAACATCCTATCTCGGTGCATCATTGTTGGTTAAAGTCCAATGTATCCCACTATCCTCGGATAGTGTGGTCGAATTCCGATATAGTGCTAAATTGTGGCGTTGATAAAATTTTGACATAATTTGAGTTGATCTCAAGTCCAAAAGGCTGTGCTGTTAATTGATTTCCAACTTAGCCTAGTGTTGTACATTGTTGATTGGATCAGAAAGTTAATGTTCATATTGCATTTGATATCCTCTATCCAAAATTGGTTTAGAACCCTTGTCCCTTATTAAATAAAAAGCATAAGACACTTCTCGGCAAAAGATATTTTGTTATGGGAACAAAGGAAACACGTTAGGTTTTCCTCCTCCAGTTGGCCACGTTTGCAAGATAAGACTTCCACGGACCAGGCGTCACCTAGAGCAATACCTAGAGCAATTTTGACCATGCCCAAGTCATAGACTCGTCACTGGAAACAAACTACGAACATGACGCTCCACTGCGAGCATAGATCCACTCCACACTAAACAGCTCAAGCCATGTGTATGTATGATCAAAGCCAATCCTAAAGTTGCCAAGCTAACACAACTCAACCTCAACGGAACAGCATCCAGGAACCTTAGAAGATTAGTTAATAGTATTTCATGGTACGACAATGTCCTTCCTGGACAGTATGGCAATCTACACATTAAATCCGAGTGATGGAGGAAGCTGGAATGGAACCAAACTAGAAAAGAACTCGGTCCTTCTGGTTTTAAGCATCGGTTTAGCGACTACCTCGCTGGCTATTCTTTACGGTGTCGATCCATGAAGGCGCACGGCCGCCTCTGTGAGAGCCGGAGCCCAAGTCTGGATGGCGAAGATTAACTTCAAATCTTTCAATATTTTCAAGAGATCCATGAACAGTTGGGTTTTGGGTTCAGAGAGCGCTCCGGCCTGAATGAAAACAAATGGCCTGGACCGAAAACTAACCCGAAAATCCAGGCTTTTTCGGTCCACCCGTATTCTGAGGATTTCTTACAATCAAGGCAAGGCTAATTCCCCCCCTCCCAAAAAAAAAAAAAAAAAAAAAAATCAACTTAAGATTTAATCCCAATTCTGTCCTTTTTTATTAAAAAAAATATCTTTATCTTTTATTCGAGTCTTAAATCAGCACTCGCGTCTAAAAATCTCCTTTGGTTTCTTTAAGATTATGGACATCAAGAGGTGGTTACTATTCCAAATGAAGATGAAAGTGTTGATGAAGATGCGGGTTTCAATAATAAATCTCTAATAGGCCTTGGTGTTGATAATTTTGAAAAAATTATTGGATATTTTTGGACAGATAGGCAAAAATGGATTGAGATGAAAGTTGGGGATTATATTTTACACAAAAAAGAAGGATCGAGGTGGAATTGAAAATAGATGTAAAGTTACAGTTTTTTTTAGGGGGTTAGACCAAACAAGGGGATTCGCAAAATCTTTTTAATCTTCTAAACTTATTGATTGGTCAAGATCGTAAACAATAAGAGGAGCCATTAAGGCGTGCCGTATCAAAAGTGAGATAATTACAGTCCATAATTATCCAGTTCAGCCCGTGCTCTGTGCAGACATCATTATCTATATGTAGTTTCCTCGTTGATGATGTGATGCAAGAGAAAAGTATGACACTTGTAAAATTAAAATATTTCAAAACATCGTATGAAGGCCTAAGATCAGTACAAGGCCCCAAAAAAAAAAACCGCTATAATGATAAATTTTCTTAAGTACATACGATATACTGAAAATTGACACTTTTCTAGTGTACATCTAAAATAAGCCTAATCGAATAGGAACTATCTATGTTGACTAATAGATGAGAAATTGCTAAACTAAAAACTTATTGACTGAATAAGGACCATGTGACAAAAGTCATGCTACATCTTATAATGTGACAATTCATTAAGGTAAAACACACGATGAACACGGAAGCAAGCATTCTTTCAACTCCCACTCAAAATATGTATAACAACAATACATGATAAACGTGGGAACTTCCCATCCCATGAAGTGCTTCCTAATTCAAAATGTAGGTACTCAATCTTATTCAATTGGAGGATAGCCCCATCAAAATTTTTAGCCGGTTTGACCCGACTCAACCTTCTATAAAAGCCATATCGGATGGAGAAAATTGGATCACTCGCGTGATCCCCAAAAAAGATAGAAAAGGGAAGGATCAGTAGCAACCCCCCAGTCTATGTTGCTGAAAAGCCAATACTACAACCTTATATAAAAGCCGCGATCTGCTCCCACCACAAAAAGAGAAGGGAGGCCGACGTTCGAATTCCCTTCTCTTTCTTTCCTTCAAATTAACAGAAAGTATGCGAACAAAAAACAAGAACCTCCTAGGATCAACTCCTTCGATCTTGGCACGCACCACTTCTTCATTGAGCTCGTCGACGGGGCTGGCGGACTGGGGGCTGGCGGACTGGGGCCTGACGGATTGGGGGCTGAGGGAATGGACGGACTGGAGGGCGACGGACTGGAAGGCGACGGACTGGGGGCCGATGGACTGGAGGGCGACGGACTGGGGGCCGATGTCGGACTGGGTCCCTCAGCCTATGATCAACACAAACAAAAAATAATAATAGAAGATTAATCGAAATGGTCAGCTTAGATCTCGAAGCAAGTACATGGGCTGTTGCTGATAAATGGCATGAGATTCTTTTGTTTTTTTTTTTCCTTCGATTAAAACTTTTCATGGACTGATATTACCTCCACTAGGGTGGATCCAGGGGAATAAATTTTGCCACAGAGCGAGGACAGTCTGGTCAAAGTGCAGCTGAAGCAAAGGGAGCCAATGTCTCTTTCCATGGCAGACGCGTGCTTAGAAGCAAGAGCTATACGAGAGGAGTGCTTTTGGCAATCATCCCGTTTCTAAAAATAATTTATGCTCAAAAACAATTCTTTTTTATTTTCTTTCCTAGACAATTTTTTGAGTATTTGAAAATATTTGGTAATTACCAAAAATTTCTATTCCCAAAATAAAAATGCATATAGTACGATTCTTAATTTTTTTAATACTTTTATTATATTTTTCTCTTTTAAATTTTTTAATAAATTTATTTTATTTTAAATTATTTCATTATATATTTTAATTTTATTATATTTTTGCGACCAACTAGAGGAATAACAAGAGAAAAGAAAATGAAAAGAAGAAAATATAAGAGAGGGGAAAAAAGCATAATATGGCTTGATTGCAGAGTTGTTCTTAGGAACAAAGAATCGATTTCTTTTGTACTTTTTATTCTATTCCAAATTTATTGCCAAAAAGAAGAACAAAAAATTACCAAATAGATTTTTTTTTTTTTTTTTTTTTGGGTTACGAAGAATAAAGGAATAGAATCAAGTATTGTTTGGTACGTTGGCAAACAAGCCCTTAAATGCCAAAGCTCACTCATAGCCTCAAAAAAATTATCCCTTCATACAAATAAAAAGAGAACAAATTTTGGACATGCAACATAGTCTCTAAACTCATTGGAGGTTTGAAAACCACCGAAGACGACAGTGGCCAAATTTTCCAAGGTCAAAAAACAAATCATTTACAGGCTCGATCAATAAAAAAACACTTCCTCGGTCCCTCCTAAAACTTTATCGAGAGAATGTCCCATCAATTGTTGAAGTTAATTAATGCCATAATCAAAATCAACCTTAATATTATTGGTTTCGGCATACTTAACTCTCAGTTATTTTCTGTACTCGTGTACATAAGTCCTAGTTTTAATAAACGGCATTAATCTATTGCCTTTAATTTACCATAAGAATAAAGGTCTGTTCTAGATGACAAAAAAATAAATAATAAATAATTATAAATTGTCGTGGAGTCCACTCTTTCGAGAATCTGTGGCTCACATCATAGTAGCTCAAAGATTGTTATGTTAACAAAACCCACTTTAAGAAATGATTGGATGATTGTCTTTTATCTATTGTAAAAATAACAATCTATTTTAGATCATAAAAAACAAAAAATAAATAATTATAAATTATTGTAGGATCCATAATAAGTTGTTATTCTCACAGTAACCCAATAACTATTATGCTAATAAAGCCCAATTTGAAAAATGATTGGACGACAAATCTTTAATTTACCGTGACACTAACAACACGTTCTAGATTATAAAAAATTCAAATAACAAATAATTACAAATTATTATGAGGATTACTTTATCAAGAATTTGTGGCTGACAAAAAGCCATTATTCTTACAGTCGCCCAAAGACTGTTATGCTAGAAAAGCCCGATTGAAAAAATGATTAAGTGACGGTTTTTAATTTTTAATTTTTAATTTTTGGTGACCAAGGGAACCTCGTAAGCTAACAGCCGGCAAGCAAACCTTGGAGGAGCGACTGCAGGACTCACCACCACAGTACTCCAAGTAAGAATCCCTAACGACGCCTTTGGGATTCGAATTTCTCCCCTTCATGAGGGGGAGAGAGCCCGAGCCAACTGCGTCACTGCGGGCGGTGGTATGACGATCTTTAACTTATTGTGAGAATAAAGAATAAAATCAAATAATAAATAATTATAAATTGGACACATTTAATAATTTGTGGCTCACAACAAGTTATTATTCTCTCAGTAGCCTAGCAAAGCCTGGTTTGAGAAATAATTGAGTGATAGTCTTTAATATAAGAATTATAAAAAATAAAATAATAAAAAATTATAAATTATTATGAGATCTATTTTTTCAATAATTTGTTATTCATAATAAGCTATTATTCCATTATACTAGCAAAGCCCATAAATTATTATGAGGTCTGTTCTTTTAAGAATTTGTAGTTCATAATAAATTATTATTTTCAGGATAATTAAAGACTGTTATACTAATAAAGTCTAAAAAATTTAAAGGAACGGCATTTACCGAATTTCTCAGGATGCCAACGTCGTAAACTGGGGTCAGATCCGGCTTTAACAGCCCGTAATTCCGCTCTGAGGTGGACGGTTTCTTGTTCTCGTTGAACAGCGCAAAGATGTAGGTCTCGAACTTCCGGTTCGGCATCAGCGGCGTTCCCTTGCCGGAGTTAACGTGCTTCACGAGGTTCCCGTTGTACGACTCCGCGTTTGCCATGCTCACGCCCGGCTGGTTGGGGTCGCCCACCGAAGGCCACCCGGTCTCGCCCACCACGATCTCCACGTCCTCGTAGCCCACCTTCTTCATCGCCGAGTACACCGCATCCATCTGGGCGTCGAACATGTTCGTGTAGTTTTTCCCCGTCGCGTTGTCGAAAGTGCTGCTGGGGATCGGCTTGAACAACGAGTAGTTCAGAAGGGAGTTCAGGTTCTCGGCGGAAAGCGTGAAAAACGGGTACGGGTTCACCATGAAGGAGGACTTCGTCTGGCGGTGGAATTCCAGGATCGGAGCGAATATGGTCCGGTCGAAGCCGCTGCGGAACGAGCCATTGCTCGGGGGATACGACGACGCGAGTATCCCGAGCGAGTTAGGTGTCGTGACCTGGATGTTGGTGACGTTCGCGAGCTGGAGGGCTGAGTGGATGGCTTTCATGGAGGGCAAGATGCTCGCGATGAGGGTCTTGTCGGAGGTGGCAAGGATCTCATTGCCCATGGCGATGCGGTTGATGAGGGTCTTGGGGTAGAACGGCAAGATGTTGGCGGAGACCCAGGACTTGGCTGCGGGGAGCTTGGAGAGGGAGACGATGTCGCGGTCACCGACGGAGACGGTGACGGCGATTCCGGTGCCGGCGAAGGCCCGGAGGATGTCGTGGTTGGCGCTGAAGATCTTGACCCGGTCGATGGTGGTCTTGGTCTTGAGGAATGTGGCGACTCGGGACGGCGGGGGGAGGTTGTCGGCAATGGTGCCGTAGTTGATGCCGATGGTGTACGCGGCGCGCGAGAGATGGGGACAAGCGACCGAGAGGAAGAAGACGGCTGCGGTGAGGGGGAAGAGGCCGGCCATGATCAGTCCGTAGAGCGCGTTTCGTGGAGGAGATGATGAAGAGAGGGAGGGAGACAGAGATGGGATTTAAAGCGACGCAGAAGCAGAGCAGAGAGAGGGAAGCGAGCCGAGCGGAAAGTGCCGTGCACGCGCCGCTCGATGGAAGTGGGACTGCGAGTACGGACCGTGGATGGACCAAAAGTGTACGGGGGCGATGGAGCCGTGGGATGGACGCGCTCGTCTTGCGATTTGTCGTGCGGGGGAGGGTAACGTGAGTGAGAAGGTCTAAGTCAAGCTGAAGAAGTCAAAATTGGTGCTCGTGGAATGGACTTGGGCTTGGATTGTGCGTGCGTTTGGAGTTTGTTCGCACTGACGGGGATTGGCAGCAGTCCTACGTGGCATTTTGTCGCTTCCCGTTCTTTGTTGCGTTCTGACCAAAAACAATAAAAGAAGTTCGTGGTCGCGCTTGTTCAAGCTCGGGGGCACCTTTTTTTTTTCCTATTTTTGCATCTTTTCTTCTTAATCTTTACATATCGTGAAATACATAAATTTAAAATATATATATAAAGGACGAGTACCCTTTTATCTGAACGCATGTAGAGAAATTTGAAAACAAAAAAAAGAAAAGGTAAAATATGAAGCCTCCAAATAGGTCTAACTTTCGACTTTTGATGAATTATGAAGAATTATCACTTTTTGATCATCCTAGTTTAGTCAGGGCATTTTTTGACTTCATAGGAAACTTTTTAGATAGTATTCCATGCATGTGAGCTTCTAATTACGATGCATTTCAAGATAGCCTCGCATATTTTAATGAGTTAGGTGCATAAAGCGCATGCATGTACCTCAGCTTCACGACCCCCCTATCTATGAGCTATTGTCCCTGATGTTTAATCTTCCTTTTTCTATGACTTTCATTAACAAGTTAGTCAAGTTATCTAAACTACTCTTTTAACTTTCCAAAATTGTAATTTTTTTCCCAAATTTTAGAAGGAAAGTAACGTTACAAATGAACCGCTTAAAATTCTTTTTTTTGCCACGCGAAATTCTTCTGGTTGCTTTAATATCTAAAGCAACTTCCCGTTTTAAGATAAATATTATTTGTGATTTCATCTTTTCATCTTAAACAAGCAGGATTAACTATCAAATACAACCTTTAACTCTTGAATAAAGAAGTAGGTACGGCAGCAATTGAAGCCGTTTAGTATCCCCGTCCCATTTCAAATCATGAAATCTTTCTAGTGGTGCGAGTAAACAGCGAAAAAGAGTTTCTTAGTCAGACTCATGTTTAAGTTATAGTCCTCGAATTACCTTCGGGAAAAAGCCAGCCCAGCATAAGCAAGATTGCTAATGAGAATAGGTTTTATCTCTTGACTGGGGACTGCATACCATAGCAAAAGAGATTTTAATGAAAACCTGTTTCAAAATCTCTCGTAGAAAATTAGCTTTGAGTTTGCTTATGCACGGCATAGGTTTGTACAAGGAGGACCTTTGATCTATTCAGCAAAATCATTGTATTTTCTTTCCTTCGAGAAAAAGCTATAGTCCTCGAATTACCTTCGGGAAAAAGCCAACCCAGCATAAGCAAGACTGCTAACGAGAATAGGTTTTCTCTCTTGACCGGGGACCGCATATCATAGCTAAAGAGATTTTAATGAAAACCTGTTTCGCAATCTCTCGTAGAAAATTAGCTTTGAGTTCACTTATGCACGGCATAGGTTTGTACGAGGAGGACCTTTGATCTATTCAGCGAAATCATTGTATTTTCTTTCCGTAACAAGACGAACGCGTTTTTTGATCACCCATGTCGAAGTCCCAGCAGTATTTCCTTTCGGGTCCCAACTCTTGTTTATGAGGACCACAAACTTCATCACCCGTCTTTGACCCGCGTCTTGAGCCATATCGAAGTCGTCGTCGTCGTCGTAGTCTTCGTCCACGTAACATAAGCCAAAAACAAAATTGACAAGTCGTCTATAATGATGTTACTTATTTCGTTTCGGTTTGTGGTTCTTGTGCTTGGACTTTTTAAACAAGGAGGATGAATTAGTCCTCTTATGAAAATTAGGTACCGTAAAGCCAGTTGCATGTTAACTCAAATCTCCGGAGTATGTGCTTGGAGGCTAGTATGTCTTGTCGGCCGGGCATGCGACTACTTTTCTCCGGCTTTAGGCACCGTCGACAGCGTAACCCGATGGCTCAAGAAGCTGCCCGCAAAGTCGAGTCTTGACAGGAGCGGAGCTGAACGAAAAGGGTCCTTTTGGTTCAGCATAATCAACTTTAATTAAGTAAAATACCAGTAGAAGAGAAAGGGAGTAACGAGCGGGGCAACGTTTGCGGGTGGACCACGGGGGGGTGGGGTTGGGGACTCTTTCCTTTCGGCTCCGTCCCGGAAGTCTCGGCAGCGGACAAAGTCGCAAGTTGGCTAAGGTCACGTCCATGACCAGGTCGTTCGTCGGGCGTTGCAACGCGACAAGATACCGCTGCTGCACCCGCGGCGCACGCCAAGGCCAATTTACGCAAACTTCATTTCCCGCGTAATGCGGAATTGGAGATTTTTCCACGTCGAGGGGGACTTCCACTGACGCGTAACGAAGAATAGTATCCGTCCGCCCTTGTCGCGGATGAGTGTAATTAGTTGGAAAATATATAGAGAAGGAGAAGAAGAAAAAAAAAGGCACTATGAAAGAATACTTAACACTGTTTGTTGTAACTAGATGTTGAGATAGGACAAGCGATCGAACAATAATATAGCAGAAGAAGAAAATAAATCGGACAAGGATTTACGTGGTTCGATCGTAAAGGCACTACGTCCACGGGAAGAAAGAGCGGCGAATTTCATTATAGATCAGCTTGTCTGAGGAGATTATACACTCAAGTCACTCAAACACTCACTCGGTGTTTCCCAAGCCCTAATTTAACCCAAACCCCAAAATGTCTATAAATAAACAACTCACTTGGGAATAAACTCACGGCGCAAAAATAACGAGCGTTCAAGCTCCGGTACAATACGCGCTACGTATGGCTTCGCGTATCTCTTCAAGCTTCACGCAATTTGCGGCTTCAAGGGTCACACTCGGCTTGCGGCTTCGTGGACGCCTTATGTGCGTACGTGCAGCAACCACCGTCGAAAAACCAAGAAGCCAAAACCCTCTGCTTCTTATTTCTCCTTTTATGCGTGTGCCCAAGGTCAAAGTTTTGACCTTGGGCCCACCATATACGAATCTTCATGTGCAGGATATGTTTCCTCTTTTATCTCACGCGGCTTCTTCCTTCGGACGCGGGTGTGCGGGGACTCCTTCACGCTTTGGACTCTACGCGCACGGGTTGAAGCTTCAGGCGGCTTTATTTATTTATTTTGTATTTCCTCTTTTCCAGCGAAAACTCGAGGCATAAATTAACAATTCTCCACCTTGACTCGACATTTGAGCCAAATTACAATCGTTTCGTGAAAATTCAAATTCTGCTGCTACTTTCCCATTGTCCCCGATGGGCTCAACCGCCACAGATATTATCCAAGTCCAAGCCTCGCTTGAACTTCGCCATAACTGAAGACCTCATCAGAATACCAACTCCACATGCACCTTTAACTACTCCGCAAGGATTTTCTGACACAACCTCCCTAACCGCAAATAAAGCAAAACCATTGTTGCATCCATATCTGTCAGGAGATCGAATACATACCTTATTAATATCAGCAGTTACAGCAACCATTGGCTCTATAGGCTCCACCTCACTATGAGCACCATCTGTGTCAATTATTTTGCCAGTACCTGTATACGCTACCTCAGGAGTTTCTGGTCGCAACTCCACCTCAAGCTGAACACCGTCCAGATCTGTATTAACACTGCCACATACATTCCTAGCCAGAACTATTGGAGACTTGCCAAGGGTAACTTCCCTGCTGTCAACAGGTGAATCTATATCCGGGCACCACAACTGATCACCCCGCTCACCTTGTGCATAGCCATGGAACATGCACCTTGCCCTCCCATCGAGCTTACCATCACTCACTCGAAAATAACACGGGCAACCAAACATTCTAAAAGTAGAATAATCAGCAACGTTACCTGACCATACTTTTTCAGGAGTCCACCTTTCAATAGCAGTTGATGGGGATCTATTCACCATGTAGCTTATCGTACTTAGCACATCAGCTAGGATTCTCCTAGCAACACCAGCACTAGAGATAATTTTTCGGACCATCTCTAGTAATGTTCTGCTCATCAATTCTGCACATTGTTGTGATTTATTGGCACTAGTGCGGTGTTTCACTATGCTCTCTTTCATGCAGAATTTATTTGTCAGCTCCGAGCGAACTCCATGCTATTGTCGACCGCACATGCTTGATCGACTTACCGCCTCTCCGTCTCGATCAAAGCTCTTGACTGCGTGATCCCGACATCGCATCAAACTTGTGCCTTGGCACAAACACCCAAGTCTTCTTCGAGCAGTCCATAGACCCTCGAACGAGATGCATTTAACGTCTCGGAGCGAAACCTGTCATTGTCTCACCTTGAAGTTTATACAGTCTCCATGCTTGATTCCTTTCATTATCACCGGGGCACCTCGAATAACCTTCAAAACTCCACATTTTGAAGAATACCGCAACCAGTGAATCTAGGGCATCCAAGGAAATTAAGTTTTTCTTTAAATGAACATGCCTCACTCCGGTCAATGTCCTCACGATACCATCATGCATTCTAATTTTAACATCACCAACACCCACAACATCGCACTCAGCGTTGTTCCCTAACTGGACTTTACCACTACCCGTGCATTGATAAGTGATAAACCAGTTTCTATTTGATGTGACATGAAAAGAACAACCAGAATCCATAATCCATCCATCAAGTGATGAATCATTAGTGACAGACGACATAATCGGCATTATCTGCTACAGCTGCAACATTATCTGCAGAATCAACCATAATTCCCTTACCCTTCTCATTCTTCAACTTAAGGCAATCCCTTCTAAAATGCCCCCTCTTGCCACAGCTCCAACAGACAATATTAGCAGTCCTAGACTGACTACGCCTATTCATATTAGTACTACTGTTACCCACAAGTGTTCTAGATCTTCCTCTATTTTCACCCACTAAAGCGCGATACATGTTCGCGATTCTCTTCTACGAATGTCCTCGCTCGAATCAAATCTCAAACTCCATCAAACGTCAAACTTGTTGACCCGGAGGAATTACTAACAGCGAGCAATGTAGTATTCCAACTAGCAGGTAATGAAGATAATAGAATCAAAGCACGTACCTCATCTTCAAAGTCAATTTCAACTGAACTCAATTGACTAACAGTCACATTGAATTCATTGATGTGATCTGGAATTGACGCACCTTCGCTCATCTTCAAATTAAACAGACGTCGCATCAAATAGACCTTGTTGATCGCAGAGGGCTTCTCGTACATATCCGACAAGGCTTGCATCAAATCAGCAGTGGTCTTCTCCTTCAAGATGTTAAACGCGACGTTACGAGCCAACGTCAACCGAATAACACCCATAGCTCGTCTATCCAAAGAAATCCCAATCAGCTTTCTTCATCGTCTCTGGTTTCTCCCCAAACAATGGCAAGTGCGGTTTCATCTCGGTAAAGATAATCTTCAATCCGCATCTTCCGAAAACTAAAATCCTTCCCATCAAATTTTTCGATTCTCACTTTTACTTCTTACGTCGCCATCGATTCGCTTCAACTTAGCCAACTCTGGCTCTGATACCACTTGTTGAGATAGGGCAAGCGATCGAACAATAATATAGCAGAAGAAGAAAATAAATCAAACAAGGATTTACGTGGTTCAGTCGTAAAGACCTACGTCCACGGGAAGAGCAGCAGCGAATTTCACTATAGATCAAGCAATACAAGGAGATTACACACTCAAGTCACTCAAACACTCACTCGGTGTTTCCCAAGCCCCAATTTAACCCAAACCCCAAAGTGTCTATAAATAAACAACTCACTTGGGAATAAACTCACGGCGCAAAAATAACGCGAGTTCAAGCTCCGGTACAATACGCGCTACGTATGGCTTCACGTATCTCTTCAAGCTTCACGCAATTTGCGGCTTCAAGGGTCACACTCGGCTTGCGGCTTCGTGGACGCCTTATGTGCGTACGTGCAGCAACCACCGTCAAAAAAACCAAGAAGCCAAAACCCTCTGCTTCTTATTTCTCCTTTTATGCGTGTGCCCAAGGTCAAAGTTTTGACCTTGGGCCTACCATATACGAATCTTCATGTGCAGGATATGTTTCCTCTTTTATCTCACGCGGCTTCTTCCTTCGGACGCGGGTGTGCCGGGACTCCTTCACGCTTTGGACTCTACGCGCACGCTGAAGCTTCAGGCGGCTTTATTTATTTATTTTGTATTTCCTCTTTTCCAGCGAAAACTCGAGGCATAAATTAACACTAGAAAACAATAAATTCGAGAAAGTGATAATAAAAAGAAATTGTAATTGGAGGTGCGGTAAACCGAATCTCCTTAAGGTAATTAATTTCTGTCAATGGTGTTAAGCAACTTCACAAACTTTGCCTCTTGAAATACAACACCTTGAATTTGTTGATATCGGCATTATATGAACAACACTCTATCGAACACTTCTTGAAACCGACATGCTTAGAGAAACTTGAAGAGAAGAGATGTAGGTGTTTGTGCTTCTTTTTTCGAATAAGGAATTTCAAATCTATTTATAGAGTTCTGCAATTTATGTACAGAAATGATATGTGAAACATGAATTAAATAGATACAAGAATTTAAGAGATTCATGAATTAAGTAGATACACGAATCCAAGAGCTCTACAGATAAATGAATTAATAAGATTCATGAACGAAAACAACGTATCTCGTTTTGCTCACTTTAATTTTGAACCTTTTTTAGTGATAGTTTATCGGACATACTTAACCAATTGATGGACTAAACCTTGAACCACTAGTTGTTGGTGTAACCCTAGATAATAGACCTCACACAGACTATATCCGAATCAAGATAGGTTCTCGGTTGTGTTCATCTTTCAACCCTTAAACCTCTAAAGATTCATGCGTGTTTTAGCAAATCTAGCATTTAGAGATTTTGAGTTTGGGACACCTGGAGTGCCATAACTTGGCACGGGGAGACACTTAAGTGCCATAACTTTTTTTCGGTACACTTAAGTGCCACTTTTTTTTCAAATGGGACACTTAAGTGCCACCTCCGGCGACTTTGCCGGAAATTCTACGTGGCACGCGTTTATTATTTTTTAATGCTTGCGTGGCTTGCCGGAGAGCTGAGTCGGTGCCGACTCGGCGAAAACGACGCCGTTTACATAATAAAAAATTAATTAAATTAAATTAAAACTTAATTTTAATTAAAAATACTCTAAAAAAAAAAAAAAAAAGGGGGCGGACGAAGGGGCGGGCGGCTGAGGTTGAGCCCTCGCCGCCGCCGCCCCCGCCGTCGCCGGAAGGGCCGGCGACGGAGGGGAGGCGGCGAGGGCCGCAGCCCTCGCCGGATCGCGGCGAGGGCTCGCGGCCCTCACCGGATCCGGGCGAGGGCTCGCGGGCCCTCGCTGCGATCCGACGAGGGCTCACGGCCCTCGCCATCGGCCGGCCGGGGGTCGGCGACCCCGGCCGACCCTCCCCCTCCGTCGCCGGCCCTTCCCGGCGACGGTGGGGAGGCGGCGGCGGCAAGGGCTCGGCCCTCGCCCCCCCCCTTTGTCCGCCCCCTTTTTTAGAGTATTTTTAATTAAAATTAAGTTTTAATTTAATTTAATTAATTTTTTTATTATTTTTACACGCCGGACGCGAAACGGCGTCGTTTTTGCATTTTTTTGCCATGCAAAAACGATGCCGTTTTGGACCTCCATCGCCGGAAAATTGCCACATCAGCCGTTTGGCCGGATTTTCGTCGGAGTGGCACTTAAGTGTTCCATTTTACTCCGATATTGACACTTAAGTGTTCCATTTGAAAAAAAAGTGGCACTTAAGTGTACCGAAAAAAAGTTATGGCACTTAAGTGTCCCCCCGTGCCAAGTTATGGCACTTCAGGTGTTCTTTACTCAGAGATTTTCATAGAGTCGACTAGCTCCACATATATAGGTGTATTCCTATTAAAAGTATCCTACCTACCATACCTTATTAACATGTTGAAATCCAAGCTATAGGAATCACTAAACGCACATTGTACCCTTAAAATGATGTAGGAAGCATGTTAGGAGACAATGCGCTCACTGGAGTTTTCAAAATTTGCATTGTCCTATTGAACCTAGTCTATGGGATCTCTAATTGCCAGATTAGATTTTCACCTTAGAATCTCTTTATTGGGTTAAGAATTTTAATCCCAACCCCCTCGATGCGTAGTTTACCTGCTCTGTTGATGAGCCTTTTGTTAGTGGATATGCAGTATTTTTTTTTTTTTGACTTCACAAAATCTAAAAAAATTATTCAATTCGAGAGCAAATTTCTTATGGTATTTTGTCCATGATGATACCATTATATATCACATTATGTGGCCTTGCAATCACTACTTGATTATCATAATGAATGCATATTAGAAGCACAGGCTTTTGCTACAACAGAATATCCTCAAAAAATTACCGAAACCACTCTGCTTGTTCGACAGTTTTATTCAAAGCAACGAACTCTGATTCCATTGTGGAGCATACTATTAGAGTTTGTTTTGAGGATTTCTACAATACTGTGGCACCTCGTAGCGCAAAAACATATCCGCTAGTCAATTTTGATTAGTCTAAATCCAAAATCAAGTTGGCAACATAATAGCCTTCTAAAACAATTGAATATTTGCTCTATTGTATAACATACACTTTGGTTCTTTGAAAAAACCCAACACTCTCAAAAACGCATTCCAATGGTCATAACCAAGAATACTTGTATACTGGCTCAATTGTGCACAATATTCAGTCTAGTGCACTTCATAATTTACATGATACCTTCGATCACTTGAGAGTACTTCAGCTGCTTGATATTATTTCCAATATCCTTTCTCAAAGTCAAGTGTGGAAGAAGATTATCAATCACATCTTTAATGTTATACCCTTTAAACCTCTTAACTACCTTTTCAATATAATGAGATTGTGTTAAACCCAAACCATTAGAATTATTTAGAATTTTGATGCTAAATATAACATTTGCAGCACCTAAGTCATTCATCTCAAAGTTCTTCTTGAGAATATTTGTGATGATTTTGATAACCTTAGCGTTATCTCCAAAAATCAACAAGTCATCAACAAATAGACAACTGACATGGGTTTAGTGTACATACACTTGTCACATTCATTAATTCTATACCATTTTGAATCATTACATAGTCAAATTTCTCATACCATTGTTTAGGAGCTTGTCTAAATTCATACAATAATTTGACAAGTTAGTATTCTTGTCCTTTGAATTTAAACCCTTTAGGCTATTCCATGTAAACCTCCTTGTTGAGATTACCATTCAAGAATGTAATTTTCACATTCTTTTGATGTACCTGCAAATTTTATAGCAAAGCTATAGTAATTAACATCCTAATTAATGTCATTTTTGTTATAGGTAAATAAGTATCAAAGTAGTCTAGACCATCTTTTCATCTAAACCTTTTGGCAACAAGTCGTGCTTTATACTTATCTAAGGAGCTGTTAGCTTTACACTTCTTTTTGAATATCTATTTACATCTAATTGGTTTAGTTCTTGACGAAAGATCAACCAATTCCCAAGCATGATTATTTAGGATAGAGAGTCAATTTAAATTGATACGAGAGCATTAGAAATGTGAACGGATGAAAAACCAAATTGCATCATCGCATATTCGAATGACAAAAGCTAATATGTAATATTTGCAATAAGTTGCACGGAAAAAAAAAAGTAACAAAAAATGTGAGGCCGACTTTAATAATTGTAGTCAATGTCCTCGAGCATGTGTATATCTACCCAGATTGCAGACAGTTGTCGATAGAGGAAGTATGGGCAAAAGATGACCTAAGGAAACCTATTCCCTCAAGCTTATTATCATTGTTGAATGCGCATTGCACTAATCATATATTACATGTTCGATTGTTGGTGTGACTGTTTTCATGCTCTTCTTTATGCGATTTTTTTAAGTCATTTCATATTGTTTGAGTATTGTATGGATTGTGCTCTTGAGTTTTAATTTTGGGGAGATTTACGATGCGCATGGTATTTCAAATTTATACATGACAAATATATGTAATGCTCGTGGTAAGTTGCATAAGGAAAAGTAATAAAAAGTTTGACTACAGTCATGAGATTTGATTTTAAGATTTTGTGGATGGAAAGTCTGTCTCAAAAGTAGCAAAAGCATTACCAGAGCACTCCATCAACAAATATATCGGGGAACAATACGTTATTGAATTGAATTTAACCACCATCGAGGACAAACTTCAGCATAAGAATAGCAACACACTCTCAAGTTCAAGATGTTTCATGTACCTTAAGGTTACGAACAAGACCCAATATTACTACAAAGGGATTGCACAAAAAACAACACCTTAAAAAAAAATATGATTCCAATAAATAGCAAAAAGAACATGGTTCGATGTTCCGAATCCACTACAACTCATCACTCCAAGTCATCACGCATTCTCTTCTCTCATCTCTTGGAGAAGTAATTTCACAATTGCCTTCCTGCCATCTCCTTGAAATCCCAAAAATAGATAAATAATCATGGGATTCTTCACAATTTTTCCACATAATTTCATTAAATCCGTTGTACCTAGAGACATTTGAAGAAGCTCCTTATTGATTTTTTGCTTGTCATTATAAAAATCCTTAGCATGTCCAATGCGGCTACCGTTCACCTCCATCTTCTCATTAGCTTTTTCCAAAAATGAACCAAAGTTCTTACTATCTCAACTAACCCAACAGCCCATTTGTCACTTGCTTTAGCCTTTTTTCTTCTTAAAGAATCAGAAACCTCGTGTGTTTGAGAAGATGATAGCGGTGGTAAATTTTGACTTACCCATTAGTTTCCACAACATCATTATTTTCACCTTGTTCATGATCTACAGCCACATGAGTTTCCGAAGGATCTTCATTGAGACTTCCCTTGGCACGATGTTTTCCAAATGCGGTTGCTAGTCTATGATACTGAGTGAAAGACTTCCCTCTCAAAGAAGCAGCTCCTGGATAAACCTACAAAAAAAACTGTGGTTTTGGTTTTGTTAAAAATGAAATAAGTACTAAAGAAGAAAAATAAGAAGAGATGACACAAACCTTGCAATATTTTTGCCAACTATCTTCCAAATGGATATTAATACGATGTCTTTCATGATCTCATCCACAGCCACTTTAATCCTTCAAATCAAAAATCTGATTATATAATTTTTTCAAGTTTTTCATCTTCCACTCTATGTGAGGATTACCTTGATGCCGGGACTAGGGAACTTTTCTTCAAACCACTACTTAATATAATCATGTAATCACTTTTGAAGCCGTTATCGGATTTCATTCCTCGTGTAACTAGTTCTTCAAGACCATTTTGAAGTGCATTTTCTTTATTTATTATCCATACACATTGATCACTCTTTGTTCCCCTTCCTTGACTTTGGTTGAAATCACTATCTTCCGTTCCTAAACATCTTGTTTAAATTTTAGAAAATTTAATGATAGAGAATAGCACAATAGAAAAAGTATAATGATAGAAACAACGAAATACTAAATATTTAAAATGATAAAGCCATAAAGCAAATAGAAAATGTGGCCCAATAATGATAAACTAGCATCATATTACACATGTCTAATAGAAATGAAAAAATAAAAACATATTACAACACAAGTCTTGCAACAATGGGAAACAGATGAATTTATTTAATAATATCAAATCATACAACTCCTCCATGTCCTTGACTTGCATTCCACTCATTAAACATTTGTATTAGCCAATTTTGCCTCCATCTCGTTCAATGATCTGACGACTCAACAACATCTATTATTTCCACATCTTCAATAGTGTTAGCAACTTCATTTAACGGTGCCTCGATTAGATCAATAGTTATTTCTCTTCTTATCAAGTTATGTATGAAGCAACAAGTTGTGATTATTTGACTTGACATTCCAATTGAGTAAAAATATGGACTCCTAAGAGTAGCCCATCGTAACTTAAGTTGATAAAAGTATCTTTCTATAACATTTCTAGCTTGAGAATGCTTCATGTTGAAGTACTCCTAAGGGGAATTTGGCATACAACTTTTTGTCCACTCAGATAGGTGGTATCGAGTTCCTCTATAAGGAGCTAAAAAACCCTCCCCATTTTTATATCTATCATCTACAAGATTATAATTATCTAATAACAAATGATAACATTATTAATTGTCTTAGAATCATCAAACCTACATGACAAAGAATGCAACATATTGATAAAGGCTTATTTTGCTAATAGGAAGTTTCAAACCATTAGGTTCAACTAAAGCATCTTGAAGTAGTTTAGAATCCGCTTCTGGGCCTTCTCCTCCCAGTATAACATGAAGAAATCACATGTCACAAAATCAAACTCCTAAGAAATTAGCTACTATCTCACCATTTCTATTTTGATACCTTGGTCTATCAACCTTTGGAACACGTACCCTAATGTATCTGACATCTAACGCTCTTAAGCAACCCTAAAAACATGAAATTAATGAAATAACATTATCTTTAAAGTATTAAATTAATCCATGTAATCGCATAGCAAACATATCTTAAACCATTTCCATCTCTCGTTAATGCATTCATTTGGAACTGGTTCGGATGAGACAATAAGTACACTATACATTCTTATCATTGCACTTAAAACTAAGTTAAAATACCTAATTGTTGTCTCCCTAGGTCTCATAAATCTGAACTTGATGACACGAGTTTTCACATGATGGGCAAGTATATGTAGGAACATTGCCATTTGTTATTCTATAGCCACAAGTTCATCTTCTTTTAACTCACCAATTGTACGTGCCAACTCGCATAGTAAAGTAAATGTACGTCTATCCATTCTAAGTCGTTCCACACAATTCAACTCACTATTGTTAACGATATGGTCAAGGTGATTTAAATGAGCTTGTTTTCTAACAAATGTGTGATCCTTAATAAACAACAAATGTGTGATCCTTAATAAACGATTACAGGAGTGCCTTTCAACAGTAGTGCATACCACAATCATATACATTATATAAAAGCAGCATTTGTAGATTGATCTCCTTTAATATCAAAATGCTAAAAATTTCCTCTCTATCATCAAAATCCATTTCTAATGAAGGAAAAAAAAAGAAACAATGACATTAGGCAAGTACAAATTGACAAGCTATGTGATTGCAAAATCATCAAACACAATGTCTTTTTCAAATCAACATATTATCATAAAAGTTGAGCATGAACAAATGAGGAAACACATGAATCTATGATGACAAGAGGGATGAAATTAGGAAATAAATGAATCTATGATGACAATTCACTAATGAATCAATGATGACATTCACCACATGAATAAAATTGCAGATATGCAATCACAACAACACATAAACCAACAACGGCATAGTTTTAGCATTTACTTCTAATTTATATAGTTTAGGATTAACCTGTTTCGATAATCCATACAAATGCATTGATGCCTCCGCAAGCAAAGAAGGCAGATTTTGATGGTTTCATCATTTTGCAATGAACAATGCAACCTATAAATGATCTATGTAGAAGAAAAAAAAAACTAGTGAAATCAACCTATTACTGTATTATGAGGAGTTTTCATTTAATGTATGAGGCTCATGTTAGCATCTTGTCTAAATCTAAAAGGATATTTATGAAAGTGATATAGAGCTATAGTGAACTACAGTTTTAAAAAGTTAGGAGTAAGGTCTATAATTGCTTCTTTGTAAAGCTTCTTTAGGGCAAGTTGGGGGTTAACCTATACCACACGAACTCTTACCAGGAGCTGATTTTGTACTTGTAATCATAAATAACGATAGACAATTGTAGACTTTATCCTACTAGATGGGAGTTGTATATATGTTGGTCTCCTAGATGATTCTAGTATGTTAATATCCAAGTCTATATCTATGTAACCGAAGAGAGAGGAGTGAAAGAGACCACTTTGCTCCATCTATATATATTTCTTCCTAATCAGCATGTGCAATTATTCCTTATTACATGTCACGCAATTTTTCCTCTTGTTATTTGTATGCATCCTATTTACTGTTGTTAATGAAAAAATGTGTTTCGCTCTCCTTGTACTCCTTTACGTCAGTAATAGCATATGTTTATTATATAATTGGCTTCTTCTTTTGATTTGATGGAGTAAACTTTATAATCCTCTTTAATAAGTAGCCTCTTTTAGAATTGAAAAATATGGTTAAGTATATGTGCTTCCTTTAGTCTTTGTTGGACCATTTGGTGACATTACTACTTTGATCTTTGTTTTGTATATTAGAAACATCCACTTACCTGTCTCTCTTGTTTTTTACAGGTTGAAGCTAAGAAGCAAATGTATAAATCTTTTGATGATCTGTTGGCCAAATCTGAGAAACCACTATTAGTTGATTTTTATGCTATTGGGTAATGTAAATCCTCCATAGATTTGGAGCAATGATACATGTTCAACTAAATCTTTGAGCAACTTGATTGGCCAAATATGATAATTCGAGCTTTTGTGCCCAAGTGTGGTCCTTGTCAAATTACTGTTCCCACCCTTAATGAGGTTAGCGTTAGACTTAAAGATCCAATTCAAGTTGTGAAGATTGATACTAAGAAATACCCCGTCATTATTGATAAATATAAGATAGAAGCATCACCTACCTTTTTCATATTTCAAGATGGGAAGCCTTGAGCATTTTGTAAGTTTTATCTTTTTCACTCTTGACAATATGTCTTTCAGTATTTACTTGTTCCTTTAAATTTCAGCAATGAGGAAAAAGGTCAAATCATTATGAAAAGAAAAGGTTACAAAGTGATGTAATTTGTGGAAAAACAAAAGTAGGCCACTGTAGAGTAGGATTTCATGGAAAAAGAGTCGTCAAACTTGAGCCACAATTGACTGCACCCATGAAAGCTAAAGTGTGCAAAAATCAATGCATAGAGAGAGACAAAACCTCGTGGGAAAGTAAAATTGTTAGATGAAACCGTGTTTGGTTTCACGAGAAGAGTCGTGCGCGTGAGAGAAGGAGAAGGAAAAGAATAGCGTAGTTTTTTTTTTTTTTTTTTTTTTTAAATAGATCGATAAGAGAAATACTATCCAAGTCTATTTTACCCCTCTTTGGATTTTTTTTATCCAAGCTATATCCCATCAATATCCGACCTTATCCTATCCTAGACAGTTACCAAACATGGGATAAGATAAACATATCATATCCATGCTTTTATCCAATCGATCAAATGCAACCTTACTCCTTCGAAGTTTGACTTTTGTCAGCCTCGACTTTGTCATTTTCATATTATAATTCTCTAAATCTTTTCTAATAAGGTTCAGCTTGATTTCTTTTTGCGGGATATATGTCCTCAAAGAAATCAACATCCCTTGATTCTAGGATAGTATTCATATGGATTTTCACATTTTCAAATTTGTGAACAAAAAATCTGTATGCGTTGCTATTTTGAGTATAATTGATGAATATGCAATCCACCATTTTAGGCCCCAACTAAGTTTGTTTCTAAGGAGAAATCGCCACTTTGACCGGGCACCTCCACACTTACAGTTTTGTTCTTCCATTCAATAACTCTATTTTGCTGCGAAGTGTAAGGTGTAATTATTTATGTAATTATTCCCAAACTAGCACACAATTCTTTTAAGTTGGAAGAACTATATTCTCCTCCTCCTCCTCTAACAGACCTAAGCACTTTGATTCGCCCATCAAGTTCATTCTTGACCTTACTTTTATACTTGATAAACATACCCATAGCTTCATCTTTGCTAGTTAATAGATAAACATAGCAAATCAACTACAATAATTTATAAAGGTGATGAAATACTTTTTTCCACCTCTATTTTTTACAAACTTTAAGTCACATAACTTACTATGGATTAATTACAAAGGTTCACTCGTTCTTTTAACAATTTGAAAGATTCCTTAGCAAACTCAATCTCAACACATGTCTCACACTTGTAATGGGTGTCCAACTCAAACTTCGAAATTAGCCCCAAGTTTGTTATCTTCTTAATTGCAATATAGTTTACATGTTCTAATCTACCATGCCATAAATAATGAAATATAATAGTATAAACTAAAGACTTTTCTTTATCACTAGCCTTTGGGTACAAAAATTTCGAGTTTACATCTATGACGGTCACATTGACTTTGAACAAGTCATTGTATGAATACCATTTCCCCACATACACCCCATTTGGAAAGTACAAACTTGTTAAATTCAAATACAAATTCAAAACCCTTCTTGATAAGTATGGGGTCAAAAATGAGATTCCTCTATATCTCCAGTACATGCAACACATTTAGCAATATGATTTCCTTGCTAGAGGTATACTTCAAGATCATTTTTCCTCTCTCGACAATATTTGCTCATATAGAGTTAGCCACATAAAGCTTCCTTTCTTCCTTAGCCTTCTCATAAGACGAGAACATATGTTTATCCACCGACACGTGTTCAACAGCAAAGATACCTTAGACATTACCATAATAGTCAACCTCTCATTATCTTTCTACCGCAATTGCTTAAAGCCCACACTAGTGAATTTCTTTGGTTTCTCATTCAATGTTACTAGAGGTGTTACCATCAAGCTAGCAAAGCCCATTGAATCATCCCTCCAAAAATTGGACCTTATGTCGTTTGGTCTATACTATTTCGAAAAATATTCCTAAGTACATTAGTCAAGTGACTCGTACTCATATCGCCATGGATAATTTCAACCCAAAAGCTCGCAGCATTTGTTGCCACAACATTAGGCCACGAGATCTAAACCTCACTAGTCAAAACGACCATAAGAAATTCCAGACATCGTTATTATCAACCATCTCGACCTTTGGATTTTAAGATTGTTGGAAAATAATAAAGGATGTGTAGGAGGAGGAGGAGAAGAAGAAACATATTAGAGGAAGAATACGTAAGACTATTTGTTGGAGGTGAGGTATGACTAACTAAATCTCTTTAAGACAATTAATCCATGCTAACAATGCTAAGCAGCTTCACGAACTTCGCTTCCCAAGATACAACACCTCAAACTTGTTAGTATTAGTACTATACTAACTGGATTCTGGCGAACATTTCTTAAAATCGGCATACTTAGAGAAACTTAAAGAGAGGAGATGTAGGTGTTTTTGCTTCTTTTTTCAAATGAGGAATTTCAAATCTATTTATGGAGTTTGGGAATTCATGTACAGAAATGATACATGAACGATGAATTAAATAGATATAAGAATTTAGGAAATTCATGAATTAAATAGATACGAGAATCCAAGAGATATATGAACTTGTGAGATACATGAATTAAGGAGGTACATGAATGGAAACAACGTATCTCATTTTGCTTACTTTCGTTAATCCATTAATCCACCATAATTACAACATGACGTGTCTCAACTAGATTTGATGGGTAGATGAGCATGGACGAATTAGGTCAAACATTAGATTAGGGGCTTGTTTGTTAAAAAAAGTTTATGTTTCTCAGAACAAAAATTTATATTATTTTGTTTCAGGGAACGAAAAAAGAATAGAAACGTGTTTGGTAAAATTTTTGTTACCAGGGATGAAAAAATAGTTTTTTATACTCGAGAATAGATTTGGAACAGAAACAAAAAATAGAAAAAAGTAACTTCTTGTTCTCGGAAACAAATTCTAGAATCAATTTTTCTCTCTCTTCTTTTTTCTTCTCTTTTCTGATTCTCTTTCACTTCTTCTTCTTCTTCTTCTCCTTCTTCTTCTTCTTCTTTTTGGCCAGTCGCCGGTCTTGGTCATGGCCGATGCCAGCGACCGGCCAAACAAGGGTCGGCGACCTTACCGGAGTGTCGCCGGCCCCTGAAGATGCCAAGCCATGATGAGACTGTTAGAATTTTCCTAATATGTGGACTAAATTAATTGACATTGTTTTTACCGTTTAACGTTTATTGTTTTACGGGGTTTGATCTAAGGTGAGATAGAAGGTTTCTTAATTAGTCTAATATGGGACTGGCTAGTGTGGGCTGAATTGAGCCTGGCCCGTAATGAGGGGGACTGGCTGGAAACTCTATAAATAGTGCTCAAGTCTCTCCTCTAACCCTAATCTCACATATCCTCACCTAAGGGGCGTTATTCTAACGCTAATCGTGAGGGGCCGCCTCATTGAGCCAGTGACTCGGAGGGCAATAGAGGAGAAGGATTTGATGTGTGGATAAACCCCTTGAGTGTGGGCAATCCCTTTCCGCTTCCGCTTTCAAGAATGAGATCCTAAAACAGGTGCATTAATTTTCTACTCTTTGGGCGTGTGTTCTTGTTCTAGTTATGGAGATCTTGGGATTGCGCAATTTGCGTCCTACATATGGTATCAAAGCCTCCATAACTCTAGAACTTGAACCCTAATTGATTTTGCCCTAAATTGTATGGATTAGCCCTACTTAGTACGGATCTTGCCCTAATTTGTGATTTTAGAAATTTTTTTATTCAATAAAAAAATAAAATTAAATCACAAATTTGGACTGGGCAAGATGAGACGGGGGTGATTTGTGTAGTTGCATGTGCGTGCCAGGGGCATGCTTGCGCGTCTGTGTGTGCGGGCATGAGCTTTGTGTGCAAGCTCAAGCTTGTTAGATTCGATATGCTGCAGTGATTATTGATTTTGCTTCTTAGATCTTCAATTGATGTCAATTGATTGCATTAGAGGAACCTCATTAGGGAGTCATCAGTTTTTGATTTTGTGGATATGTTGCGGACGTTTGAAATCGAGCAAAGAAAATCCGAAAATCAAATCCTCAAAATTTGAATCTGCGTTGGAGAGTCTGACCGCTACAATAGGAAAGTCCAACTTTCACTAGGATTTGGATTTTGTTTAAAATATATAGAGATGTTTTGGATAAAATCGTTTAAGATAGGAAACGGAATCCTATGAGAAGCTGGCTTAATGAGATAATAATAATAAAAAAAAAAAAAAAAAAAAAACTTTATTGCTCATGCATACTCCTTTACACGTTAGTAACCTTTGAATGTTGGATGTCTTAAGAATCTGTGACCAAATTGATTGTACTAATTTACACATCTGCCTAATGTGGATAATGCATGTCAGTTAAGTCATTGTGCATTGTACTACAGAAAACCATATGGTCACTAGTTAATATCCATCAAATTGAATATTTTTATGGTTAAGGAGTATGGCAATATTTATGTAGAGCAATAGTATCCACTGTTATAGTTTAGATATTTGATTCTGTGATTTGACTCAATTTATAGGCCACTGGTTGAAGTAATGTTTTTTGTTACTTAAAATTGACTAATTAATTAGTTGTTGGCCTTGGAGTCATGTTTTGCCTTATGAAACTCATGAGCTATAATGGATCACCAAGCTTCTCGATCCGTGTACCATGTATTGCTATTGATGTTGATTGGTGATAGATTCTCTAGATCAACATTAAAAAGAATCATTGGAATCTGTAATTTTGGTGCACAAGAGAAGTTTCCTGTGTTGCTGTGATTGGTGATCTCATTGGAATCTATCTTTCAGATTCTCTATAGATATATATTTATATATATGTATGATTAATTAATGAATAAGGCAATATAATTAGCATGATATGTGATTTGAGTGATATGTGCCCCTATCACTGAAGTTCGAATCACATGTATATGGTTTATGTGAGATATAAATATATCCCTGGTATGAGAGAGTTTCAATCATTCAATTGAGTAGTGACCGCCAAAGTGGCACGCTTGATTGGGTTTGAGAAATTTCGGTCTTGTATGTTGATTGGGATGTCTCCCGATCTAATGCATGGTCATACTCCCAAAGGAGGTGATTGTGTATTAGTTCATGGAGGGATACATGATGGTGCGGTGGAGGAGTGATCAGTCCTAGTGGTTTATCTGCCCAAATGTGATGAATTCACGAAGATTGGAACATATTCTCATGACCGCTATCATGTGGGGAGTGTACAACTGCATGTCATATATTCTACCCAAAGGTGATTATATGATTATGCGTGTAACTCTCTGGATGTGTACTTGTACGTCAAGTTACACAGTGCTCACATGATACTAATTATATACATTGCTTGTTGTTCAGTCACCTTTCTGTAATTAATATCTCCATTATTATTGAGGTTTTTACTACTTCAAATTTTAAGTTGTGGACATATGATTTATTGCTTGAGAAAAGAGCAATAGAATGTGCTTACTGTCCATTAAATGTTCCATTCTGGGACACTCGTAAAGTGGTTTCCCTACTAACTGCACTGCTAAGATATGATGGAAGCCTCAGTGGCTTGTAATTATATCTTGTCTAATACTGAAATTAGGACAAATCTGCAAAGATTATGTTTAAGTCCTAATGACATATACATCTGGTATATGGTTAAAAGGTTGCCAGGCTTAATAGTGACCATTAGTATTTTGGCAAGTTTGACAATGCGAAATAGCTTAAAGGGTCATTTGTCAAATACTTGGTAGATTCTGGGGTGGTAACTTAATTACTATACCTGTAAATCCTGACAAAAGATTTGGCCGAAAAGCAATATACAATCTATGAAACATGTTTGGAAACTTACTGACTTGTCTAAAGATCACAAGTTCTTTAGTTGCAAATTGACGTACAAAACTAAAAGAATTTCAAAGAAAGATTGTGAAGTTTAAAACTAAACTTGTAATTAAAGTTTTCACTCTGAAAGAGGGGTGGATAGTTAATAGTGAAGAAATAATTATTTCTTTAAAAGATTCTTTCAGAGTGAATGTGGCATTTATTTTGGTTTGGAGTTATGCCAAATAGATACAAAATCTATATAGTGCAACTGGAGGATTTTGCAACACATTTAAGTAAACTTGTGTGTAGACTGAAAAGTCTTATTAATAGTTTTATGTAAGTTTCCACACAATATTAATAGAGTTTCATAGTGTTGTTATTTTGTTCAATTGAGAACAAAGTAATTTAATACACTGCAAGGTCAGTGAGAGGAAATTTTTTTTTCCTCATATTCTATGTACATGATACATATTTATGTTAGTAGAAAGTGCAGTGCAGTAAATAAAGTTCTATATCTACTATGTAAGTAGAGTTTGTAACTTTATTTTAGGCTGTTAATTGAGTTATTATGCTTCGGAACCTTATGAAGGAGTTGACCGTTTTGATTTTATGGATAGATCCATGCGGTTGAATTGAGACAGTAAATTTGTTGTATTTTTATTAATAACAAATGTCTCAATGAGTCTAAATATATGGCGGTCAAATATTTTTGACCATAAAGAAACGGTACAAAAAGGATGACTTATTATAATATAACATATTTTCACAGATGGTGTGGTTGCAGATCCACTAACTAAAGGCTTATGCCCATGTGTATTTGAGTGACATGTCATTAGCATGGGCCTAGGAGTATCTTCGGATACTGTTGTTTAGTGGAAGCTGCTTTGGCTTTACTCTAATAAAATTCACATCTGTGGTTCGTTACATTTAGTAACGATTTGATATGTATCAACTTTTGCATTCAATAAAATAATTTTGAATGTGTTATTATCATGTTGAATACATATTGATAAAGTCTCAAGGTATTACCTTGAGTGAAGGCTAGGGGCATCCGGTTATTAGCCTTGTGCATATGTTCTTGTAAAGGTTAACCATAAGGACAAGACATATGTGGTTCATTAGAACCATAATTTCATTCTCTTGTGGCACAAACTTTTGTGTCGCCTAAATAAGAGAATGGTGACTTAGGTTCATTAGAACCATAATTTCATTCTCTTGTGGCACAAATTTTTGTGTCGCTTAAGTAAGAGAATGGTGACTGACAAATGGATCTCTCTATGAGAGATGTTAGCCATTTGCCACATTACCATATTGAATCCATATCAATAAAGTTGAAAATACTTGTGACCATGGAAGACTCTGTGTGTATACATGCAGTTACCGCCGTGATTCGGTGTTAGAGGCTTTATGGGATAGGATTGACTATTAAGAATTATCTCTGGACCAATGTGCGCACATACAATATAATTTCAATTAATATAATCCAAATGGGAGAATGTTAGAATTTTCCTAATATATGGACTAAATTAATTGACATTGTTTTTACCATTTAACGTTTATCGTTTTACGGGGTTTGGTCTAAGGTGAGATATAAGGTTTCTTAATTAGTCTAATATGGGACTGGCTAGTGTGGGCCGAGTTGAGCCTGGCCCGTAATGAGGGAGACTGGCTGGAAACTCTATAAATAGTGCTCAAGTCTCTCCTCTAACCCTAATCTCACATATCCTACCTAATCTCACATATCCTCACCTAAGGGGCGTTATTCTAACGCTAATCGTGAGGGGCCGCCTCATTGAGCCAGTGACTCGGAGGGCAATAGAGGAGAAGGATTTATGCATGGATAAACCCCTTGAGTGTGGGCAATCCCTTTCCGCTTCCGCTTTCAAGAATGAGATCCTAAAACAGGTGCGTTAATTTTCTACTCTTTGAGGAGTGTGTTCTTGTTCTAGTTATGGAGATTTTAGGATTGCGCAATTTGCGTCCTACAGAGGCTCGACCTCCTCAGTTGACACAAGGCTCGGCCTCGCTAGGCTAGGGTGAGGCCGAGGTCGCGCCACATGAGCGAGGCCGAGGCTCGCTGTGGCCAAGCTAGCTTTTGGCAAGCTCGCTAAACCTCATCCAGCCGGTCGCTGGCCACCAAAAAAGGAAAATAAAAAGGAAAATATAATAAAAGAATTAAAAATTTTTGAAAGAAATAAAAAAAATTGAGAATCTTACCAAACGTATTTCTATCCCGGTAATAAAAATTTAAGGAAGTTACCAAACACATTTTTTTGCGCAGAAATTATTTCCAAGAATAGAATCAGAAAAAATTATTTCTCATCAAAAATTATTCCCAAGAATAGAATAGTTACCAAACGCGTCCTAAACGATACTTATTTAGATAGGCTTGAAACATAGTAAAATCTTAAATCATGCTTGCAAAATAATGGAGCCAAAGAAATAAAGGGACCTAAGAAGGATGCCTAAGCGGGCAATGGCTTGCTCAAACAGGAATCTGGCTTTCTAATAGAAGTTTTTCAATTCGTAATTAGTGAAGAACTTATTTATGTGCGTATATGTAGATGGAGAAATGTTAGAAGAGATCGGTGTTGGGTAAGCGATGATATACGCATTCATCCATGGTTGTATCACTGAGGATATTTCGAAGAAGAAAAGGACTGTGGTCCTTATTAAAAGTGAAAAAGCGAAGGATTCTCTTACCTTATATTACATTATATATACATAAAGGGAACAAGCTCTTTTGGGGGAAAAACTAGGTTTACAAGAGAAAACTACCTTCGCCATCTTCTTTTGGTCAAGTACCCCGATCGAGATTCCGTCTCCCACATCATGACATGCCGTGTAAACAGAGGGCATTCCTTGGGCGGACCTGTCGCTGATTGTGGGGGCGAAAAGTATGATTAAAGTTGGGTAGATTTGCAAAATCTTGGCGAAGGAACACGACACGGGAGCCCAGCTTCCGGAAAGTTCACGACTATTTTCCTACGGAACCTTTACCGAATTTAAAAAAGTAACTTACTGTTTTTAAGAATCGTATCTCGTGACGGTAAGAATAGGAAAAATTTCGGATAAAAATCTGTAACACAATTTTGCTAATGACCAAATAAGGCAATTTTGTCCCAAACGAAATCTAGATAAAACTTTAAAAGAAAATTTTGACGTTGGGCTGATTTAGCATTAGTGTGGTGCACATCAGTAAAAATTTTAAAAAGACTTATTAATTGCAAGTTACCGTTCGTTCTCTTTGAAAAGACCTTTATCATCTTCAACCTCGCAATCGCTCGGCCAAACTCCATCCATACACTTTCGTTGCTACCCCTTGCCACCTAGACATCGGAGAGCGTCCGCCTTAGCCGCAAGCTTCAAGGTCAGACCGCCTTAGCCGCAAGCTTCAAGGTCAGACCTAGCTTTGAATCTTGCGATCGCCATGACTGCTTGAGCTCAAAAACTTGGTCGGAGGGGTGAGCTTGCTTGCTACTCCGACGCCAAACTCGTGAGACCATTCTACTTCAAGATTCTTTCAGTCTAGATGGTGCTCAACATTTGAGGAGGATGAGAACGAAGATTGAAGATGCTTAGCAATGGAGATCTCGAGAACAAAAATGGAGTTCAAGGAGGCTTGGCCAGTTACTGGAGAATCAAGCACGGTTGGAGAATGATGAACCATAGCCAAACGGAGGCCCAATTGGATTGGCCACAATTTTAAATGATGCTGATTCGAAAATTTTGGCCCTTATATAAAATCGATTTATTCATTTTAAGCCGTTATTTGAAATTTACTTTGTTATGTTATTTTCTTATTTGAAAACAACATTCACTCTAAGTTTTTTTGTTTTTTTAGAAAATGGTATCATTTTAGATCATTATTTATAATTTAACTATAGAAATATCACCGACATCATTTAAAATCGTCTGGTTAATTTCCTCAACTCGATTGGCCACTCTGAGTTTGTTGATCGGCCGTCCTTTGAGTAAGGAATCTGGCAAACGAACGTTCCAATGAGTAAAGTAATCGGCCGTACCCTATCATGAGGAATTCGGTTCTGGGTTTCTGGAAGATCATTGACAAAAATGGTCTCCAATACACGTGATGAATCGGGATTCCGGAAACGACGAAGGGGGTCTCCCGACGTAGCTTGCCTGTCCCTGTCTCTTGCATGGCCCCACGTGCTACTACTGCCTTGTAGCCTTTGCTTGTAAGCAAATCCGGAGAAGCTGCCTCGAAGCGCTAATCGCTCCTCGCCTTCCTCCTGCTCCATTATCTTAAAGCTTTGAAATAGGCTCACCGCTCTTGACCCACTTCTAGCCATGTCGAGAACGGATCTTGTTACTCTTGCATTGTGGCAAAGGAAGAAATCCATCTCCTTTTACTTTGCAGATGTTAGAAGGCCATCGATTTCTCATTTGCTAATGCAACTCACGGATAGGATCAAACACAATTTAGTTAGTTCAATTTAAGAGCTAGCGGCATTAAGAAGGGTACCAAAATATTAGCTCAGAATTTTTATGACAATTTTACATGCATGACGACATGGATAATATGAGTTTGCTAATCTTCCTTTTTGGGATCAACCCTACTTGTCAATTTTACTAATCGACCTACTTCATTAGTTTTGAATCTTTATATTTTTTTTCCCGTTGCCAGTAATTTTAAAGTCTCTGTTCAACAGCTAATGACCCATTTGAGAAGATACTTATTCCAGTACCAAACCACATATGGTTGCGGATCATTCGCAATGGAGATTCAATTAAATTTCACTTCACTATTCAGGATCGGCGATGTCTCTTTTCTTCTTTCGGGCAAAACTATTAAAAACGTGCACGTGACCACTTTTATCGCGTTGAAACATTGGAAATCTGTTCATCATGAGCTTTGGCTTTCCAGCTAAGGTATGGCGGAGTCGATAGCTGGAAGGAGCGTTCTTTTCCACGAGGCGGAAGCGGGGTGGGTTGGTTTCCCGTTTTTATAATTAACAAATGAACCTCTTAGTTAGGAGAACCCGAAACTAATGTACTGGCTCGCGTACTGTAGCCAAGAGAGAAAGGTCTTTCGAGGCTGTCGGTTATGTGTTCCCAACGCCTGTCTTTGCCCACCGCGGTCTCCAATGTTTGTTGAGGTCGATTTGGAATTAGCGAAGTGGACGTGGACGCAATTCTCGTTTTTTCCTTTTTGTTTTTGGAGTGGAGAGTTGAAATGGGGACGGGGTAGAAATCGGATCGGACGGCTGAGGAGGACAGGAGCCCATGCATGCTTATCTGCTCTGACTTGACTCTGCTGTTCGTTCGTTCGTTCGTTCGTTCGTTGGTTCTCGAGCAAGAGCGAGCGACCGAGAGAGCTAAAAGAAAAAAGACAAAAAAGGAGGGGAGTCTTGAGATATTAGAAGGAAGCGGGGCCAGCTCCCCGCCATTAATGCTATTCTCCCCAACCCGCCCCTCTTTCCTCTCTCTCTCTCTCTCTCTCTCCATCTCGCTCTTGCTTGAGCTGCTGCATTAATCAAAACAAGCTGTGAGGTGTAACCTTACTAGCTTTTCCTGCTCGATGGTCTTCTTCTCTTCTTCTTCATCATCATCTTCTTCTTCTGTTTCTCTCTATCTCTGAAGTCCTGTAGAGCTGCAAAAGCGTCATATAGTGCAAGAAGGCCCACGCTTTTCTTCCTCCCGCAGCTGCTTCTGTAGTGGGTCTGCTGGGAGTGGTGGGCAGTCGGTTAGAAGAGTTCTGGTAAAAAGGTTTGTCAATTTCCTCCTCCTTTCTGGCCCCTTCTCTTTGTTCGTGATGTAGCTTTCTCTTGTCTTCAGTTGTTGAGGTTTTGGTTCACTTGAGTCGAGGTGAGGTGAGAGAAGGTTTAGTTTTTTCGTTTGTCTCGTGAAATTTCGAAATTGGGTTTGCATGCGAAGCCCCCTTTCCTCTTTCAGACCTCAGATCTGCTTCGTTTCGTTCTCGAGCTTTGATGGCTATTGGTTTTTTACCTTCTCCGTGTAAAGGAATGTTTTTGTCATCTGTAGGTGGGAGGGGAAGTGATTCTCAAAATTGGGTTTTGATGGGGATTTGCTTGAGTGCTCGAATCAAGGCTGAAAGCCCATATAACACAGGTACTTGATTTTTCGGTCGCACTCTTTTGCCTTCCGTCTCTCATTTTCGTTGTCAATTGAGTGCAGATTGTGTAGCAGCTGCAAGCTGCTAGATGCAGCTGAATTCTTCTTCCTTTTCTTTTCTGGTCGTCACTTGCTATACGATCTCTTCTTTCCTTGCTAACTAAATTGTCAGCTATGTGCTCTCCATTAATGTTATTTTATTTCGGCGTGGTGGGGATATAGTGGAATTTATGGCTCTCAGTACATATGTATCCAATTTAGTTCAAGTGGGAGTGGTTGTATAGTTTGACCAGTTTCCAATTCCTCTTTCTAGGCAGGTAGTGGTATGCTGAATACTCCTTTTCACCTCATACTTCCTATAGTTTGAATGCCCTGTGGACTTAGGCAAAGTGAGATTCGAGCCTTTAGAATATCCTATATTATCTTGAGAAGTTCTATTAGAAATAGAGCAAAACAGTAAAGTACTTTTCCGCCATCTCATGTTGAATTGAGTTGAACCGGTGATAGGGGAAACCTCATAGGCCAATTAATCCCGTTGATTACCAAGTGGACACACCATGGATTTCTTTATGCGTTCTGGGTAAACCATAGTCCTAAAACTGTACTTGTTGCTGATCGAAAATAAGATAGGGAAAATTGCTCTCCTTTCTATATCTCTTGTAGAAGAGAAGAATATTTTTTACTTCGCATTTTTTGCTGGGAATTGTTGATTATGTGGAAGTTGCAATGCCTGTTGAGACCTGCCGAATTCACTTCGGTAGACGGATGTGCACTTAGTAGTTCCTCCAATATCAGGGGACTTTTCTTGAAAGTTCAGCACGTAGACGTTGTATTGCTTTGCATATAATAGAAACGATATCATGGCACAGGGACAAATACGAAAAGCATCGCCACCAGCGAGAATGATCTGAGCAGTAACGGGAGCAAGGCCTCATCAGTTTTGGCGCCCCTGACTCCGAGGAGTGAGTGTGAAATTTTGCAGTCGTCAAATGTGAAGATTTTTAGCTATGCTGACCTCAGAATGGCTACTAGGAACTTCCGTCCTGATAGCGTTCTTGGGGAAGGTGGTTTTGGCTCAGTTTTCAAAGGGTGGATCGATGAGAATTCTTTTTCTGCGGCAAAAGCTGGAACTGGTATGGTCATTGCAGTGAAGAGGCTCAACCAAGAAAGTTTCCAAGGTCATAGAGAGTGGTTGGTGAGTCAAGCTTTCCCTTTTTTGATAAACTAGGTAACACGGTTGGTGATATGAATGAGGCAGACAATTTGAATACGAATTCCAACTTCATTAGAAGTGGTGGCACTTTCAAGCTTCATCTCCCAAACATTTTGCGAGGACAATATTGTTCAGGATTTTGTTCCTCCATTTGTGCTGATCAAAGTAAGTCTCAGATCTGTTGTGCACTAATACTTTTAATTTTGATAATGTAGGCAGAAGTTAATTATTTGGGGCAGCTTTATCATCCTCATCTGGTGAGGTTGATTGGGTACTGCTTGGAGGACGAGCATCGACTTCTTGTGTATGAATTTATGCCTCGTGGTAGCCTGGAAAACCATTTATTTAGGAGTGAGTATTTTTTCCTGTCCCACTTATATTACTGAGCAAATGCGGCTTTTGTTGATATTTTTTTGACACATAAACACTAATGGTATATCAGGAGGATCATACTTCCAACCTTTGTCTTGGAAACTCCGGTTAAAGGTCGCACTTGGTGCTGCAAAGGGGCTAGCCTTTCTTCACAGCGATCAGGCCAAAGTGATATATCGGGATTTCAAGACTTCCAATATCCTTCTCGATTCGGTAGGTGAATTTAAAATGATTGTCACTGTCTTCTTTTAGAACAATAGTAATTACCGTCTGTTGCTACTATATTCTGGGCTAATGTCTTCTTTGTTTTTTTATGCATGTCTGATGCCAATTGATGTTTTTGCTCCTTATTTGTGTTTTTGACGGCTTGATTGTTACTCAACATTTGAAAAGCATTATTTCATGATGGCAGAATTACAATGCAAAACTTTCTGATTTTGGTTTGGCCAAGGATGGCCCAACCGGTGATAAAAGTTACGTGTCGACCAGAGTCATGGGGACTCATGGATATGCTGCCCCTGAATATCTTGCCACAGGTAATTTTGAAAGTCATAACTCCCTTAGTAACAAATTTCGGCGTACAGTCCGAGCTTCTGGTTTGTGTCAATCTACCAAATGCAACTTGCCCTCTCTTATAGTGGATTAGTTAAACCCCTCCATCACTAGCTAAGCCAATTCTGCACTTGCATGTGAATGAGTATATCAAGAAAATGTATAGACTTCAAGTCATAAAGGTTGGTCAAAGCCCCAAGCCATCCAAAATAAGTGAAGATGATGACTGTTTACCATTTTCATCTTCAATTGAGTACCGTCGCGGAATTGCTATGACTATGTCCACATCATGGGAGAGTTGGCCTTCTTAAACTTCTAATTGCATTGATTCTCTTTCAGAAACCTATTGGGCCTCGAACCTGCTTGACGAATTTGGTCATCTAGGATAACTTCTACAGTCGTTGATTCCATGCTCTGATCTTTTTTTTTTTTCCACTATAATTGGTTACTCATTTCTTTTCACCTCTTTTAGGTCATCTAAGTACCAAGAGCGACGTGTATAGCTTTGGGGTGGTCCTGCTAGAGATGTTGTCTGGCAGGAGAGCGGTCGACAAGAACCGTCCATCTGGGGAGCACAACCTTGTGGAATGGGCCAAGCCCTACTTGTCCAACAAACGTAAAGTCTTCCGAGTGCTGGACAATCGCCTTCAGGGCCAGTACAGCATGGAAGGGGCCTACAAGACGGCAACTCTAGCTCTGCGATGCCTATCCATGGATGCCAAGTTCAGGCCTACCATGGACGAGGTGGTCACAGAGCTGGAACAGCTTCAGGAATTCAGGGTAAGCGAAAATGCTGGTGACAGCAGACCAAGCAGCGGGCAGAGAATGCGCAGACGAAGTGCCGATGATGCGAATGGTCAGACAAGGGCTGTTGCGTACCCGAGGCCTTCCACTTCGCCTCTTTATGCATAGAAGGAAGGTCAGAGCTGGCGCAGGTGTCTTCTCTCGTGACCTTCCGAGCACCTGTCTTACGCGATCCTGTTTCTGTACAGTTTTTGGGCTAATGTATTTGTTGAATCATTTTTGGAGCCATTTTAAGCTAAAAGTGTGACACGAAGCAACTGCTAATGTTGTGTCTCTGAAAGATCAGGTCTCAGCATTAGCGCTCGGTTTGGCTGCTGGCTGGTTGGTAGAGAAAGCGAAATGCCCATATATGAAAGCTTGTTTTGATATGGCTTGAGATGTATCCCGTTCGATCAATCTCTTGGGGATGTGTTCGTAATGGTCTTGTAACTTGTCTTTTTTCCATATTATCTTGCAACTTTTTTATATGGAAAGAAAGAAACCTCAAATGCAATGATTCCGACATTTATGCTTCGTGATGTTCCATGCGAAATGCGACAGCTTGCATTTGAGGAAAACGGCCGAGTTCTCGCAAATCCTATCAGAATTAACGATGTGAATTTCTTACGTAAGTCAATTACGGAAGGATTGATAATGCAGCAAAAGTTCAAATAATAAGCCGAAAAGGAAACATGAGACAAGCTGGCCCAAGACAACCAGCTGTGTATCCGGAGAAGCCCGGACTTGCCCAAGGTAAGAAAAACGGTATCATCCTTGAAAGTGAACAATTTTTTTTCGATCTAGACGGCCGCACATCTGCTTCTTGTTGGATCAGAGTCGGTCCGAGTGAAGAGATTACGGGAGCTGTCTCATCCCCAAGTCATTGTTCATATTGATATTCCTGGGATGCTATTGCCAGACAATAGTAGAGGTCATATTCAGCGGTTAGCTGAGGTGATCTACAGGGGAAAATTTGAAATATGCTGCTTGCATTTGAAGAACCGGGTTCGCCTCCAATATATATACAACTCTGATACTGCTACATCATGATCAAGTTGTTCGCATCCCTCACAATCTCCAAATACATGGGGCAGCGCAGATGCATGTGCATTTCGTATCTTATGACACAAACATTAGTACGCTGAGTCACCAAGTTTTTACCAATCCAGGAGTCCAATTTCTCCAATCCAACTTCCCCATGGACTTGTTTCTCAAGTTGACTATCTCTCTGATATCAAACACTTTCCTCAACTTACTGTTTCCTTGCTTACCAGAATCGACCTCTGTCTCCCCTGCAGCCTCTCCCTTCACGTCTTCAGCTTCAGTTTCTACTGGTTCAGGAATAACGTCGTCCTGTGGGGATAGTTCGCTGATGATGTTTCCAAGCATCTCGACCACATCGCTCATTTTAGGGCGCGATTTCGGCTGCTTCATCAGGCACTTATTGGCAAGAGAAGCAAGTTTCTGAGCTGACTTGATGTAATCCTGTCCTTCGAGGCGTGGGTCTAGAATAAGGGAGAATTTCCTTGAGTCCGAAACATAAGGTCTGACCCAATCCAAAAGCTTCTGCTCACTCCGAGGTAGATTCCTTTCCACTGCCCGTCTTCCTGTGATGAGTTCATAAAGAACCACCCCAAAGCTCCATACGTCACTCTTAGCAGTCAGCCGGCCCGTATGTACGTACTCTGGAGCTGCATAACCAATTGTTCCTACAACCTTAGGGAGAATGGGTATGTCAGCGATGCAGATTGAAGTTGAGAAATAATAGTATCTTCTCACGGTGAAAATCTTCAAATATAGGGAGAACTACAACAACTAAGAAAGCTTTCATACTCATTGTGCTCATTGTAAAATGATAGGAACATCCCAGAAACAGATGGCTCGACTTACTGATGTTGATACATGACTCAGCCCTTCAGCCGGTCCCTGCCTAGCCAATCCAAAATCTGAGAGCTTAGCGTTGAAGTCTTCATCTAATAGGATGTTTGATGTCTTAAAATCTCGGAAAATTAGCTGCACAAAGCAAGCAGCGAAATTACATGTACTTGCCAGCGTAGGAAAATACTTTAACTAGGTAATGCGTTTCCCAACTATTCCTGCCCCTCTCACAGCATTCTTTCCAAGCGAACTTATATGGAAGAAAACTGCCGTCAGAGAGCATGAACAACTGAAATTGCTATAAGAGTCATGTACCTGAAAATCCATTTCTTCATGCAGATATGCCAATCCACGAGCAGCATCCTGAGCGATTTTTAACCGTACTTTCCACGAAAGAGGCGATGGCACCCGAGCCAGGAGATGATCTTCCAAGCTTTTATTGCGCATGAGTTCATAGACCAAAAGGCGCTGAATCCCCCTTTCATCATCCTCAGCACAATAACCGACAAGCTTGACAAGATTTGGGTGCTTGACTACACCAAGAAAATTTACTTCATTAATCCACTCCTTATGCCCCTGAATATTGGATATACTTTCAGTCAAATCGTGCAGTTCTTTTTCTTAAAGACTTTTTACGAGTTTCATAGGCATTCCGACCCCATTAAGCCCTACAGCAGGAAAAAATACTCTTGACTCGACCAACTGTAAAATCAGCCAATACCCACAATTATTAATTATTCCGGTTGCATAAAATAGCTCTAAGAGCAGAAATGTAAATCACATCCCTTCAGCATCTAGCGCTAAGCACAGTAACTGCTTTACTATTTACTTCCAACTTGGAAGCTTCAGGTACTGTACAAGATGCAGCAACTAGCGACTCTCTAATAGATTAGGACGAGATTCGTCAAATGGTTTCTACGAAAAGCGAGCGATTTCA
The DNA here is from genome assembly GCA_014182555.1 of Eucalyptus erythrocorys. Lineage (NCBI taxonomy): Eukaryota > Viridiplantae > Streptophyta > Magnoliopsida > Myrtales > Myrtaceae > Eucalyptus > Eucalyptus erythrocorys. The sequence continues at coordinate 28,397,930 of CM024598.1, read as the reverse complement.
GTTCCTAGTTTTATGTCCGGGCGGATTTGATTCGTAAAAACACGCTCTTGACATCGGCAGTAACGATCTTCATGAGCAAAATCTCAGCCAACGAGTGAACAGACGGAGCTAAGGAATCCCAAATGCATCTAGAACTGGCATCGCCAGACGACATCAAGTCGTTGACATGGGCGCATTGAAAGAGCTCAAGAAATCACAAGCGGACGAGAACAGAAAGGGGAATCCATGCCTGGAAGCCGTTGCGGTTCAGCTGCTTCACGGCGACGTCCATCCTCGCGTCGGAGCCGTCCGGCGCGCCGGCGGGGACCGCGACGACGCCCCTGTAGACGCAGCCGAACCCTCCCTCCCCGATCATGAGGGCCCTGCTGAACCCTCTGGTGGCCGATTTGAGCTCCGCGAAGGAGAAGACCCGCAGATCGTTGGCGCGGCGCTGCGTCAGCAGCTCGTAGAAGGCCAGGGAGTCGCCCAAGTCCCGGGAGTCGGAGTCGCCGAACTCGGACCGCCGCGTGTCGGCGGTGCTGGAGGCTACGCTGAAGGAGCGCGCCCACGACACCCTGGAGGCCCGGGAGGCGGCGCCGCCGCCGTCCTCCTCCTCCCGCCGCTCGCCGTTGGTGAAGTGGAAGCACTTCATCTCCTCCCCGCTCGCTCGCGGTCGCCGGCGACGGCGCGACGCAGAAGGAAAGGAAGGAGGGAAGGAGGGAAGGGGAGAGAGAGAGACAGAGACAGGGTCAAAGCAGGTGTGAGGGGGATGAACGAACTTCTCCTTCGAACCTTGGCAGGGTCAAACGCGCCCGTCCGTTAGAATTTAGAATTCTGGGCGGCCATTATTTACGCCCTTCTCTTTTTTTTATTATCCCTTAATTATGGTCTTAATCCAATCACCAACATTTAACATTTGAAATTGTTTTTTTGTCACCAGCGAATCATGAGGCTCATCTCGATCTTGTTCACTATCCTTAGAGAGCTGGATCCAATGCATCTCTTCGAGGTGAACATGGAAAGACTAAAATATATGACGCGATCATCGTGACATTCAAAAGAGGCTCACGTCCAGGCGAGAAGGAAAGAAAAAGGGGGAGGCGAGAGAACTGAGTTTTCTAAATTGGTTAATCTTTTGGAAGCATCGCTCGTTAATTTCAAAATCGAACACGAGGAATCGTGTCTTTAGGGGAAGCAAGAAGGAAGGAAGAGAGAGAGTAGGTGAGCGGGGGGGTTTGGTAAATTTGGAACGGTTTCTTAGCATCGGAACGTGGTTGGTTTTGGTCGCATTGAAGTCCGTCGGAAGGCTAGTAAGCGTCGTGTAGCGAAAAAGGGAACAGTAGTCGAGTCAGAGCGATCACGAGGAAGGTAAGTGCGCGAAATGCGACCGGGGGCCAGCGTCCGTATTGGGAGCAGAACCATGGCCCCCCACCCGCGCCCATCCTCGTCGTTCGCTCGAGGGGCAAAACGGGCAAAAACACGGGACGAGCTCTGTCGGAAGGTTTACTTATTCGACCCGGTGCCTTTGTTGGACGATGGCCCACGAAATCGACGCTCGTATAATCCTAAAAACCATTCTCGAGTTGTTCGTTGGTCGTTCGTTCGTCGTCCCACGAATCGGACGGTGGAGCGGTCACGTCCGATCGCGTCACCGCAACGCATTTTTCTTCTCCCCCCTCCCGCTTCTTTCTAGATGGCGTGCTCAAAAGACTCAAATTCTCGTGGGGAATTAAAGAATTTCAAAAAAAGGAGGAGGAAGAAGAATTTCAAATTCCGCATTCTGTCCGCGTGGGTCTGCCGAAGTGGATCGACGACGGACTCGGTCGACGCGCGATTTTGCTAAATTCAGCAAAGCGGGGCCAGTGACAATCACGTTTGAGTTCAGAACAAGCAAGCATCATCCGGGAGTGGCATGCAAAAAAAGCAGAGGATATTATTGCCGACAGTTACATACTTGATATGGTAAAAAAAGAAGAAGAAAAAAGGGTCCTAGCGTGAGCATCGATACCGTCCTTGCCCCGGGAGGAGCGAATCATGACTCATCGATCCGTTTGATCTCGCGGTGGCCATCGGTCTTGATTTCTTAAACTTTTGTCCTTCCAAGGGGTTATGATAGTGAGCACTGTGGATGTTTATGGAAAAAAAAAAATACTAATTAAATATGCTTAAAGAAAGGTCGGTACATTTTAAAAACCTGTAACACTAAATTACTTGGCTACTCCATAAGCATTTCTCGAGCGGTCCTCGATGGAATTCTTACTTTAGTAACGTGAGCGCAATGGACGGTAATAGCTTATTTCGCCTCCTCTTGCCGGTTGTTTCTTGACTTCAGTTGATAATTTGTCCTCTGAAATTCCAAAGCCAAAAATATACTGTTCGAGCATCTGGATATTATGGCAGGAAATTGTATATGATTATACATGTCTCGTTTCGAATATTTTTTGGTTGTTTCAGATTAAATTAAAAATAAATTATGGGTTTCGCAATTGAGATTTAAAGTACAAATCATAGATGGCCCTTTATGTTTTTTTTTTTTTTCCTTTTCTTTTTGTATGGATTTTGGAGTGGTGTACATTTTGAGAAAGTAATTACGGACTTCGCCTTTTAAGGAAAGGACAGGGCCGGAGGCCCAATTCGTTCCAAAGATCAAACAAAAACATCACGTGTTTAGCCCATCCAAAAAGCTGACTTGTTTATCCATCTCGTTGTTCATTCATGCCTACCATAGTATAAAGTATCATTTTCCCCGTTTCCATATTACACAAAAAATGAAAATTACCCTTTTCCGGGAATCGAGTCTTGTTATTCTATCGAGGAATTAGTAGAAATATACGATGGGTGCCCTCCTACCATCAAACGAAGTTTTTCACGACAAGGAAGTTTGCCTTATGTAGGAAAGTTTAGCTTATGAACTGTGACGCTAACTTCGTAATTCGTGTTGCCTTTAAATATGAGACTCGCTAGATATCAGTGCGTTACATAGGTCTAAGACTTTATCTGTTGAAATATTTTATTTGTTGGTGTCGGCATGAATCTTCGCAAGAAAACTACTTTACCAAAAAAAAAAAAAAAAAAAAATCTTCGCAAGAAAACTAATATGCACAAAATTATAATAAAATAATATTCACATTAATCAAATTCACCGCCAGAGCTTACATGAAATTTTATAGACTAAATCCCAGTCCATAATGTAGTTATATCAGTTGATTAAATGAAATTTCGTTCTTATTTTTAGAATAAGAATATTTGCATAATCCTTCCTTATCCTGTGAAAATTTCATTGCCAACGTTGATTATTGATATATTATGCATTTATTAATGCTTAAAGTTAATAATTTTTCCTAATTTTGTAAAACTTAATTTGGTTTTATCACGATTAACCTTTAATTTTTTACTTACGTTACTTGATTAATATGTCATAGAAATATTCATTTCACAGAAGTGAAATACTGGCAGCCTTATGCTTTAAAATTTCTATAAGAAAATTGATATTAAATTGAAAGGATCGCGAGATGATATTCAAAATTTGCAAACATGTGATGTCCTCGAGGTGATCCCGAGTTTTAGTTTACCAATATACTTTCATTTACATCTGAAAATTATGATAAAGTTATATATAGGATGAATATCGAATATTATGAAGTCAGTATCGCTACATGCTAATGCTATATGGACATTAGCCCATGCTTTATTTTTATGGCCTTGTTAGTATTGAGGCTAACCTCCTAAAAAAAACTCATAAATTTAGGTCCAAACTCAACTCTACTTCGATCTTCTTCTTTTTTTTGTCTAAAATGATTCTCGACTTTCACTTTAGTTTCAAATTTGTCAACGCATAAAAATCACTACTTTTTTTTTTTCAAAATTATGTTGTTGTAATTTCAAATAAAAGCGAGAGTGTTGATAAATACACAAGTTTTGATAAGAGATCCGTAACTAATCTTGACGTGGAAAGAAACTGGTGGCATTTTTTGATAAAGTGAAAATCGAAAATTTTCTTCAGATAAAAAATATTCGAGATAGAATTATGATTAGACCTAAAATTGAGAGTTCTTTTTAGGGAATTAAGCCATAGTCATATTAAAGATGAAATTTTTTAGCTTTAAGTGAAAGAAGTAACTCTTGAAACAGTGATAAACACTCCATAGACCGATCACTTGGCCGGCTGAACCATCGACGTGCCAAATTTTTTACTAATCCTTCCATGGCAACACCACGAAATTATCCTTACGTTGTGCAAAAATCGGTTCCGGACGTGTTCTCGTTTTCGTGGGCAGAAGGGAGAGGGCCCCTGCAACATGCAACGACACGATCCATTCACGCTCGTGAATCCGGGGAGCTGGCCCTTGCGCGTCTGCACCGATGGAGCGCAGAGAAAAACCAGTGAAGGACAAGGATAACGAACCACGGTAGCATAGGAGGGGGGTGAGGGAGGGAGTAGGGAAGGATAGGTCAAAGGTTGACCGGTCGAAGAAAGCGCAGAGCGAAGCTCGTCCTCCGTACGCACGTGACATTGACACGCCTATGAACCCCCTCCAAAAGAAAGAGAAAAGTTCCCTCATTTCGCATCGCAACGTCTAATCACTCACCCAAGTTGCTACTTCCTAGCCATTGCTCAATGCTCTCTCTCTCTCTCTCTCTCTCTCCCTCTCTAAAATCCGAGTCTATTTTCATTCCCAACGCTGTCCTTCTCTGTCGACCTTTAATAACATTCGTACCCCCCACCCCCAAACTCTGCTGCTCCCTCTGCGTCGTCTTCAGGACTGGGGCTTCTGCTGCTGCTAGTAGTAGCTCGACTGTTTTCTCTTTTTCCTCATTTCCTTTTCCGGTCATTGAACCCCCTCGGCTCTCCCCACCGCTAGCTCTTCCAAGCCTTAGGGTTTTGCTACACGTTGGCTTGATAGGTATGAATGTGAACCCACCATTGATCTTGCTCTCTTTGGTTGCGTGGTAACATCGCACATGCGATGATTAATGCTAGTCATGTATGCCCCTTTTTAGCAAACGGGTCTTGTTAGGTCGATACCATATGGTAAATTGACGGATAACAATAATTGTTGGTTCATATCACATACAAATGCTTGCCTCGTCACGTGTAGTTGGGTGAGAGTAGTGGAATTTGATTAGACATGAAATGTTTGGTGCATAATATAGCTAGCATTAATTATCGCATGTGCAATGACACGATGTATTCTCAAATTCAAGTGAGACAATTTCATATTAACATGTGTGTCATGTTTAAAACAGTTTTATATCGGTACGTATGTCGCGTTTATATTTTGTTTTAATGAGACAAATGAGTCTAAAATTTAAGAAGAAATGTTTTGATGGAGTAAATTTTGTGTTGGACAGTGATTACCATTACTGTCCCAATTTTTCATGTGCTTTTTCTACGATGAGGTAATCTTATTCGTGATGGCCAAATCTCTCTTATATACATACATATTGATTAACACCACCACCAATCGCATTCACTCATAGTTAGGCAGAGGCCATGCAGCTAATTATACATCATCACAAACATAAGAAAGCGTGCATGCACACACAAACGAGAAAATGGTGACGTCAAAACGAATCACGTTTGGTCCTGTAACCATCTAGAAAACAAGAAAAGCACGTCTCGAACCCATAAAAAAAGTTGGCGAACCATCTACCCCGAAATAAGACTCAAGCATCAGCCCCATGCATTTCCAACCTCTAGCTTACAACACCGATGACTTTATCCATGTCCGCACATCTCTATGCCCTAAAACTGCATACAGGACACTATCAGTAAAAAACACCGTGATCAAGACCGATGATAATAGCCCCTAACTTCCTCCTTTGTGTTCGCTACATAATTGACGTGTCTAATCCAGCTGAAAGTAATTACATTGTCGCCAAGAGACTAGCTTTAGCTACTGGCCGGGGCTAAACAGATGGTTCGACATTCGCCGGGTCACGGACTTCGAAGAAGGATCGGTTCTTGACGACGATGTCATACATGTGGAGGGTCTTGAGGTTGGCGAAGTCCCTAGGGAGAGAGATAAGGTGGGCCGAGCGGTCGGACTTGTGGAATTGGATCAGGTCGGGCTTCGCGGCGCCCGCGTCGTGGTAGCGGGTCCAGCCGAGCTCGCCGAGCCGCTGCTCAAGCTCGGCGTGGGACCCGATCACGTGGTTGGCGGGGATGTAGACCAGGACGCGGGGGCGGGCGCCGGGGGCGGTCGCGGTGCCCGGGTGGTGCGGCTCCCTCCGCTCGAAGGATTCCCGCGTCGGGTTCGGGATGAGGCGAGCCACGCCGTTCTTGTTGAAGAGCCAAACGCCGGACATCTCGTGTTCTAGAGAGAGGGAGGGGGAGAGGGAGAGAAACAGGACCGCTCGTTTGTAGTGGCGAGGGAGAGGTAGGGTGTGAAGATTATTGATTAGGCCTGTTTATATAGCAAGCGAAGCCTTGAAGGCTTTCATTAATCGTACTAAGGATGTCAGAGATTGCTTTCAATGTGGGAAAGAGTAGGAACGACGATCTCGGTACCACGAGAATCATGCTTAAATTTTCCGTAACAGTAAAGATCTAACCTAAAAGTCGAGAAATATACAGTATAGGATGACTTGGGCAATGTCTCGTCGTTGGATTAACATGAACACTTCATTTTCCTCTGAATGAATTAGATGCGACTCATACGTGGAGAAGCTAGCAGCGGTGCTTGCTTATGCCATTTAGATTTGCTGTAATGGATGTGCACAATTCGCTCATAGGACTTTAGTTATTAGAATAAGACGCAACACCTCTATGTTCTATGAATATAATAAACACATGCTAACAGTAAAGCCGTCTTAGCTCAGCCGGTAGAGCGCATGGCTTTTAACCATGTGGTCGTGGGTTCGATTCCCACAGACGGCGAGCATCCTTAAATATTTTTCACTTTTTTCTTTTTTGGGTACTTTCCTACGTGTCGGTGGGATGGACCATAAAACCTCTTGCTTCCTAAAATATATTACATCGCAGGCCCATAAAATCCATAGCATTGGGTCCACGGGCCCATTCACCCCACGTGGAGATGGGCTGGACCATAAAACCTCTCTCTCCCGAGAAAATATTGCATCGCAGGCCCACAAAATCCTCCACGGCATTGGGCCCATCGGCCCATTCACCCCTCGCTCGGTCCATCAACTTCGCAGCGGAAGCGTGTCTGATCTTCTTGGGGTTCGTTTCGCGGAAAATGGCCATTTCCTAAATTATTTTTCCAAAAGTCATTTTACGGGAAAATAATAATATTTTCCTGGTGTTATTAAAACCTGAAAGCATTTAGGAAAATATTTTCCGATGTTCGGTAAAGAAAATATTTTCCGCTCACCAAATTAACAAGCGCGAGTACTAAGTTCGAGGCTCGCCAAATCGACGAACGCGAGTTTAAGATCAATGAATTTGAGGTTTACCCGTTTCGACAACTAGCCAAGAAAGAAGAAGATAGAAAACAAATAAAAGAAAAAGAAAAAATGAAAAGAAAAGAAAAAGGAAATAAAAAATAATTCAAATTAAAAAAAAAAAGAAAACTAAAAAATAATTTGAATAAAAAAAAAAAAAAAGAAATGAGAGGAGAAAGTGAAGATTTATAGAGGTGTGAGGTAGGAGAGATCAAGTGAGGTAAATATATATATTTTTTTGATACCCAGGGAACCCCTCCCCGTACCAACGTGGACGGCTAGACAGGCCCGGGGTGACGTTGAAGGTAAACCCTGGAGCGACGCTAGCGGAGGACCCACCACCTCGACGTCACGCTTAAGATCCCGTGCGGCCAACGGGATTCGAACTCCTCCCCTTCCGCTTAGGATCATGGGAAGCTCTTATTCAATTTGGGCCACCGCAGGGCGGTGGTATGAAGTAAATATTTTCTACTTTTTAAAAGTGAAAAATATTTACTTTAGAAGACTTTTTTTCTTGGATGGAAAATATTTTCCCCAAAGAATTCATTTTCCATGAAACGAATACCGGAAAATCTGGAAAATGTTTTCTCGAAAATTATTTTCCGCGAAACGAACGGAGCCTTAACCCAATCGCGAGAGAGTTGGGGGCGTCCAATTCCAGGAACGGCAACATAGGCGGTAAACATGGGATTTTCTGCAGATTATGAATCGGGCGCGTCCGGTATCGGGCTATCGCACGGAAGAGCATCTTCCCTGCGATAGCCCGGTACCGGATGCGCCCGATTCGTAATCCGCAGAAAATCTGCTCTTCCCTAATCCCATGCTTACCGCCTATGTTGCCGTTCCTGGAATTGGAATCGCGCGATGCGTTTCTGAGCTATTCCTCCTCCGTCCTTCGTCCTTCGCCTCATCACGTCGTCGTTCGTCCTTCCGTTGTCTTCATTCTCTTCTCTCCAAGCAGCGGTGCCAACCCCCCGAGGGGCGGACGATCTATTGCAGCTCCGGTGTGCCAAATCGACGAACGCGAGTTTAAGATCAATGAGTTTGAGGTTTACCTGTTTCGACGATTAGTCAAGAAAGAAGAAGATAGGAAACAAATAAAAGAAAAAGAAAAAAATGAAAAGAAAGAAAATAAAAGAAAAAGGAAACTAAAAAAGAAAAAGAAAACTAAAAAATAATTTGAATAAAAAAAAAGGGAAGAAGAAATGAGAGGAGAAAGTGAAGATTTATAGAGGTGTGAGGTATGAGAGATCAAGTGATGTTAATATATATTTTTTTTGATACCCAAGGAACCCCTCCCCGTACCAACGCGGACGGCCCGACAGGCCCGGGGTGACGTTGAAGGTAAACCCTGGAGCGACGCTAGCGGAGGACCCACCACCTCGACGTCGCGCTTAAGATCCCGTGCGGCCAGCGGGATTCGAACTCCTCTCCTTCCACTTAGGATCATGGGAAGCTCTTATCCAGCTGGGCCACCGCAGGCGGTGGTGTGAGGTAAATATTTTCTAATTTTTAAAAGTGAAAAATATTTTCCCTTACTTTAAAAAACTTTTTTTTGTTATGAAATACATGAATGGATAGAATACATGAATGAATATTCATTATATTCATCTTATCAAATGTACTTATTATGGTACATTTGTATCAAATGTTCTAAGTACATCTCCCTATACAATGAACGTTCGTTTCCCTTATCCCGTACATGTATCATTCGATACATTGATATTAATGATAAGTACATTCTTGTTCTCCTATAAATAGGAGTTTAGTTTTGATGTACAATACACAATCACACGAAACACGACAGTGTGAGATACTAGAAATAAAGCTTTCTCATCTTGCTACTATCTCTAGTGTTCACTTGCTTTCTCTTCTTTAATCTCTTCTCTATTATATATTCGCCACGCGATATTTTACAACACGTTATCAGCACGAGGATCTACCGATTGAGTAAGTAATTTTTGCAAGGTGGGTATTATTTTTATTGATCAACTTATACTTCATCTTCTTCTATCAATTCTTCATTCTTATTTTCTTGGCCCGAAGCCAAAATTTTAAATCTAAAAGTATCCTTCGCTCCCGAAGTAGCGGTGGATATTTGGAAATCCTTTTAATTAATTTAAGGATTTATTTTGCAAGGATTATGACAAATATTGAAAAGCCCAAATTCTACATCCTGGAAGTGAGTGGAAAGAATTATCTATCCTGACGCCTTGACATGGAAATGCACCTCCAAGGGCAAGATCTCGCTAATACAATTACAGAGGATGGAACCTCAAATGAAAAGGATAAAGCAAATGCGCTGATTTTTATTCGCCGTCATTTGCATGAGAGCCTACGACTCAATATTTATCCGTTCGAGACCCGCATATCCTGTGGAGGAGGTTGAAGGATAGGTATGATCATACTAAAACTGTTATCCTCCCTCAAGCACAATATGATTGGCAAAATCTCAGACTGCAAAATTTCAAATCAGTGTCTGACTATAATTCTGCTTTATTTGATATCGTTTCTCGGCTAGAGTTATGCGGTATCAAACTCACTGATGCAGAATTGCTTGAGAAAACTTTTTCCACCTTTCATGCTTCGAATATTGTATTGCAACAGCAATACCGGCAACGTCAATTTGCCACATATTCTGAATTAATTTCTGTGCTTCTTACTGTTGAGCAAACTAATGAATTGCTGCTCAAAAATCATGATCTTAGACCTCGTTGGCTCAAAAGCATTGCCTCAAGCACATGCTAACTTTGAGAAAAATACTGGCCATTTTAAGGGCTATAAGCGCAGCAAGAACATAATCCTAGAAGGGATGGCAAGAAATTTAACCGTCCTAGGAAATCAAACTTTGGCCTGAATCATGGCAAAGAAAAGAAGCAAAAGAAGGTGATTAATGAAAGTATTTGTCATCGCCGTGGCATGACTCGGACACCGGTCACGTACACTGCGTACGCCAAAACATTTTGTTGACCTATACCAGGCATCTTTAAAGAATACGGGCAAGCGTGGTGAATCTCATGCCATTGAAATCAATCCTACCGCCATAACCACCGTTGAGGCCAACAATATCTCCGTTGGTGGGACTCCTCTTGCTCCCGAAGTAGCAAATGCATCATTGGATGTCTCGATTTCTTTGAGGACCTCTCGATTACTTTGATGAATCGATTGTTAGATAATAATTTGAACTTTGAAATTTATGTTGTTTCGCTTTAAATGTATTACTTTTTTTTTTTTCATTGTTCTTTATGAAATACTTATGAACCTTATATAATATTTATCTTTGAAATTTTATTCGACTATATAACTAATATGCAACTTTTATGATACTTGACACCCGAAGTTGTCAATATAAATGCAAATGGAAAATATCGAGAAAAAAAAAGAAGATGTTTGTTTGCTTGATAGTGCAACAACACATACTATATTTTGTAGTAGACACTTTTTCTCGAGTATGACATTGCGTAAGGCACAAATCCATACAATATCAGGTTCTGTTCCGATTATTGATGGTTTTGGGAATGCTACAATTATTTTGCCAAATGGCACAATCCTCGCATATTGAGAATGCGTTTCTAAGCATTCGATCAAAAAGGAATCTGCTCGCTTCAAAGATGTACGCCGTAATGGGTACCATATTGAGACTATTTATGAGCAAGATAAAGAATATATTGGCATTTCCTCCTATAAGATGGGCCTCAAGACCATCCATGAGAAGCTAGAAGCTTCTTCTATGGGTTTGTATTGTGTCATGATTAAAGCTGTTAAAACCTACGCTACCACATCCCGGAGATTGGTAAGCCCCGATCGCTTTGGACTGTGGCATGATCGCCTTGGTCATCCCGGCGCTTCAATGATGCGTAGGATAATTCAAAATACAAAAGGGCACCCTTTAAAGGATATAAATGTATTGTTGTCCAAAGATTATAATTGTGAGGCTTGCTCACAAGGAAAGCTCATTATCAAACCTTCTACAACAAAGGTTAATTTTGAATCTCTTTTATTCTTGCAAAGAATTCAGGGTGATATTTGTGGACCAATACAACCACCAAGTGGACCATTTAGATATTTTATGGTATTAGTGGACGCATCCTATAGATGGTCCCATGTTTGCCTATTATCTACGCGCAATGTCGCATTTGCACGTTTACTTACGCAGATTATAAAGCTCCAGGCACAATTCCCTGATTATCCAATTAAGAGCATAAGGATGGATAATGTTGGTGAATTTACATCAAAGAGTTTTGATACATATTGTGCTTCACTGAATCGAGGTTGAGCACCCGGTTGCATATGTTCATACTCAAAATGGATTGGCGTAATCCTTGATTAAACGTATCCAAATCATTGCCCGCACTCTATTATTGAGAACGAATCTCAACGATACAGCATGGGGTCATGCGGTTTGCATGCGGCAGCTCTAATAAGATTACGCCCCACCGCTAGTATTTTACAATCTCCCCTTCAAATGGTTCTTGGCTATGAACCAGATATTTCACATCTACGCACCTTTGGTTGTGCAGTAGATGTGTGCCCGTAGCACCGCCAAAAAGGACGAAAATGGGTCCCCAACGCCGTTTGGGCATTTATGTTGGGTTTAATTCACCATCTATCATTAGATTCTTGGAACCAACTACTCGGTGATCTTTTTTACCGCCGTGTTTGCATTGTCATTTCGATGAGACTAGGTTTCCATCAATTGGGATACCTACAACTTCCATGACTCGCAAAACAAAAACCAATTAAGGTTTTCTCCCGGAATGAGAAAAATTTATCTCAATTAGACCCAAGGACTCCCGAATGTAAAAACGAGGTGCAACGCATAATCCATTTACAGGCTATGGCCAATAGACTTCCCGACGCATTTAATGATGCTACTAAGGTAACGAAGTCTCATATTCCAAACGCAAATGCTCCAGCTAGGATAGCTGTTCCCGAAGAACAAAGCTAAAATGGATCAAAATCCCCGCACTTGAAGCGTGGTAGACCGATAGGATCAAAAGATACTGCTCCTCGAAAACGAAGGGGAAAGAATCAGGAATCCGCTCCAGAAGAGCCTGGCGTTGTGTTTACTCCCAAAGAGCTTATTGCCCCTGAAGAGGGGCAAACCCATGAAAGGAACACTAGCCCCGGGAATACTGAGAATTCCATTACATATTGTAATGAAATTTGGGATAGAAATGAAATCATCATTGATGATGCTTTTGCATTCTCAGCTGCTCATAAAATTATGGATGATAATTGTGAGCCACAATCTATTATTGAATGTCGTCAAAGGTAAGATTGGCCTAAGTGGGAGGAAGCAATTAAAGCTGAATTAGCTTCCCTAACTAAACGAGAGGTTTTTGGACTTGTAACTCGTATCCCCGATAATGTAAAGCCCGTTGGATATAAATGGGTATTTATCCGAAAACGAAATGAGAAAAACGAGGTTGTCAAGTCTAAAGCCCGACTTGTTGCCCAAGGATTCTCCCAGAGACCTGGGATTGATTATAATGAGACATATTCACCGTGATGGATATGATTACATTTCATTTTCTCATTAGCCTAGCAATCTTTGAAAGATTGGAAATGCATCTTATGGACGTTGTGACGGCATATCTATATGGCTCATTAGACTCTGATATTTATATGAAAATTCCTGAGGGATTCAAAATGCCTAAAGCATGCACTCCCCGCAATTTATTCTCAATAAAATTGCAAAGATCCTTGTACGGGTTAAAGCAATCCGGTCGCATGTGGTATCAACGCCTAAGTGAGTACCTAATTAAGGAAAGGTACAAAAATGATCCTATCTGCCCATGCGTGTTTATTAAGAAGTCGAAACCGGATTTGTTATTATAACGCTTTATGTCGACGATATAAATTTAATTGGAACTCCGAAGAGTTAGCTGAAACTGCTGAATATTTGAAAAGGGAGTTTGAAGTTAAAGATTTGGGTAAAACCAAACTTTGTCTTGGTCTAGAGCTTGAGCATAAAGCAAATGGAATAATCGTCCATCAATCAGCATATGTTGAAAGATTGCTTAAACGTTTCAACATGGACAAAGCTCACCCATTGAGCACCCCTATGGTTGTAAGGTCTCTAGATCCCCAAAAGGACCCATTTCGTCCTAGAGAATCTGATGAAGAAATACTTGGTCCTCGAAGTACCATATCTCAATGCAATTGGGGCTTTGATGTACTTGGCACAATGTACGAGACCGATATCGCTTTTGCGGTAAATTTATTGGCACGTTTTTAGTTCGAGCCAACTCGGAGACATTGGAATGGAGTTAAACATATTTTCCGTTATCTCCGAGGAACCATAGATTTGGGATTATATTATTCCAAGGATTCCACTAACTCGGTTTAGTTGGATATGCCGATGCTGGATATAGATCCGATCCACATAAGGCTCGCTCTCAAACCGGGTATTTATTTTGTTATAACGGCACCGCTATTTCTTGGCGTTCTACGAAGCAATCGCTAGTAGCTACATCTTCTAACTACTCTAAGATTATTGCTTTATATGAAGCTGGAAGAGAGTGTGTTTGGTTAAGATCCGTTATAACACATATTCATAATTCTTGTTACTTGATACCGGTTACAAATTCTCCCACTATAATTTATGAAGATAATGCTGCTTGTGTTGCACAAGTCAGGGGAGGATATATCAAAGGTGATAGGACCAAGCATATCTCGCCGAAATTTTTCTATACTCATGAACTCCAAGAAAGTCGACAAATTGATGTTAAACAGATTCGATCCATAAATAATCTTGCAGATCTTTTTACCAAATCATTGCCAACATCAAATTTTGAGAAATTAGTATATGGCATTGGTATGAGGCGAGTTCATAAGATGTAAGATTAATTAGCCCCGAAGTGGCTATATGGCTCTATTGAGGGGGAGATATTATGAACTATGCATTGCAGCATTGATATGCGGCTAGTTCACAAGATGCAATACCGATTAGTCCTAGGAGTGGCTATATATACATTGCACTCTTTTTTTCTTTATGTCCGATTTTTTTCCCATAGGGTTTTTCCGGCTTAAAGTTTTTAACGAGGCAATTAATGCATCCATAAAAGGGAGAGATCATAACATGTGTGCTCGCACTCTTTTTCCCTTTTGTCCGGTTTTTATCCCACTGGGATTTTTCCGGCTTAAGGTTTTTAATGAGGCAATATCATTCGATGCACATTCGTAATGAATATGATGAATATTCAAGGGGGAGTGTTATGAAATACATGAATGGATAGAATACATGGATGAATATTCATTATATTCATCTTATCCAATGTACTTATTATGGTACATTTGTATCAAATGTTCTAAGTACATCTCCTTATACAATGAACGTTCGTTTCCCTTATCCCGTACATGTATCATTCGATACATTGATATTAATGATAAGTACATTCTTGTTCTCCTATAAATAGGAGTTTAGTTTTGATGTATAATACACAATCACACAGAAACACGACAGTGAGATACTAGAAATAAAGCTCTCTCATCTTGCTACTATCTCTAATGTTCACTTGCTTTCTCTTCTTTAATCTCTTCTCTATTATATATTCGCCACGCGATATTTTACAACATTTTTCTTGGATGGAAAATATTTTCCCCAAAGAATTCATTTTCCATGAAACGAACACCGGAAAATCTGGAAAATGTTTTCTCGAAAATTATTTTCCGCGAGCCTTAACCCAATCGCGAGAGAGTCGGGGGCGTCCGATACCGGGGCTATCGCGGGGAAGAGCTATTCTGGTGTTTATCAGTGATGGTATACAATTGGTTTACGTACTAATGAAGATCTTTATACGGGAGCCCTTTTTCCATTATTTCTTTCTGCCATATCCTTAATAGCAGGTTGGTTACACCTACAATCGAAATGGAAACCGAGCGTTTTTCAATTATGAGTTGGGCGCTTTAACCATTCAGCCATGGATACTTAGCGGGGATCCTCGTACATGGTGAATAACCAAATTCCAATTGAAATGAAATCTTTAGGAGAAATCAATGCAATTTAGGAGAAATCAATGAAAGGACATCAATTCAAATCCTGGATTTTCGAATTGAGAGAGATATTGAGAGAGATCAAGAATTCTCACTATTTCTTAGATTCATGGACCCAATTCAATTCCCCGGTGTATGTGCGACTCGTTCATATCACCATTGGTAGAAAAACGCTTGGTTTTCATTTCGGTTGTAGGTGTAACCAACCTGCTATTAAGGATATGGCAGAAAGAAATAATAGAAAAAGGGCTCCCGTATAAAGATCTTCATTCGTACATAAACCAATTGTATACCATCACTGATAAACACCAGAATAGCTCTTCCCCGCGATAGCCTCGGTACCGGACGCCCCCGACTCTCTCGCGATTGGGTTAAGGCTCCGTTCGTTTCGCGGAAAATAATTTTGGAGAAAACATTTTTCAAATTTTTCGGTGTTCGTTTCATGGAAAATGAATTCTTTGGAGAAAATATTTTTCATCCAAGAAAAAAATTCTAAAGTAAAGGAAAATATTTTTCACTTTTAAAATGTAGAAAATATTTACCTCACACCACCGCCTGCGGTGGTCCAATTGGATAAGAGCTTCCCATGATCCTAAGCGGGAGGAGAGGAGTTCGAATCCCGCTTGCCGCGCGGGATTTTAAGCGCGACGTCGAGTTGTTCGAATACCACCACTGATAAACACCAGAAATAAGACTCTTCCCTGCGATAGCCCCGGTACCGGACGAATCTGCAGAAAATCCCATGCTTACCGCCTATGTTGCGATGCGTTTCTGAGCTATTCCTCCTCCGTCCTTCGTCCTTCGCCTCATCACGTCGTCGTTCGTCCTTCCGTTGTCTTCGTTCTCTTCTCTGCAAGCAGCGGCGCCAACCCCCCCCGGGGGGCGGACGATCTATTGCAGCTCCAGCGTGCCGGGGTGGTCTAGGGTTTCGCGGTTCGCTCGGCGTGGCGAGTACCTGCGTACGCCATGGACGAACGAGGTGAGATGGATTACCGTCGATGGATGTTTTGGTCATAGATCGTGTTCGGTTGGCGTGCACTGTTTGATTCCGTAAAGAAGGAGAAGGAGCGGAAAGCTTTCCGCTTCCTCTCCTCATGTTGATGACAGCGTGCTTAGCGTTTTTACTACTGGCTAGTGGTGGCGATCGGTTTTTATCCGGATGATATGCAGAAAGCTAGAAACTAGGACAATGCTGCCATCGCCCTGCTTTTTTTTTTTTTTTTTTTCGTGGTAACCGTGCGAGTTTCCTTGTTACGGTTGGCCTGAACTTGTCCTTTCTTGTATTGGTTGTGTTGCTTGAAGGATTTGCAGTTTCATGCGTGCATTATCAGGGTAATCAGTAATGGGAAAATGAAAAAATCAAAGCGCAAATAGGAGTAGTTGTTCGTTTCTCTGTTTTCTACCAAGGCAGAAAACAGGGTAAGTTATTCATTTGGAGCTATTGCACCGTAATCAGCATAAAAAAAATACTGGTGCGGATATTATCTATTAGGGAAGTTCCAATAAATGAGTAGTTCGGTCAATCATAACCTGCAACTTGGAAGTGCTGTTGTAAGCATTGCCATCCGACTTTTGTGGACGCGCATCTCACAGTGCAGTTGTCGTTGTTGGGTATCCGATACTTGTCTTTAAATTTGACTGAACTCATGTAGAATGAGGCCATTTGAACTAAGTAGGCATACTTGCCATTCCCTTCGGTCGAACAAAAGAGGAAAAAGGCAATATTTTTTCCTTTGACTTTGACAGAGTCTCTGATGTAGACTTTATGAGATGCACTTTCAATTTGATTCCTCTCTGTCATTGATCATCATAACTGAAACGTTTGCTTTGGGCAATCCCACAGGCAAATCCTCAGTGGATGATGTTCTTGCTGTCTTCTCTTAGTCATTGTGTCATATCTGTTTGAAATCATTTCAAGAGTTTTAGAAATGAGTGGCTTTTCTTCTTAGACGATGCTCATCTTGATCTTGTCTTTTCATTTTCTCTTTCATGTGTAGGAATGAAAATGTTCCACAGAGAAGACAAAGAAACAAACAAAAGGAGGTCTGAGCTGGAGGAGTATGAAGATCGTTATTATCAAGAATTGAAGGGACATCATATCAGGATCAAAGTTTCAGATTCACAGTATAGGTGTCCATACTGCAGAACACGTGATTATCTCTTTGAGGACCTTTTAAAGCACGCCTCACGTATATCAAAGGATTTAAAAGGGACAAGTACTAAGGAGATTGCCAAGCACTTGGCATTGGAGAGGTTCATAAGAAAATACTTCTCTAGGAAAGTTAATGCCGAAAATTCTTCCAACATAAGACTCTCTTCAGCTAAGGACGATCAGCAGTTAAAACTATCTTCAGCTAAGAACGATCGGCAGTTGACACTCTCTTTAGCAAAGAATGATCAGCAGTTTGTCTGGCCCTGGATGGGTGTAATTGCGAACATGAAGACTGAAGTTAAGGATGGAAGATATGTTGGGGAGAGTGGTACCAAAATCAGGCAGGAGTTGGAAAAGAAAGGATTCAACCCTGTGAGGGTGCAGGCCTTATGGAACTACCGGGGTCATTCGGGACTAGCAGTTGTTGAGTTTAATAAAGACTGGGTAGGCTTCTGTAATGCGAAAGCTTTTGAGAAAAGCTATGAGATTGAGCGCCGTGGGAAGAGGGACTTTTATGTCTCCAGGGACAGGGGAGACAAGTTGTTTGGTTGGTTGGCATATGATGATGATTACTATTCGAAAGGCATACTGGGAGACCACCTTAGAAAGAAAGGGCACTTGCGAACTTTGTCCGATAAAGAGGCAGAAGAACAACGCCAACAGTCAATGCTTGTTGCTGACTTACAGAAGACACTGGAGATCAAGAGCTCGCGACTTATGGAGATGGAGAGCAAGTATGAAAAAACAAAGCATTCCCTCGACAATTTAGTGACACAAAAGGATGTAATGCTGAGGGCTCATAATGAAGGTGTGATGTGTTTTTTGGGAAATGAATACTGGCAACAAAATTGGCTTGTGAACTGACTCTTTCTTTTCCTTTTTGCTAGAAACAAGAAAGATGCAGCAGAATGCCCGGGATCATCTTGCAAAGATATACCTGGAGCATGACAAGGTGACACAGCATTTGGAAGCTCAAAAACATGAGCTTCAGCAGCAGGAAGAAGAGTTGGAATTGCGAGAATTTCAAAATGAAGGCAAGAGGGCAAAGCTTAGACATGATAAGGAAATGGTATGAAGTTTCATCTATATATTCTTAATTCATCTTCAGCTCGAGCATAGACTTCAGAAAGGATCAGTGCAGTTGATATTTGACCATAAATATCAAGGAATAAGATCTCATCATGTCTAAACATTGAACAACACATAACGTAGTTACCTCCATTATAAACGTTCGTTTTGTGTATCAGACAAGAAACTGAATTCTTTGAAAAATCCAGAAAGTACTTGTTATTGACTAGATTGGTAAGGGAAGTGGGAAATTTACCTTCAAAGGCTCTTATAACCTGCGATGTCTACAAATGGGAACCAGGAGATAAAAAGAAAAAAAGAAAACACAACCAACCCCACTAGAAGGAATGGAGAACTAAATCTTTTGGGGCTGCCACAGATAAACTCAAGTTTAACTGGTTTCAGGTTGAAAGGGCATTTTTAGAGCAGCGGAAAGCAAACAATAATTTCTTGAGGCTGGGAGAAGATCAGAAGGTGCTTGCTTGCTTTCTTTACTTTCGCATTTTTTTTTCTTCTGAGCTTAAGCAATAGCTAGATCTTTATTGGCTCAATAGTTTCTAAACTTCCACATTGCTGTTATTAATGGCAGAGAGAAAAGGAGAAACTTCACAGGAAAATTATTGAGCTCGAAAGAGAACTCGATGACAAACAATCGTTGGAATTGGACATTGAGCGCTTGAGAGGTGCTCTGCAAGTCATGAAACACATGGAGGATGATGACGATGCAGACCTTAAACAGACGATGAAGGAGGTTGAGGAAAGTTTAGAGGCAAAGGAAGAACTGCGTCAAGTGCTTACTGTTCAGCAATTGAGGACCAATGACGAATTGCAGGATGCTCGCAAGGAGCTGATTAAAGTAATTGCTTTATTTCCTTATCTTGGACTCTTTTGTGTGCATTTGTTATCACGTTGAGGCATAACTTCCTGCACTGGACATGTAAACAGTTTGAAAGCTAATGTGATACGCAACGATTGCCTGTTTCCAAAAATGTCAACCTTTTGATCTGATAATGGATTTTGAGCTGTCAGAAACGATAATTCCATTGCTCTACAGACTTTCAAGAATAATACAAGTCGTGCCCAGATTTGGGTCAAAAGAATGGGAGAACTTGACAGCAAGCCGTTCCTCATAGCAGCAAAAAGAAAATATGCCGCGAAAGAAGCAAATGTAATGGCCATGACGCTCTGTTCTGAGTGGGAAAAGCTTCTAAGAGATCCAGGATGGTACCCCTTTAAAGGCATAACAGAGGGAGAGAAACGCAAGGTATACTTTATGTTCAACTAACGTTACCAGCATATCTCTTACATAACATTGTTACCAATATTTATAGCAAGTTTATGTCAGTTAACATTCTTCTGCATTTTAGTACATTAATGGAAGCCATGTTCTTTAGGAGGTTTCAATCTAAATTCTGAAGCGTTCATGCAACTTTTCCAATCAACCTAATTTCACATGCCAAGAATGATAATTTGTCACCCAACAGGAGAGTTGCAATGAATAGAAGCCTCTACTACTTCGTGTTTGCATTTCAATATGATTAGTTTGATGTCATGGTTCAAGGCAAGCACTGTTATTTCACAAACGAAAGTATGCTGGTGCATTTTGTAGTGTGTCCGTTTCATGATAGGCAGCCATGACATGTAAATCCTTGTTAATGCGGCATGATTTTTACATCTCGTGGTGTAGAAGCCTTTTCTGTCCATATCGGCGTCTCTCCTACTTCCCAAAGTCTCTTTGTCATTTGGCTTCATTAGGAATTTATTGATGAAGAAGATGAAAAGCTAAAAGCCCTTAAGGATGAGTATGGTGAAGAGGTCTTCAAGGCAGTATCAAAGGCCCTCGAAGAGCTGAATGAGTACAATGGCAGTGGCAGGTACACCGTGCCTGAGCTATGGAATTCTAGAGAAGGAAGAAAAGCATCTCTCAAAGAGGGAGTTGCTTACCTTCTCAAGCTGTGGAAACCCCAGAAGAAGAAGAAGAATTAGAGGTATGAATTTTTTAGTAGCAAAGAAGAATGGGTGTTCACGAAGCATCTGCAGCTTGAGTGTACATTGAAAGTTGTTCACCTGACATGCATGAAAGAGCTATAATACAAACAGTTAAAAAGAAGGAGATGATGTTGTGGGGGGGGGGGGGGGGGCGGCGTATTCAGATGTCAAAGCAGTGCGATATTTTTTAATATTAACCCCCGCGCCCCCACTAAAGCTGGACACTCTTTTGGAGAATTAATGAAACACTGATTGATGGTTTACGTGCCTGTTTAACACAATGTTTAGCTTGCTTAGCTTATGTGTACTGCAAGCACACACTTGTATAGGCATTGTTTTGAACATGCGGTCCATTCTAACGGTGCTTTTGCTGGATGTGGACTCTTGATGTACTCAGGTGGGCAGTCTGGCATCTTCATCCTTCTACTTGTTGCGGATACAAGTTGTTGAGTCCGGATACTTGATTTCTAAAGCTGACTGAATGTAGATTCTTGAAGTAGAATTAGGCCACTCGAAATAGGCGTACTTGCTGTTCCGTTCAATTAGACTAAACGGGAAATAACCAAACTTTGACTTTTGACAGGAGCTTTCATGGAGAATTTATGAGATGTAATTACAATTTGATTCTTTCATAGATGACCATAGCTGCATCCTTTGCTATGTGCAAACCCACAAGAAAATTCTCAGTGGATGACGGTATTGCTGTGTTTTCTTAGTTTTTGTGTCGTATCTATTCGAAACGATCTCAAGAAGTTGTCTAGAAATGAGCGGCTTCTGGCTATGGTTTTTCGGATAACGCTCATCTTGGTAGATCGCAAGGTGTGGGATTGTGAAAACTGAGTGTGACCAGCGTAGCTCTGCTTGGGAATCCTCAAAATCCTCTTTGTCATGGGTTGTCGTGTTTCTAAAATTTTATGGAGGAATTCGTCTTGGCCGATAGAGTTGGAAGATGGAGGGAATGAAACCCATCCGTGAGTGGATGAAATGGAACTCCTACATGCTGATACTGGCAAATCCACTAAATGCCGTGCAGGAATTTTCCCATGTCTGGTTGCGTGATATGGGCACCCTATCAGGATGGCCAGGAATCAGGCTATTAAGAATGGTGGGAAGACAAAATTGACAGGAACTAGCGAGTAGCGACAAGAGTATTCGTCAATTCTGCTCCGAACATGTCGATGCGTGGGTTGCTGGTGGTGCTGTGCCGAAGAAGAGATACAAAAATGGTTTCCTCCGCTTGAAGAAGTTGGAGCGAGAATAAAATCAACTGGGGCGCATCTTCCAAGAACAATATAAGACTCGAGCTACCGAGTGTATTTGTCGGCGTGGTGGTTGAAATATATGCAATGTTACCGAGCAAATGAAAAGAACGGCTGTATGAGGCTTATAACTATGGAGATTCACAGGGTTATATAGCATTTATTTGCAAAGACCACCATGGACGTTTGCAAGAGGGTTTTTCAGGGACTGTACCTGTTTCGTCGGCTTTGCATTCGGAAACCCTAGCTTTGCTCTTCGCCCTTCACCATTTATTGCAGCAGGAAAAATCATAATCGCCTCTCCAGCTAGAGTCGGATTGCCTCCTCCTGGTTGACTCCATCAACGATTGCCTCGACCCTCCATGGCATCTTCGTGCGCAGATGTGCTCATGCATCACTTCCATCACCTCCAAGCTTAGTTTATGCAGACGTAGGGCAAACTTTGTAGCGGACTGGGCCGCAAAGGCCCACGCGAAAGGGTTGCTTTTATCTAATTGGGCCGTCTCCCCGCCCCCCCTTTGTTCGATCTTTTACTTTCAGACACTTTGGCAGCGGGTTGTGGTACTTTTTCCTATTAATGCATCTCTTTCTGTCCAAAATAAAAAATAAAAAAAGAGAAGAACGGCGGTAGGAATTTGTAGGGAAAATTGTTAAAAAAGTATTAAACTTATTGTACTGTCGCGCCTAACCCTAACAGGATCACGACTCTTCCAAGCTCATATTATACACGACGAATTTTTATATGATTTAGTTGTCTAACAACCTAAGAAATATATAGGAGCCGCCACTAGTCTTAATTTTTGGTGGTCAGCTAGAAAACTCAATCGAGGGTCGGGAGAATTCCCTCGACTCCTACGCAACCAGATATCTACGTTCGGAGACTTGGGTTACGCTAATATTTCTATTAACGCCCTTTCGGTACCTAAATAGTATGTTGTGTTTTTTATCATGTCCATGCATTTCTTTTTCTTTTTTTTTTTACATTTTTCGGGATCATCAATTTTATACTAAGTGACCATGCGTGGTGGATTACTTTCATTCTACTCTATTTCTAAGAAAAACTAAAACAATCAATGAAACTAAAATTGAAAGACAGGAAGTAAACAATCAAGAAAAAGCAGCAAACCTAATCATGCAATCCCTAAAGAAATAAAAGAGAGCACCATTAAAGAAAATGAGAGAAAAAGAGAAGACCCGCAACTCGTCGGGTTTTAAGCAACACAAAGAACCCGAAACATATGTCCGGAAAATTTACATAATAACGTTCGGAATGGACATCGACCCCCATCTTCTCACCATATGCCTTCTCTATCTTCAAAGTCCTAGTCTAAATCTAAACTAAGAAATTTGAAACTAGGTGCATAAAGATAAAAAAAAAACAAACATCACAAATGAGAACAAAGTAATCAAGGTAAGAATCTATGTATAATTGGCTCTAAGTAAAGCACAAGACATCAAGCACATCCAGGAAATTACTTTCATGAATGGAGTTTCCTAAGATGAGTTATATATGGATTCAAGAAACACACAACAGCACATCAGAAACAAAACAAGACAGAAGAGAATATGGCAAATCAGAAAATGAGGCATGGTAAATTCACTTGTTGAACCATTTAACCAATGCATGAAAATTATAGAACTTGAACATGACATAGGGCTAAATGCGAGAAACAAGTTTGATTAAAACATTTAACCCTAAATCCACATGCAAAAGATCCCACAACTTCATTAGCATTGACATGTGACTTATTATTAAGGGGGGCGAAATGCATTATATTTAGCACATTGATCATTCAAAAAAAAAAACTAATCATATAAAAATAGCATGCATTTTCAAATTCAACATGCATATTTTTCTAAAAATTCAAGAGCAAAAATACACCAATTGGCTAAAACAATTTACACAAGAGTAGAGCAGCGAAACTATTCTCAGCTAATCCTGTAATAGCCAAACAGGTAAACAGAAAATTCCATCAGAAGGGAAAAGGACAGATAAAATCCAATCATTCCTACACACTATATAACAAAGAATAAAGAGAATGACCAGTAGGATATGTTCTCGACTGTTCAGAGTTAAATCTTATTAAACTATTCAGCTGATGCCTTTATATCACTGTCCCTTGATAGAATATCCTCAAATGGAATGAGGCTACAAAGGGCATGGAATAGCCAGTTCAATAGAGGGACAAACATGAATATAACGAACAATTGTAACTGAACAGAAGCATGACTATCTTTCCACCCCAACACCATGTCTCCATTCTGAAGACCACAAGCCATAAACAAAAAAAAAAAAAAAAAAATTCATCTTAATGCCAAATATGACTTGATTTTACAAAAAGGAACAGAATTATGGAAAACTAGACAATCCCAAATTCTACAGCATGCTCCTTGAATGCTTCAATTATTTTTCTACGAAAAACATAAACAATGATCTGTGTGAACTAAAGGCATCCAGGGAAGCTCCTTAAACAAATCTTAAAAGGATATGTGATTGCTTGTGTTGAGGAGTCAACAAATCAACTGAACATCCGTGTATGTCTCGGTAGAATCCATACAGAAAGAATTGTAGTGCACAGATTATGCGCAACCCAAGATCTCCATAACTAGAATATAAACATGCAATTGTAAATTGAAAGATCAACGCACCTGTTTTAGAATCCATCGTCTTTCTTGAAGTGGAAGCAGGAACACAATGTTCCTCGCGCAAATCCTTCTCCTCTATTACCCTCCGAATCACTGGCTCAATGAGGCGGCTCCTCACGATTGACGTTAGAGTAACGCCCCTTAGGTGAGGATATGTGAGATTAGGGTTAGAGGAGAGACTTGAGCACTATTTATAGAATTTCCAGCCAGTCCCCCTCATTACGGGCCAGGCTCAACTCGGCCCACACTAGCCAGCCCAATATTAGACTAATTAAGAAACCTTCTATCTCACCTTAGACCAAATCCCGTAAAACGGTAAACGTTACACGGTAAATAACAATGTCAATTAATTTAGTCCACATATTAGGAAAATTCTTATATTCTCCCACTTGGACTATATTAATTGAAATTGTATTGTATGTGCGCACATTGGTCCAGAGATAATTCTTAATAGTCAATCCTATCCCATAAAGCCTCCAACACCGAATCATAGCGGTAACTGCATATATACACACAGAGCCTTCCATGGGCACAAGTGTTTTCAACTTTATTGATATGGATCAAATATGATAGTGTGGCAAATGGCTAACATCTCTCATAGAGAGATCCATTTGTTAGTCACCATTCTCTTACTTAGGCGACACAAAAGTTTGTGTCACAAGAGAATGAAATTATGGTTCTAATGAACCCACATATAATTCTCTTACTTGAGAAAAGAGCAATAGAATGTGCTTACTGTCCATTAAGCGTTCCATTCTGGAACACTTGAAAAGTGGCTTGCCTACTAACTGCACTGCTAAGAGATGATGGAAGCCTTAGTGGCTTGTAATTATGTCTTGTCCTTATGGTTAACCTTTTACAAGAACATATGCACAAGGCTAATAACTGGATTCCCCTAGCCTTCACTCAAGGTAATACCTTGAGACTTTATCAATATGTATTCAACACGATAATAACATATTCAAAATTATTTTATTGAATGCAAAAGTTGATACATATCAAACCGTTACTAAATGTAATGAATCACAGATGTAAACTTTATCAAAATAAAGCCAAAATAGCTTCAACTAAACAACGGTATCCGAAGATACTCCTAGGCCCATATTGATGACATGTCACTCAAATACTCATGGGCATAGGTCTTTAGTTAGTGGATCTGCAACCACATCATCTGTGAAAATATGTTAACGTCACCTTTCTGTACCGTTTCTTTATAGTAAAAAATATTTGACCGCCATATATTTAGACCCCTTGAGACATTTGTTATTAATAAAAATACTACAAATTTATTGTCTCAATACAACCATATGGGTCTATCTATAAAGTCAAAACGGTCAACTCCTTCATAAGGTTCCGAAGCATAATAGCTCAATTAACAGCCTAAAATAAAGTTACAAACTCTACTTACATAGTAAATATAGAACTTTATTTACTGCACTGCACTTCCTGCTAACATAATGTTATTGATATTATATCATCCTAACAGCCAGCAAAGTTAACATATTAATCTATTGTCCTTTTAAAATACCTTAAAACCTTCTTGGCAACAACCCAGTGATCGCGTCCTGGATTCAATTTATATCTGCCTAGAAGTTTCATCGCAAAGACGATATTTAATCTAGTGCAAAATCAAAGCATATATTATACTTTTAAGTGCACGAACACAAGGTACACCATTTAACTAGATTTTCTCAATATCTGAATAAGGACAATATAATGGATTAGCTCCATCACCCTTAACAACATGAGTAATTCCTGACTTATAATGATGTATACTGAATATTTCCAAAATATTATCAGCAATTGTCTTTCAAGAAAATCTAATA
This sequence comes from Eucalyptus erythrocorys, assembly GCA_014182555.1. Taxonomy (NCBI): domain Eukaryota; kingdom Viridiplantae; phylum Streptophyta; class Magnoliopsida; order Myrtales; family Myrtaceae; genus Eucalyptus; species Eucalyptus erythrocorys. Next base: position 28,371,609 of record CM024598.1, on the reverse strand, counting down.
AAATATGGTGAGAACAATCCTTACGGACCTTAGTGTAAAAGACAAAAGATGCCTCAAGGTCACTACTTGTAAACAAAGTATAGAGTATGAGGAAAAATAAATTTCCTCCCACTGACCTTGCAGTATATTGAATTACTTTGTTCTCAATTGAACAAAATAACAACACTATGAAATTTTATTAATATTGTCTGGAAACTTGCATAAAATTATTAATAAGACTTTTCAGTCTACACACAAGTTTACTTAAATTTGTTACAAAATCCTCCAGCTGCACTATATAGATTTTGTTTTAGGATCCATCGTCTTTCTTGAAGCGGAAGTAGGAACACAATGTTCCTCGCACAAATCATTCTCCTCTATTACCCTCCGAATCACTGGCTCAATTAGGCGGCCCCTCACGATTGACGTTAGAGTAACGCCTCTTAGGTGAGGATATGTGAGATTAGGGTTAGAGGAGAGACTTGAGCACTATTAATAAAGTTTCCAGCTAGTCCCCCTCATTACGGGCCAAGCTCAACTCGGCCCACACTAGCCAGCCCCATATTAGACTAATTAAGAAATCTTCTATCTCACCTTAGACCAAACCCCGTAAAACGGTAAACGTTAAACGGTAAATAACAATATCAATTAATTTAGTCCACATATTAGGAAAATTCTTACAAGAATGACCAGGTACAACACTAGCCCAAAACGCATTTTTATGTAAGACCTGGCTGGTAAAACAACAAGAACCAGAAACCAAAACTTGAATGAATGGGCGAATAATCGAAGCTATGGCTGCCAATTACACTATCTCGAGCCTTAAACTCCGAGCTCCTCGATGATCCAAGAAGCTCGATTCGAGAGAAAATCAAGTCCGGCGAACCTCTCCAGCAACTTCAACTTCTCGATCAGCGTCGATCACCTCTCGATCGGAGTCGATCTATCTTCTAGGGCTTCAGGGAGAAAATCACGATCAAACCTCTCGAGGAAATCGCCGCCCTAGAGTTCCTCATTGGCTTCACCGAAGACGCAGGAAATCCAGATCTACTACCGTCGTCCCTATCGCCGTGACCGCTGCCTTTAGATCAGATCGGATGTGGCACTCAGAAGACCAGATCTGATGGAGGTAGAACTACCAGCACGAATCGTCGAACGATCCCTCCTCCAGATTCAGCAATCAAACTTCCCCCCCGCTCAAGCAGAAATCGAACGGCGAAGCTTCTCCCACCAAGAGTCCAAACGATCCGAAACGATCGAAGCACGAACGTGAACCAAAGCCCCGATCTAAGCCCAAGAAGAACGGGGCGATTCGATGGAAAGGATCGCGTCGAACCTGAGCCGCCGCGAGGAGATCGCCTGCAAAGAGCACGATCAACTTCGATCGAGTCACCAGCTTCGGGCCACCGCTGCTATTGATCGACGTTGATTCGCCGGAGATCAAAAGTCTCTGATCTAGGGTTTTTTTGTGAGAGAGAGAGAGAGAGAGAGAGAGAGAGAGAGAGAACGTCGAGCCCCGAAGAGAGAGAAAGCGTCTGAGGGGGGAGAGAGAGAGCGAGACGAATTGGGGGGGCCCTTTTATATTTTCCATTTTTTATTATTTTTTATTTTCCTCTTTATTTTCTGCTTTTTTTTTTATTTTTCGTTTGTTTTTTCTTTTTTTCTTCTTCTTTTTTCTTTCTCTTTCTTTTTTTTTCTTTTTCTTCGTTTTCTTTGTTTCTAAAATTTTTTTATCTTTTCATTTCAAACAATTTTTATTTAAAATGCCGACAAAAAATTTCAGGTGTCAACAGCTGCCTCTCTTTGAGTGGGAGCTCGAAGAGGTTCCACTCAAAGATAAAATTGATACCTGAAATTTTTAGTCGACTCGACTTTGAAAATAGAGGAAGACAAAAGAAAAGGCATTCAATTGTGGACCTACCTGATACTTACCTTTGTCTATCAGAATCTCTGAACTTTTGTTGGGGTTTATTCATTATGTCTCTCTCCCTCTCTCTCTCGTGGGATGGAATGAGAAGTGAATGGTTTAAGGATCAACTAGAACTTAGAGACAAAGTTTTAAGATAACCCAGAACTGAGTGGTTTAAAGATGGACCCACAAACCGTATGATTTAGACTGGAAAAAGGAAGGTCTCACCGTGTAAAAACGGGTTTCGACCGGGAGGAAGGTCCCACCGTGTAAAAACGGGTTTCGACCAGGAGGAAGGTCTCACCATGTAATAACGGGCTTCGACTGAATGCGATAGTCTTACCATGTAAAAATGGGTTTTGATTTGGAGAAAGGTCTTACCGTGTAATAACGGGCTTCGACCGAATGCGATAGTCTCACCGTGTAAAAATGGGTTTTGACTTGGAGAAAGGTCTTGCCGTGTAATAACGGGCTTCGACCGAATGCGATAGTCTCACCGTGTAAAAACGAGTTTTGACTTGGAGAAAGGTCTTACCGTGTAATAACGGGCTTCGATCGAATGCGATATTCTCACCGTGTAAAAACGGGTTTTTATTTGGAGAAAGGTCTTACCGTGTAAAAACGGGTTTCGACCGGATATGATTGTCTCAATTGCTGGAGAATCAATTTTGCCAAATCATATTGATTGTCAAATCCTTTCAGAGAAGATTTTAACAAAATGAGATCTGATTAACCATCTAAGGGTTAAGTCAAATATGCCAAGTGAAAATATCCTAATCAAAAGAGGTCTTTCACACTAGCTCTCAAAAATGGCTATTGTTCCCAACCATTGATATGAGAAACTTATTTAAATCTCACTAGAGAAGTCTCACTCAACCTATGTCTAAGGCTTTCGAAAACGTTCACAGTGAGTACAATCCATTGATCAAAAGGTATTTTGAAGGGACTGTAATAATGGCTTGGTCATGGGCTTACACAAAGGGTATGTACTTTGAGGCCAAAAAATGAATATTCAATCTATATCTTCATCGGGTTTACAAGTTAAGAACCTTGAAGATAAGATAAGATAGGATTGCTTCCACTTCTTCTAGCGGTAGCTCCTATGTGATATTCTTATTTCAACTCGAACCATCACAATCGGAAGAGACTTCAGATAAGGGTTGTAATGTTGGTTCGGGTGAGGCTTGAAAAAGGTTTGAAAATTTTTCAATCATCAAAGGGTTAAAAGTGAGTGATTATCTTGACATCATTACCACCACATGACTTCTCAAAAATTCGACTCTTGAAATTTAACCTATCTCGAGAGTCCTTTAAGTAGTTTGTCTTGAGACATGAGAGCTTCGCTCTTTGTTCTAATGATATTGCTTGCAATATATGTTTTCTCTTGCAAGACATTTCTTTTGTTTTTCAATGGATTTCGCTCTTTTTTTTGCATTCTCGCTTTTCTTTGCGTTTTTTTCATGGGCATTGGCCTTACTTTTACCAGGCACATTGCTTTTTCATGCCCTCTAATTTTCATTCTCTTTTGAGTATCTAGGACTCTCGAGTGGCATGACTAATATTCTCAATTTTGTTGGTAAATCATGTGCCTTGCCCCAGTGTGGGGAGATAACATCACTTGGGGTTATGAAAGAATTGTATAAGGCTCAAATTGGCTAAGCAAAGAGTAATTGTGTTTGTGATAGTGAACGGAATGCTCTTCTTCACTTCGGGATACTTCGAGTTTCGATAAGAAATCACCTAAAGCTAACACAAGAAGATTGATGCAAGTGAAAGCAATAAAATCTTTCTTAATCTTTTGCTCCATAATTTACAACCAAGACTCCCTATTTTGCCCCAATGTGGGGTTGTTCTTGACAGGGTTATTTTTGAAATACTCCCTATTTGGCTCAAAGTGGCTTGCAAGGGACATCAATAGTGTTTGGGATTGAGAAATGAAATGTCTTTATCACGTCAAATCATGTACTCACTATAAATGAATCCTATGCCCTAAGACACGGTTCTTTCCACTCAATTCTCTCAAAGAGTGTATAAGGACGTGTTTGGTAAAAAGATTGCCTCTCATCATTTTAGGCACCACCACCTGGCATATTTAACAATCCTTTTTAGGTTTTTCAAAAACCCACTTTAGTTAAATTCAGCTCCTTGGGGAATGGAAATGTAATGAAATTTTGTTTGAAAAGACATATTTCTTTGACTCTATTGGAGAGAATTTTGAAATCAAGATAGAATAAAATCTGTGGGAAGGACAGGCTTTATTCAAAATAGGAGTTCACCTCTAGAGTTCTAGCTGTACTTCTAGAATTCTAAATGACTCTTTCAACATTCTAAGGAACAATGTCACTTCTAAGTTCTAAAGAACAAGCTCTTCTCTTTGTTTTTTTTTTTTTTTAAATGAACTTCTCACGAACAGGTAGGACTTTCATCAAAGGTACCTACAAGATGAACAAACATGCGGATGCAATATGTATGCATGCGATGTATGATGCAAACATAGTAAAATGGCTCAGATTCAATCAAAAGTGGCTCGAATGCCTTTCACTTTATTCATGGATAATACTTCTTGATAGTATCAACATTTACAGGTCTTGGCAATTCTCAACCATCCATTTCTACAAGAATCAGTGCCCCACTAGGTAGCACTTTCTTCACAATATAAGGACCTTCATAATTTGGAGTAAACTTCCGACAAGGATCTGGAATGATAGGCAAGACCTTTCTCAAGACAAGATCATTGATCTCGAAATGTCTTGGCCTAACTTTGTGGTTGAAAGACTTAGCTACTCTCTTCTGATAGCTTTGTCCATGGCATAAGGCTTTTACCCGCTTTTCATCAATCATATTAAGTTGTTCAAATCTTTCTTGAACCCATTCATCTTCAGAGAGCTTGATTTGAGAAAATATCCTGAGTGAAGGGATTTCCACTTCCACGGGTAATACAGCTTCCATCCCATAAACCAATGAGAATGGTGTTGCCCCAATTGAAGTACGAATTGAAGTTCGATAAGCAAACAAAGCATATGGCAATCGATCGTGCCAATCACGATAATTTTCCGCCATTTTGGCTAAAATCTTCTTGATGTTCTTATTTGCCGCTTCTACAGCTCTATTCATTTGTGGGCGATAAGGAGAAGAATTCAAATGGCGAATGTGGAATTCTCCAAGTAAATCATCCACCACCTTATTGTTCAAGTTTGATCCATTATCTGTGATGATTGCTTCAGGAACTCCATATCGAGTGATAATATCACGACGGATGAATTTTGCCACGCTCTTTGCAGTAACATGGGCATAAGAATTGGCTTCAATCCATTTGGTGAAGTAATCGATGGCCACTAAGATAAAGCGGTGTCCATTCGACGCTTTAGGATTAATTGGTCCAATGATGTCGATGCTCCACATTGAAAAAGGCCAGGATTCGAACATTTGATGTAGCTCATTAGGAGGAGCATTGATTTTATCCCCATATACTTGGCATTGATGACAGCACCTCACATGCTGGACACAATCGGCTTCCATGGACAACCAATAATAACCGAGCCTCATGATTTTTCTAGCCAAGAGATGACCATTCATATGAGGGCCACACTCTCCTTCATGTATTTCTTTCATTAGGAATTTAGCTTCTTGTGCATCCACACACTTTAGTAGAACTGAATCGAAAGATCTTTTATAAAGGGCTCCTCCACTGAGGAAGAATTTAGATGCCAATTTCATCAAGTATTTTCGATCATTGGCTTGACTCCCTTGAGGAAATTTTCCTTCTCGAAGGTAATTCATGATGTCATAATACCAGGGTTGATCATCACGTTCTTCTTCAATCATCAGACAATAAGCAGGTTTCTTTAGAATGTCGATTTACAAAGGATCAATGCTCAAACCATCAGCTACTTGTAACATTGAAGATAAAGTAGCTAGGGCATCAGCAAATTGATTTTGTGATCTTGGCAGATAATCAAAGGAGATTTCATCAAATTCCTTGACCAAGTCTTCGAGATATTCATGATAAGGAATTAATTTTACATTATGTGTTTGCCATTCACCTTCTGTCTGAAAAATGATGAGTGCAGAATCACCATAAACTTGAAGCTTTCTAACCTTCATATCGATCGCTAATTGTAAACCAAGAATGCAAGCTTCATATTCAGAAATATTGTTGGTACAAGGGAATACCAACTTTGCAGCTACTGGATAATGTCGACCTTCTGGAAATATTAACACTGCCTCAGTGCCAGAACCAGAAAAATTAACTGCACCATCAAAATACATGGTCCACTTGTCAGGTGAGACCAAATAAACCTGTTCATCGATTTCATTCCAATCATTAGATTTCCCGAGATTTTCAGCTAACATATCAGTTATGGCTCGCCCTTTGATAGACTTTTGTGACATGCTTTGAATATCAAACTCAGAGAGCAATATTTGCCATTTGGCAAGCCTTCCAACCAATGCAGGCTTCTCCAAAAGATATTTGATCGGGTCATTCTCAGTCACCAGAAGAATGTGGTGATGAAGAGTGTATTGCCTCAATCGGTGTAAAATCCAAATTAAGGCTACACAGGTCTTTTCCACTTTAGGATATTGAATCTCAGAAGTAGTAAATTTCTTACTGAGATAATATATAGCACGTTCTGTTCCATCGCTTGGTCTTTTTTGTGCTAACATGGCTCCTAAAGACTCTTCATGAATGGTGAGATACAAAATCAAAGGCACACCTTGGAGAGGCGGTACGAGTACAGGAGATTGCGAAAGATATCGCTTAATCTCTTCAAATGATTTCTGACATTCTCCATCCCAATTGACCTTAGCATTCTCCTTTAACAGTTTGAAAAATGACTTAGCAGTTTCTGACAATTGAGAGATAAATCTCGCAACATAATTCAATCTTCCCAATAAGCTTCGGAATTCCTTAACGATGGAAGGAGGTTTCAAGTCGCATATGGCCTTCACCTTAGAGGGATCTATCTCAATACTCTTATTGCTAACCATAAATCCAAGAAGCTTCCCAGACTTAGCCCCGAATATGCATTTTGCGGGGTTAAGCCTCAGCTTGAATTTTCTCAATCGATCAAATAGTTTTCTTAAGACTTCAACATGATCTTCACCTTGTCTTGACTTTGCAATCATATCATCAACATAAACTTCAATCTCTTTATGCATCATATCATGGAATAGTGTTACCATGGCTCTTTGATATGGTGTCCCTGCATTTTTCAAGCCAAAGGGCATCACTTTGTAACAAAAGGTTCCCCATGGGGTGATGAAAGAAGTTTTAGTCTTGTCTTCCTCCTTCATCCGGATTTGATTATAACCAGAAAATCCATCCATGAAGGAGAACAATTCAAATCCGGCAGTACTGTCAACTAAGACATCAATGTGTGGTAGAGGAAAATCATCTTTAGGGCTTGCCTTATTTAGATCATGGTAATCAACACATACTCGAACTCGTCCATCCTTCTTCATAACTGGGACTACATTAGCAATCCAATCAGCATAATGGGTGACTTCAATGAAACCAACATTTAAGAGCTTCATGATTTCTTCTTCAATCTTTTTCGACAACTCAGGTTTCGTCCTTCTGAGCTTTTGCTTTTTCGGCGAAATATTTGGATCAAGTGGTAATGCATGTTCCACAATCTCAGGGTCTAAACCCGGCATATCGGCATATGACCAAGCAAAAACATCTCGGTATTCTTTCAAAAGCTCAATTAGTCTATTGGCATCCGTTTGAGAGAGACCTGCCCCAATTTTGGTTTCTTTAGGGTTATTTGAATCCCCCAAATTTATAGTGATTGGCTGTTCGGTGGTAGGAGGTTTGGATTCTTCATGTCTGAGCCATTCCTTTTCAATAATTCGAGGGTCATCTTCATTTTCTGAGTCAGAATAATCGGGTTCATCAAAATCCTTTGAATGTGAATCCGAGCCATGCAAATGACTATCGTGATATGCAATGTTATGCCTGAGATGCAATCAAAAAGATGGTTAGTATATATTCATATAAATGAATGCGATGCATATAAATGTCATGAAAAATCTGTTTTGAATTTGAGTTTTTTTTTTTTTTGAATTATTTATTGGGAACTAGCCCTCATGTCATTGGACGTCCTCGTTCCACTAAAACACTTTGAAGCTATAGATCATGTGGAGTATCAAGCCTCAAAGCATCATAATAAGATTGATTTGGGAAACCTCACACGTCTATTAACAAAACATGAATTTTATTGATATGCGAAAATTGCATTACAAAGTATATCATCTTGGATCTACAAAGTTTATGATCCAGATTATTACAAGCACAAACAAATGAAATGAATGGAATTCCCTCGCAGGGGAGAAATGAATGAAATTCCCTTGCAGGGGAAAAAATGAACGGAATACAACTAAAAGCTGAAGTCAATTTTCTGCAGGTATGCATCCCACAGTGGGCGAACACTCCCGTTCAAGCCCTTCAGGGACAGCCTTTTAGCAGAAAACCACTCAGTCCTTTAATTCAGAGCCTAGAGACTCATAGATGCCAGGATGGAAACGTTTCTAACATACTCGAGCTGCATTTCTTGGAGGATCCTACCAGGCGAGAGAAGAAGAGAGGAGTTTAGAAAGCCATGAGAAGTTTTTCACATAAACACTCACTTCATTCAAGGGACTCGCCCCACACAATACAGACTTCTTGCCTTATATAGGCAAACAAAGACACAAGCAGACAAGAACCAACAAAGGTCCGAAAACATAACAGAGGCACCGGAAATTTCGGGGAGGGAATTATTCGCACGCCTATGAACAAGCACCCGTCGTGAAATGCACCTTCCCTAGCCTAGTGAACAGTAAAAAGTGAATAGTACTTTGCTACAATAACTTTGTACGGACAACGGCTTTTCAACGATCATGTCCGTCTCGAGCATTGTAACTGTTGTGTGAGTCTTCATCTCGAGCCGTGGGCTTGTCATGAAGAGATGCTCTTCATATTTTTGTGCAAGGGCTTCAAGCTCGCTGGTGAGAGAATCTGCCGTGACGAGGATGCTTCTTGCCGTGCTTCATATGCCCAATGCGACGCTTCTTCTTGTGCCCAGTTTGTGTCGTCATCTCCCAGACGAATAGTTGGCTGAGACATACTTGGCTGAGGCCAGTTGTCTGGATGCTTGTAGAAAGATGATGAGGATCCTGGAGCATAAGGGTCCTTGGACAGAGGACCTCCCCATCTAGCATAGGAGTCCTGGGTGGATTGGACAATGTCATTAGCATCTGTCATTTCATGTTCCTGGGATGACGCAACTTGTCTGTAGTCTTGGAGTGCTTCCTTGGCCTCTGGAGTTAGGTCATAATGATTCCACATGGTAGGGGCATTATAATTCCAAACTTCTTGAGGAATGATTTTGTTTTCTTGACAAAGGATTCTCTGAAGTTCTCGATCGGTATTCACAACATCTAACGATCATGTATAAGATTTGTGAATTCGAGCTTCTCTGCTATCCAAGTGAGGTTTATAGGATGTGGTTCCTATATCTTGTGGTTCATTAATTATGCTACCATTGTTTCTGAAAAAATGCCACGGACGCTTAAAGAACGAGAATGGTATCGACTTCGTGATTTGGTGTCGGGGTCTTAGTTCTTTCTCTAAAAGTTGTTTCCAAAAGTTGGAGGATAAAACCAATTGAGAAAGTCTAAGAGGTTTTTGTCGCTTTCTTTTCAACATTACCTTTGCCGAGCGTAAAAAATCCTTGTAAGGTTGGCGATGAATCTTCTCGGTTGGGATTTCCATAGCTATTAAGTACTTATTGGTTAAGTACCATAATAACTTCTTGAGATGATCAGGGAAATCATCTTCTTTCTAGATGAGAGGATGAATGAATGGATAATCAGGATTTAATCCAAAAGGACATAGAATGGAGCCTCCATTAAACCGAAATAGTTCAGTATGGCATTGCCACATGAGACTGTCGATATTGAGGCGGTCTTGCTGAATTTCTTCAATGATTTCTTCCGGATACTTCCAGCTGGGCAAATCCTTGATCTTCTCGATCTTATATTTCTTTCCATAATTGAGCATATGGAAAGCGGGTCTTTTGATGTACATGTTGATTTCCACTGGTGCTCGTGGTCTTGACAAGAAGTCAGCAAGCACATTTTTCTTTCCAGGGATATGTTTAGTTTCAAAAGAGTATTTCGAAAACCATTCAGCCCAACGGAGTAACTGGGAATTGGGAATCTGCTTTTGTTTGAATTTGGTCATTTGTGGAAAAGATGTCATATCTAGTTCCACCAGAAGTGATGACCGATGAGATGAAACTCGAATTTTTTGATCCCATTTTTGACTCGCTAGGATTTCTTTAAAAGTGGAATGATAATGCATTTCAGCTTGTGAGAATTTTCCACTTTTGTGAGCACAAACATGTCTCTTACCATCGATTTCCTCGAACAGATTGCTGCCCGGTATTCATCACCGTCGCGCCCGAAGGATTTTTTTCCCGTCGATGGTATTTGCAATGGTGGGAGATTCTGCATAATCTCCTTAAGCTCAAAGAACTACTTTGGTTTGGGTTTTTCCCCAAGATGGGGGATTCTTCTTCAGCATTGACTGGAGTGGGATCGGCGGCTTTGCGATGTTTGGAACAAAATCCCCGAGATAATTAATTATCCCAAGAAATTGCTGAACTTCCTTTTGGAAAGGTTTTCTTCAGAAACTTCAATAATTCCTGTGCAATGTGTGGCCCTGGATAGTACATACCTTTATTAAGGTGCATACCAAGGAATTCAATTTCTGTCTGGGCAATATTCATTTTCCTTTGAGAAAGCATGATGCCATGCTTCCTGACAATTTCCGCAAATTGTTCAAGGAGTTGACAAGGCGATCGCTCATCGTGGTGTAGAGCGAATATCATCAATGTAGACTGCAAAGACTTGACAGATTGGCTGGAATATTCGGCACATGGCCTTTTGGAAGAGGGATGGGGCAACTTTCAAACCAAAAGGAAGGACTTTCCACTGGAAGTGCTGGTTTGGGATACAAAAACCTGTTTTGGGTCTGTCATCAGGATGAATGCCCAATTGCCAAAATCCGGCTTTAAGGTCGAATTTGGAATAGATGTGGGCTTTGGTTAGGCCAAAGAAAGAGAGAATCTCTTGAAGGTAAAGGGAATTTATCATCTTGGAGAAAAAGATTTGAGAGGTTGATAGTTGATTACCAATCTCATTTTTCCCCTGGTTTGCTCAGCACGCTTATTGACATAAAAGGCTTCACAAGCCCATTGGGAGTTGGAGAGTTCAATAAGTCCTTCTTGGAGAAGTTCTCGAGCATTCCCTTTGTGCCAAAGCTAAATGTTCCGGATTCATTCCCGAGTGACTCGCCTTGGTTGGATTTATGTCTTCATTCTTTTTAAACGGAAGACGAACAAAAAACTCTGGATTTTCCCATAAGGGATGAGAACATTTTTGAGCGAACTCAGCATGAGATTCCAAGTATGATTGAAGCAACTTTTGCATGATTGGATCTAATAGACTCATATGAATGGAAAAGAGTCTTTAAATATTGACGAATTCAAAGAATTGGTCCCTATACTTAAGACCTTTTCCAGGAATGATTCGAAGTTGAGCGATTTGAGTCATAATATCCCACCCAATTATAAGATCTTTATTGGGGAGACTAGATCCAAAGATTTTGGTTGTGATAGAACACTGGGGAAAGAATTGGACAGTTATAGGATTAGTTCTAACATTTGTGGAGAAAGTATCTCCGACGTTGCACTGAAGTATCGGACATGAGAAGTCCAATATTCTTCAGCAGAATTTTGGTGTCTAGGATAGAACAACTTGCTCCAAAGTGTCAATAAGAGCTATAACATTGATTGGCTTTGCAAACTTGGAAGTAAGGATTTTCACAGAAAATGGGGACACCGGGTTTGGCTAGAGAATATGTCAGGAGGTTGTTCTGAAGATGCAAGAGATATGTGAAAAATCTCTTCAGATTCTATGTCAGATTCAGTTTCACTAGTAGTTTGATAAGAAGGAATGACACAGAGTTTGTTCTGTCTGATCTTCATCAATAGAGAATAGGGATTCAATATCATCATTTTCAAGAGAAATCCCGGTTTCATTCTCAATATGATGAATTAAACGATTCGACCTTTTTTCGCTTGAGGACAATTTTTGGCAAAATGTCCTCGCTTGTTGCGAATGTAGCATCCGTCCGATTTCTTGCTGCCTGTGCGGTCTTTCCTTTTGCGCAGTATCGCCATTTCTTCTTCCTTCGGAAGTGCTTGGAGCCATGTTTATACTTTTTGATGCTGTACTTCTTGAAGTGTTTTTTCTTTCGGCAATACTTCCCACAATCGCCGTCGCAATCGTTTTTGGAACACTTGATGTTCAGCTTTTGGCGGGAACAGGCTGCTTCAAGGCCTTTGTCTTCCTTGATGGAGGTGCGTACCATCTTCAAATAAATCAGCAAAGTGATAGACATTGGCCTCTTCTTCTTGCAAGAGCTTCGGCGGACCAGCAAAGAAATCCTTCAAAGGCAAAGGCAAGAGACATCGGTAGCTCTTACCTTTGATGTTTGGGCCTTCATGATTACCATGGCCCTTTCGTTCGCTTTGATAACCCAGGCCTTCATGCTTGTTGATTTTGACCACTTTAATGGGATCTGATATGCCTTGGGCAAGCTTACCCAGACCTTTCCCAACAGCAAAACCGTTTTTGAGCAGTTCTTTACTTGACATCGGGGATGCTTTTGAGAATTAGGGTTTTCTGATGATTGACCCAACAGGCACATGAGTGACAGACATCATCTCAAATGAGTGATAGCTTGACTCTCCCTTGACTTCAGGCTCAATGAAAGGTATGGCAGTATTATGGAAAGTCTCCACATATTTTTCACGTCGAATAGTCACAATTTTTCCATCAATGGGAAGTTTCATCATCTGATGAAGAATGGAGGGAATAATTCCTGCCGCATGGATCCAGGGCCGTCCTAATAATAAACTAAAATTGCTTGGGATATCCAATACTTGAAATTTTTGAGTCATGGTAATAGGGCCAATTGTCAATGGCAAGTCAATTTCCCCTATTGTTTCTTTTCTCACTCCGTCGAAAGCTCGAACAGGAATGTTTGGAGGAGAAATATTTTCCATCCCTATTCCCAATTTACAAAGGGTGGATAAAAGGCAAATGTTCAAAGCAGAACCATTATCGATCGGGACTCTTGAAATCCTAGTTCCAAAATGTTGAGCAGACACATATAGCGCCTTGGTGTGTGCTTGACCCTCAGGAGGGAGATCTTTCTCAGAGAAAGTAATTTGATCTCTTAGAAGTATAGCACCCACAAACTCCTCCAACTGTACCTCTCCAATGGCCTCAGGCACGTGAACTTCATTCAGAATTTTGAGGAGAGCATTTCTATGCTTCTCAGAAGTCTTGAAAAGCTCCAATAATGAAATTTGTACAGGCATCTTGCGCAGCTGGTCAATCACTTCTGCTTCACTTGTTTTGAGTGTTTTGAGGAGTTGTTCAGCTTCCTCATCAGTGACAGCTTTCTTCTCTATGCCTTCACGTGGTGAATAGATCCGACCTGATCGGGTGACAGCGTCGATTTCATTCGTATTATAATTCCAAGGGACCGCCTTGGTGTCATAAGTGGGAATTACTTTAGTATTAGAACATTCACCCTCTTCTCGTGGCAATTCAATCACGACGGGTACAAAACCCGATTAGAAATCTTCATGGTTCCAAGATTGTCAATTAATGAATCGACTTCAACAATGCCCTTGTCAATTGTATCGGCCTGACGGGGAATTTCTTCATTAGTTAGATTAATCACAACAGGCTCCATCATAGCCACTAAGTCATCTTCAAATTCCTCTCCCCATCCACTAGGGATGGTGCCATCAATCATGTTAACATCCTCTGGATGCTTCGAGAGGGGGTTTTGTTGGACATTTGGTACTGAGTCCTTAAATGTGAGTAACTTTTTATCCAGCAAATTTTGGATTTTGGAACGGAGCACCCAACAATTATCCACATGATGGCCTTTTTCCCCCATATGATATTCACATGCTTTGCTAAGGTCGAAACCAGCAAATTTTGAAGAATTATCCCTCGGGATTTCTTTTGCCACCAGATGATTTTCAATTAACATTGGAAGTAACTGAGACATGGGTCTAGGCAATGGAGTGAATTGCCTTTGAGGGACTTTCCCTTTCCGTTCAAAATTTCGCGAAGGACCCCCTACCTCCATAGCGGGTTTGTGAGTTTGAGGATTATATGACTTCTGGGAAGGAGTTTTGTATGTAAGCAATCTCCACAGTTGATTCTTTATCTCTTTTTGGGACATATTGACGATCGTGGTCTCGGTTAATCTCCCTTCACGCATAATCCCCTCAATACGTTCGCCTAACTTCACCAACGCAGCGAAGTTGATACAAGTGTGATTATACATCTTCTCAAAGAAATCCCGCGGTATGGCCTGGAGTATTAATTTCATAGCTTTTTCTCGGTCAATGGTGGCTTCACTTGAGATGCCATAACCCTCCATCTTTGAGCGTAAGCCCTAAATGTCTCAGTTCTCCTCTTCTCAACCTAGACCAATTCCTCTCGAGTCAAGGCAATTTCGGTGTTGAATTTATACTGCTGAAAGAATTCATCAGCAACATCCTCCCAAGTGTGTGTCTTCTCTAAATCCAACTCTATGAACCATATTAATGCAGGCCCGATCAAACTATCCTGAAAAGAATTGATCAGGAGCGGTGGATTATCCGAGTAACGGGCCATCTTGCCCAGATAGTACTTCAAATAAGTTTTAGGGCATCCAATGCCATCGTATTTTCTTGTAAATTCAGGCTCTTTGTAAAATTCGGGGACTATAACTTTGGCGAAAGGTGACAGTTTATCAAATCCCTGTGGTTGGTAGCCTTGCAGCATGCAAAGGTGCTCCTCAATCTTGGCCAAGCGTCTCGAACTTTCCCCATCGAACTGCATAGTTGGAGTCTCCTTAGATGGAGGCTCTAAGCCAATAACTATCGGGATTGCAGTGGGAACCTCTTCAGCAGGCCATTTCCCCATGGGTTCTACTACCGGGGCTACCGGCACTTCAAGTGATGCGGTAGGAGGATTCATAGGAGAAGAAGCAGGAACTACTAAAGTCAAGTTCCTGACTTGATTGGAGAGGTCCGCCAATAACGCCATCATTTGGGTCATTTGGTTTTCCATATTAAGGACACGAGTATGGGTATCTTCGTTTTCCATCTTGGTTTGACGGCAAGTATGAATAATAGACCGTTCTTCAACCGTTTTTCAAAACTTCCAGTAAAAGAAAATGATTTTGATTAGTACCAATCAAAAGAAATCATTAAAATACAAGCCCTAGTCAATTTTATATTTTCTTGAGATGAAATAATGATAAGAAGCATATATGATCCCAGTATCATATAACATCCTCTTGTCAAAATTTCCTCAAAAGAAATTATACAATTGAAAAGGAACGACGACAAATATTTAATCAGAATGCCCTTTTTTCTAAAAATTACATGAAAATGTCCTTGAATTTCATTGATTTCAATCGAACAATTACAAAGGAAAAGAAACTTGCTTTCTCGAAGCTTACAAGATGATTCAATTTTACATGTAATATGAAGATGAACACATGTAATATGAATACAAGGAAACCTCCATAGAAAAGAGGAAAATACAAAGGAAATCTCTTTACAAGAAAATGAAACGAAAACCTAAGAACTAGGTTGGATCGTGCGGAGACGCTTGTTATCATGGGCCAAGCGTCCCTCATCGATCAAGGCAATGACTTCTTGCTCCATAACATGTGTCCACCGAAATCCTTGAGGCTCGGGAATATCAGGCAACTGAATATTGAGCTCAGGTGCTATTTGACGATTTATGTAAACCATTAGTGGCTTGATGAATCTTCATTTCTCCTTCCAAATCAACTTCATCAGCAGCAACCACGTGATGTGAGGAATGTGAATACCAAACTCCAATAGCAACTTCAACCGTGGCCTTAATATGGTCAATTTGATTTCCCTACTTTATCGTGATAATCAATACGATATAACCCCAACTTGAGGATTGGCGGGATCGTTTGAAGCGCGCGATATTGGTGGAGCACCCTTAAAGGGTAATATGACGTTAAACCCGTCAATCCCACAAGGGGGAGTGGGTTGTCATCTCCACTAAAAAGGCGCACCTCGGGATTCCCAAGCCACCGAGCATGCCATTGAATTAAGCTAGGGTTTAGGCTTTTGAGGAAATGAAACCACATAGAGAAAGACCATGAGGGAAAGAATTCATCTCTTTGGGAAAATCTAAGAATAGGGTGATGATATTTTGTGACATCAATAATTTTCATATGAGGGGCAAATTCCTTGATGTGTGAGACAAGCCAAATTTGGAGAAGTCCTAATGGAGCTCTAAGAGTTCCTCGGCCATTTGCTTTGAAACGGTTAAGGGACACGAAAGTTTCGGCAAGGATCATATGTGTAAAACAATGAAATGCGCACAGTTGATTAACAATATGGGTGACTAAAGGATCCATTGTTTTTCGGGTATATGGGAATATCACAAAGCCAAAAAACATGGGTAGGAACGACACGAGGAATTAGATTACCAGATTTAGGCTCTAGGCTAAGGAAATATTTTTCAAGGAAATTGTAAGGCATGGCATTAGAATTTCCCTTAAGAATAGCTTCAATTTCGTCGACAAGGATATTGAGGAATTGACCTAGAAGAGAGCTCGAGTTTTGACCAATAGGAGGAATAACGAAACCTAAGGAAGCTTTGCCTAATCCAATGGCTTTCTGGAACTCCTCAATTGTAGGGGTTAATTCATATTGATTAAACACAAAAGTGGAAGTCACGGGATTCCAAAAATGGACTAATGCTTTGACCATTGCAATGCATGGTTTGACTTTTAATAAATCCGGGAGGAAGCCTATGCGCTTTTCCACGTAGTCTTGATGTCTTGGGTCGAGATTCTCCCATAAAGTCTTGAGATTCCCAAGCACAGGGATCACGTCGATTTCAGGTTTACCCATCTAAACCTAAACCTAAAAGGGGCACCCATGATTAAAACATATCGTCGTTGGAAATATAAAATGCATAATTGAACTAAGGAGAATAAAAAGATAAGAACGATAAAAAAGGAACGATCTCTTACCAACCAAACACATGACAAACACAAATCACATGTCGCATGGAACTTGTGAGGTTTTGACGCCTAAGGTGAGGGTGCTAAAGGCTCAAGGTTTCCATCCCAAAGGATAAAGATAGTTTATCCACCGCTACTATCGTCGGTCAGTGCTATCTTTATCAGTTGGGATGAGCGGGTTTATGTAAATAATGGATTACCACGAGTATTCACTCGCAGATTCCACCTATAAACCCTCCTAGGGTCCTAAATTGGGCGATCGGGGTTTTAGACCGCGGTTGTGTGTGCGGTGTCATGCTAAAGCTTGTAAACATGCATTTAAATTTAAACATCCAGCACTTCAATATAAACTCTCATACATTCATACATCCTTACACCACCTGCAAAACAAAGGGTTTACATGCACGCCTCCCCTTATAACTCCCACCTATAAAACCATTTAACACGTAGTTAGTGACTAACCTGATTTTCTACATGACTTTGACATGCAGGCGATCCTACACAAGACATGTTAGTTAAAAAACACAACAACCATTTTTAAACGGCTTCAAGTCCTCTTAAACTAGTAACCCTTCCCCAGTGGAGTCGCCAAAGCTGTCGCACCTAACCCTAACAAGATCACGAGCTCTCCCAAGCTCATATTATACACGACGAATTTTTATATGATTTAGTTGTCTAACAACCTAAGAAATATATAGGAGCCGCCACTAGCCTTATTTTTTTGGGGGTCAGCTAGAAAACCCAATCGAGGGTCAGGAGAATTCCCTCGATTCCTACGCAACCAGATATCTAGGTTTGGGGACTTGGGTTACGCTAATATTTCTATTAACGCCCTTTCGGTACCTAAACATTATGTTATGTTTTTTTATCATGTCCATGCATTTCTTTTCTTTTTTTTACATTTTTCGGGATCATCAATTTTATACTAAGTGACCATGCGTGGTGGATTACTTTCATTCTACTCTATTTCTAAAAAAAGGAAAACAATCAATGAAACTAAAATTGAAAGACAGGAAGTAAACAATCAAGAAAAAGCAGCAAACCTAATCATGCAATCCCTAAAGAAATAAAAGAGAGCACCATTAAAGAAAATGAGAGAAAAAGAGAAGACTATGTCGGAAAAATTTACTTAATAACGGTCGGAATGGACATCGACCCCCACCATCTTCTCACCATATGCCTTCTCTATCTTCAAAGTCCTAGTCTAAGTCTAAACTAAGAAATTTGAAACTAGGTGTATAAAGATAAAAAAAACAAACATCACAAATGAGAACAAAGTAATCAAGGTAAGAATCCATGTATAATTGGCTCTAAGTAAAGCACAAGACATCAAGCACATCCAGGAAATTACTTTCATGAATGGAGTTTCCTAAGATGGGTTATATATGGATTCAAGAAACACACAACAACACATCAAAAACAAAACAAGACAGAAGAGAATATGGCAAATCAGAAAATGAGGCATGGTGAATTCACTTGTTAAACCATTTAACCAATGCATGAAAATTATAGAACTTGAACATGACATAGGGCTAAATGCGAAAAACAAGCTTGATTAAAACATTTAACCCTAAATCCACATGCAAAAGATCCCACAACTTCATTAGCACTGACATGTGACTTATCATTAAGGGGGGCGAAATGCATTATATTCAGCAAATTGATCATTCAAAATAAAAAAAATAAAAAACTAATCATATAAAAACAGCATGCATTTTCAAATTCAACATGCATATTTTTCTAAAAGTTCAAGAGCAAAAATACACCAATTGGCTAAAACAATTTACACAAGAGTAGAGCAGCGAAACTATTCCCAGTTGATCCTGTAATAGCCAAACAGGTAAACAGAAAATTCCATCGGAAGGGAAAAGGACAGATAAAATCCAATCATTCCTACACACTATATAACAAAGAATAAAAAGAATTGACCAGTAGGATATGTTCTCGACTGTTCAGAGTTAAATCTTATTAGACTGTTCAGCTGATGCCTTTATATCACTGTCCCTTGATAGAAGATCCTCAAATGGAATGAGGCTACAAAGGGCATGGAATAGCCAGTTCAACAGAGGGACAAACATGAATATAACGAACAATTGTAACTGAACAGAAGCATGACTATCTTTCCACCCCAACACCATGTCTCCATTTTGAAGACCACAAGCCATAAACAAAGAAAAACAATTCATCTTAATGCCAGATATGACTTGATTTTACAAAAAGAAACAGAATTATGGAAAACCAGACAGTCCCAAATTCTACAGCATGCTCCTTGAATGCTTCAATTATTTTTCTACGAAAAACATAAACAATGATCTGTGTGAACTAAAGGTATCCAGGGAAGCTCCTTAAACAAATCTTAAAAGGATATGTGATTGCTTGTGTCAAGGAGTCAACAGATCAACTGAACATCCGTGTATGTCTCGGTAGAATCCATACAGAAAGAATGACCAGGTACAACACTAGCCCAAAACGCATTTTCATGTAAGACCTGGCTGGTAAAACAACAAGAACCAGAAACCAAACCTTGAATGAATGGGCGAATAATCGAAGCTATGGCTGCCAATGACACTATCTGAGCCTTAAACTCCGAGCTCCTCGACAATCCAGTAAGCTCGATTCAGAGAAAATCAAGTCCGGCGAACCTCTCCAGCAACTTCAACTTCTCGATCAGCGTGGATCACCTCTCGATCGGAGTCGATCTATCTTCTAGGGCTTCAGGGAGAAAATCACGATCGAACCTCTCGAGGAAATCGCCACCCTAGAGTTCCTCGTTGGCTTCACTGAAGACGCAGGAAATCCAGATCTACTACCGTCGTCCCTGTCGCCGTGACCGCCGCCTTTAGATCAGATCAGATCTAGCACTCAGAAGACTAGATCTGATGGAGGCAGAACCACCAGCATGGATCGTCGAACGATCCTTCCTCCAGATTCAGCAATCAAACTCCCCCCGGCTCAAGCAGAAATCGAACGGCGAAGCTTCTCCCACCAAGAGTCCAAATGATCCGAAACGATCGAAGCACGAACGTGAACCGAAGCCCCGATCTGAGCCCAAGAAGAACGAGGCGATTCGATGGAAAGGATCGCGTTGAACCTGAGCCGCCGCGAGGAGATCGCCTGCAGAGAGCGCGATCAACTTCGATCGAGTCACCAGCTTCGGGCCGCCGCCGCTATTGATCGGTGTTGATTCGCCGGAGATCAAAAGTCTGCGATCTAGGGTTTTTTTTATGTGAGAGAGAGAGAGAACGTCGAGCCCCGAAGAGAGAGAAAGCGTCCGAGGGGGGAGAGAGAGCGAGACGGATCGAGAGGGTCCCCTTTTATATTTTTCATTTTTATTATTTTTTATTTTCCGCTTTTTTTTTATTTTTCGTTCGTTTTTTTTTTTTCTTTCTTTCTTCTTTTTTTTTCTTTCTCTTTCTTTTTTTTTTTTCTTTTTCTTCGTTTTCCTTGTTTCTAAAATTTTTTTATCTTTTCATTTCAAACAAATTTTATTTAAAATGCCGACAAAAAATTTCGGGTGTCAACATGTACGACAACTAACTTGTTAATTTAGTCTTAAATATTTTAATTTTATCAATTTTGTCATAATTCTTTTAACAATTCCGACTAATTTTGGCTAGATATTGCCAACGTGACGATGTTGGCTGTTCTACATAGTAGGAAGTATCAACACACTCTGAAAATTCTTGTATTGTGTTGGACGCTCCGGCACTTGGTCAACAGGTGTCGGATTTTCAACGACCGATCAACTCTCCCAATACTTGGTTTGGAATTCTAACATGTAAGTTCATAATTTCGACACATGATTCCAAGACGCATGAGAGATAAAATTTAAAAAATTTTCAAGAAATGAATGGTCAAAATGTAAATATGTAAAAAAAAAAATTAAAAATAATAATAAAGAGGGAAATAAGAAAAACCTATTCTTCTTTTTTTTTTCTCTTCTGACTCTCGCTTCCCAAAACACACAATTTATCCTCCGAGTTTGTTTTTTCTTCTCTTTCGACACATTCTGATACACGAGTCCATAATGTGGATTATTTGTTTGTTTTTTTACTCCAAATTTTATGGATTATTGAAATGGTGTTGACTTTGTCAAATTAAAATAATTAATGATATTAACAATTTGTGGATTAATATTTTTAGTGTACATTTATTTTAGGCTCTTTTTTATTATTTATTTATTTGTGAATTTGAATCAAATTAATTTAATTAAAATAATCATAAAAATGATAATATATTGTGTATGTAAAAATATGTATTCAATATACAATGTGTTGAAATTATTTATTTTTTTGAGAAACGATGTGTTGACGTGTCGTGTCGTATTGTGTATTAATGTTAGTACTACTTAGTTCACATGACGTGACCGACCCGATATAGACATTTTTTTAATATTTACAATGTTTTTTTTTTTCCCTTTATCACAAAGGACTAGGCGAGCCATTGGCCATTGAGCAAGGACTGATAACCTTGCTAGCCCCTAGGTGTGGGCCGACGACCCCCATTGACCCTTAGGCCCTCAAGCCTTTGACAAATCCTGCAAGGCGAGGGTGTCGTGGCCCTTGCCGATCATAGTGAAAGTGAGCAAGGGCTACCATGCACTCACTATGGGTCGCAACAACCTAGGTGAGGGCTCATGATGCCCCTTTTAGATTCAGCTAGGGTCGTGACCTTTGCTTGCAGGGAACGAGGGCTTCACGGCGCTCGCCCAGGGCCAATGGAGCTAACCCTTTGTAAAAAAGAAACAAGAAAGAAAATAAATAAAAGAAATCATAAAAATATTTTAAAATTAAAAATTTGGGCACGTCAATGTTGAACCACGCCACAATCAATTAGGCTATCACACCAGCGATTTTTTGGCAAAAATTAATAGGAATGATTAATTTGGCAATTTATTAAAATGTTTGGAATTAGTTTGACAAATCATTTAAAGATTAAGAATTAAATTGGCACAATTAAAAAATTTATGACAAAATTGGGCATCGTACAATATATTTATAACTTTTTTTGATAATTTTTCCGATTTTTCCGTCTACTGATGAGGCCTCATTTTGTTTAGGAGAAACTGAAGCTACCACAAGCGAGCATTCTCGTAAGCCCAACATTCAAATGCTTTGTAATATTGTTATAGTTTGGTTGGACCCCGTATAAAGAACCTTGGATGTAATATGTAGGCTAAGTTCACTAGCTTCAACAGGTTTCGGGTTTTTCCTTATTCTTTTTTTTTTGTTAATACTCTGAAAAATCTCAAACTAGTATACCTATGATAAATTTATCCCAAACTATTTTTTTGACTATAAAAAATCCAAAACCTGTACATCCGTGACAAATTTACCTGCATCGATTATAAAAAAATCATAAACTTGTACATTTATAATAAATTTACTCCAAACTAATTTATTCGATCGCAAAATACCCCAAACTAGTAAATTTATGACAAATATACCCTCCGTTAAATACCACAAAAAATCACAAAAATTGTAAACTGTAACAAATAGAGCGTAAAATCCCAAATTAGTAGACAATAATAAACTATCACATGTTATTTAACTTAATAATTTGGGAAAAATGTCACAAATGGTCCTTGAACTATTGATAAATGTCCGATTTAGTCCATGAACTTTCAATTTGCTCAATTTGGTCCCTGAAATATTGATAAATGTCCGATCTAGTCCATGAACTTTCGATCGGTTCAATTTGGTCCATGAACTATTGATAAATTGTCCGATTTAGTCATTCGTTCTTTTTTTTTTTTTTTTCGTGCTTTTTCTCTCACGAATGACTAAATCGGACCATTTATCAATAGTTCAGGGACTAAATTGAGCCGATCGAAAGTTTAAGGACTAAATTGGACATTTATCAATAGTTCAAGGACCAAATTGAGCAAATTAAAAGTTCAGGGACTAAATCGGACATTCATCAATAGTTCAAGGACCATTTGTGACATTTTCCCTAATAATTTTACAGTAAAATTTAACGAAAACTGACAGAGAGTAAATTTGTTACAAGTATATCAGTTTGGAATAAATTTGTCAAAGGTATATCAGTTTGAGATTTTTTGTGGTCAAAAAAATAGTTGAAGTGATTTGTTATAAGTGTATCAGTTCAGAGTTTTTCAGGGGCAAAAATAGTTGAAGTGATTTTTTTTTTTTTTTTCGTACCTTTCTAGTGTTGATCTTGTTTTCCTTATTGTTTGCCCCTTACCTGAGCTCCATTAAGCACGTCCGGCCGACAAGGTGTCTCGTCCTAAATAGTCGGAATGGACAGGGGTTATGAAATTCGTTTACACGGTACGGAGAGCGGGCAACAGAGGTTTTTGTCTCCAACTCGTCCCGTTCCCCCGTTCCGAATTAGTTGGTGCGTCTTTGAGTTGGGCATGAAAGCTGGATTCGGTTGGTTCGCCAAACCAAATTCACCGCAATAATAGGGGAAAAAGGAAGAGGCGCGGGGGGGAAATAGTGGGAAAAGTTGAAAAGGGGGTACGGGAAGTTGGGGGGGGCATCCAATGCTTGGAATCCGAAGGGGGTCTGTCTCTTTTGAACGGAGAGAAAAAAGGGGAGGGAGAGGAGAGGATACGGAAGAAAATAGGGACATTTTCACATGCGAAGAAAAGCATTTAGGGGGCGACCCGGCCCCACCCACGTGCAGGTTCGGTTCCCCCATAGATGTTTTTTGGTCCTCCTCCTGATGTGACCCGTTTGGAACTTTTTCATGAAAATATAATTATAACAAGCAATAATTCTTGAAGAAATAATTTTAGGACCCCCCCGTTCTTTTATTAACTCCATATCGTTTCCTGTGCTCTAAATCTCTGAAGACCAAGTTTTTTTTCCCATGTCCATCCTCATTTGTAATGTAATATCCAAGAACACTCCTAGTAATTTCTAATTCGACTTCTCCATTCGACTAAGTTGCATCGAAGGTGTGCGGACACCTGGGATGGGACAGACATTGTAGCGTTAGACAGCAAAACAAAGGAAAAGAGCACTGAAAGGACATTAGTGGAGGAGGATGACGAGGCAAACCAAATTCCATTCCAAATTTAGCTATAGATTCGACTACATTACACTTGCTGGTTACATAATGTAAGAGAAATATAACGTGTCACATACATATATATATATATATTAAATTATAGATACACAATACTCAAACTTGCTCGAGCATTACTGTTACTGGTCTACTACTAGGAGTGCCATATCAGCTGCGGGCCACGTGCTTATGCAGACGCCTCCTCAGCCCTAGGATGTCTTCTAACATTCCTCCTTCCCTACTTACCAAACAATCCCCCCACTCAACAATTCACCCCCGAAAAGGAAAAGAAATTGGAAAGCAGAAAATAGAAAAAAAAAGACCCACCAATCAAAAAGTCAAAAAAGAAGTCTGACGCTCCGTTCACTTTTACATTCCCCAATGCCTTTCGAGTTAAAACAGCAAAACCAGAAAATAAAAAGGAACAGAGCATCTTCTGGAGAGTGGGAAAATGGCGCCTTGATGCAAAACGGTGAATTAAAAGAGGCTTCGCTCCTCAGACCCTGAAGTTCTTGCCGGTGAAGGTCTGGCCGAACTGCCAGCCGGCGGGGACCATGTTCCAGGAGGTGGAGGAGCGCCGGTCGCTGGCGGTGACGCGGAAGGAGAGCGCCTGGCCCACCAGCACGGCGTTGGACTGCCAGTTCTGGCCCCAGTTGCGGCTCATGCTCATCCACCCGGTCCTCGACCCCTTGACGCTCACCCGCACGATGTCCCCGGCCCCCGCCACGTTCGAGATCAGCACCAGGTTGAAGTACCGGAACCCGTTGATGGTGAACCTTATCCCGCCTCGCTTCCGGCACGGCACCCTGCGCAAATTCACGTCAGAGACAAGCACGGGGCATTTCAGTCGTTTGATGGAACCCAGCTTTTCAACTTTTTTACTTTGCTTAGTCCACGAATCGCGCAACTCGTTTCGCGCAAAATCTGGCACAGCCGCAGCGCTTGTCGTTTTGACTGTGCGGTCAAACCACACTGACATGCATTATGGTCTTCGTATAGTCCATTTATGGGTGAGAACACTTATCTGAACTTTGATTCCTTTCGATACCAAAAAGGGGGGTCTTTTTTTTATTATTTTATATTGAGGCAGAAATTTCAGACTTTGAATATTCGACGGAGAAAAGTTGCAATGTAATAAGAGTCGTTTGGCTTGCATCTATACTTCGTCAAATGAAAACATGGGCTCTTAGTTTTTTCAGCCGTTTATCAAATTGAAGGGACGAAAACAACGAAAGAGACGCGAGCAGAGGGGGGTGTCGTCCAAAAGAAGGCATTTATGTATGCCCATCGGCACAAATCTCTGCAGAACATACCGAACCGTCGTCTCCAACTAACTAACTGCATGTCTCAAACGGAACGGAGTGCGTTGGATAAGGCAGACGAGGTAGTAAATGTGGGAAAGGAAGAGGGGCGTTTTGGCGAACTGAACTGACTTGAGGACGGGAACTCCGCTGACGGTCTGACAGAGCAGGCATTAAAGAAACGCTGCCAGAATCCAGCCAACCAACATGCAGAACGACCAAATCACCCTTCCCCATCGAAAAAACCGCTTAATTAAGTTAATCTAGAGTCGTTATAATTCCCACTAACCTCGTACCCCTTTCGAACCGACGCTTGTACCGACAAACCTGCATTGTGTCGCTACTCCCGAGACACAGTAAAAGCTAAACTCACCCCTCCGTAAATAATTATTCACTAACCTCCGACATTAATCTATCTACAGCTGTCACTATACTCCGAATGCTACTGAGGCTTTGCGGTCCCGTCGCATTTTTCAACAAAGGTACAGATCTTTTGCTGTTCTACCATCCCTTTCCCTAAGAGAGTGTCACGGGCATACGATGGTGCGTCTCGACACACGCCGGTAAGTACATTGCACTAAATGCACGCGTTTTGCCCCTTTTGACTCAGCAAAAAAATCAGCATAATGAAAGGTGGATTCCCCAAAAACGTAAAAACAGGGGGATGCGACGGGATCTCACCGGCGGAAAGAGACGGGGACGATGCCGGCGCGGTACTCGGCGATCTTGAGGAACATGGGCATGGCGAGGTCGAAGTGGGGGCGGGGAGGGTTGCACCACCCGCCGTTGTCGCTGGGGAGGGCGAAGTTCGGGGGGCAGAAGTTGGTGGCGGTGACGAAGATGGAGGGGCTCCCGGAGTGGCACCACGTGGGGTCGTTGGCGCACTTGATCTCGAAGCACGCCCCGCAGCTCAGCCCGTTGTTGAACAGCGCCGTGCTCAGCGCCGCCGTGTTCACGCCGTAGCCCTGGCTGTAGAGGTTCCCGTACCCGCAGGCCCCACCTACCACAAAATTTTTTATATTTTTTTATTTTTAACTCCGCGAGTGAAAAAGGCAGATCTCGAAGCGTAAAAAATGAGAGCAATTCAAACAGTGCTAATATCGTCCGCGCATTCGAATGCCCAACTAACGTTACGTATCCCGCGACCATAATGCCGCGGGCTCTCCGAAACCGGACCGCGCTTTAGCTGAACCGGCCGGTCCGGTTTCATGACCGGTTCGATTTAACAAATCCGGTTCCGTGCGTGATAGAGAGTTTTTGAGAGCTCTCGCGACCGGCATTGCTCGGAGGGGAACAATGCCGGAGGCGGGAAGGGTTTGTAAGGGGGTTAGGGTTTACCCATGGTGCCGGAGGCGTCGGAGCCGCCGTAGAAGGTGGCGTGGGCGGTCTGCCAGGGGCCGCCGGAGTAGTCGCCGGGGATCCTGGCGTCGGCGAGCCACATTAGGGAGAATGAGATGAGGGAGGCTGCGAACACCACGCTTGCTCGAGTCATTTCTCTCTTCCTCGCTCGCTAGCAAAATGCTCGTTTCACAAGCGCAGAGAGAAAGAGAGAGAGAGAGAGTGCGAGGAGAAGTGGATGGGCGAAGGTGAAGAGCGGGTGGGGCTAGCTACTTATGGAGGGTTTGCGTTGGGCGGGGCTACAGGAAAACCGTCATGAATTTACGAAAGAGCCCATCTATCCTCGTCCCTCTTATTTCTAGACTTCTTTTTTCTCCTTTTCTTCTTTTTTCAGGACTCTTGTTGGACATTAGCTAGTTTGTGTTATTGTCCCCTGCACTTATGTGAGAACAAATCAATGAGTGATGCATTTACATCAAATATTAAGCCTAATATGTAGATAATGCATGTAAATTTCTCTTTTTTCCAACCCTGATCCGCTCATTTTAGCTGGAGGGTCGGTGCATATCTAACATGTATAGAAATTCCACAAAACACAGCTCATTTCTCATCCTTATGTTTAATGGCTCTTGCACCTATGAATATGTTCATGGGTTAAAATGAGTGTCAGATATGTTAAGACGCGGCTTGCAGTGCCGTGTTGGTAAAAACAACATTTTTACACATCAGCTTAAGTGCGTGTGAATTAGTGTCTGAACGGGTTAAGTGGGTCGATTCGGATCCACGTTGGACTTTTTTTTATTTTATTTTTCGGGGGAGGGGTAAATGTCATGTAATTTGTCATGGCTGGTATACTTTTGTAGATCTTTCTGACCAAAAGCCAGCGGTTACAGTCAAACCACAGTTCGCTCGCACGAATAAAATAACTTGTTGAGTCGCAACTTCCGTAATCGGTTTTATGAGAAGGCCCAAGAAAAAGGTAAAAGAAAAATAGAAAATAAAAGGAATAATACGGATTCAGGTGGGGCCCATAGTAAATGGAAAAGCGTCCTTCCCGCTTCCCCTTATTGAATGGGGGACCGTGTGGTTCACGCTCTCTTGACAGAGCGCAACGAGTCCTCTTCACATCTTCATCTGCGGTAAATTTCTTTTTGTCCCTTTTTTTTTTCCCTTTTACCAACGATAATTAATGTTGTAATTGAATTTCTGAGACTTTTAATCTGTTGAATGCCTTGACGTGATTGCCGACCCAATAATTTTTTCTGTTCTAAGGATGAAAATGAAAAAGAACCTAAATTCGAATTGATAAATCATGTGAGTTGAAAGACTCCCATGCACAATTCAACACGTCCACGGTAAATATTCGTCAAGATTCTGGCGCGAGGTAGATGGACATCAATGACCTCGGCAGATGACGAGACAGTGCAGAGGCTAAGTGAGGTCACCAGGGTTATTTTGGAGAGCACGGCAAAAGTGCGGTGCCTCTTTTGCTAATTGCTAATCGCCCGGCAAAAAGAGAAAATCTAAAGCAAACGTCCCGTAAAAGAGAAACAGCAAAAAGGGTTAGGGATAACTTAGATCCCTACTCCACTAAAGAGAGACTATAGGCCATAAATATTAGATCTCCCATCTCCGCAAATTAAAGTCTACACAGAATTAATTCATGCCTAGAAAAATCCTCATCAATTGAGACAATTTACGTAACGAATTTTAGAGAATTCAAGGCTTAAAAGCGGGACGCAGCCTCTGGGTCAATCGCGCGAGTCGTGGCGTGAACAGCCGCCGCGATGGACCATTAAAGTCGTAAAAATATTCTGGGTCCATCAGAAGATTTCATGGGTCATGCCCAGCGAGATCCGAATTTCAGTCGCGACCCCCGATTAAAACCCGAGCAAGATGTAACACCAGGCGACGCCCCCCACCCCGACAAGAACGTATGCCGCGGCAGCCGAACTACAGCTAGACGACACTCATTATGGGAGGGGAAGACCGGTGCAGCATCCAACGTGCGGTGTCCCGGGGCGGGGCCCAACTCCCCGCAATCATCGGCCCGTAACAAATCTCGAGCCACTCACCCGTCCTAAATGACTCTCTCTCTCTCGCCCGCATCGATTAAGCGTGTTTTCGGTAAGCCACGGATGTCTTCTAACCCTGTCTTTTTTACACAGCGACGAGCTCGACAATCATTAAATGCGCGCCGTAGCCGGTTTTTGGGAAAAATAGAAAATTCGAGCGCTTTTGGGTGCGAGACAGAGGGGCATCGGATGCCGATCGCGTCGTCGTCGTCGAGGGCGAGTCCCCCGCGTTCTTTTGTCAACGACGCGCGTTTTCATGTTAAAAAAAGCGGAGGGTAATGGGGGCCTAAAGAAAGGAGGGAGCCAAAGTTGGGAATGAAAAGGAAGGGACTAGTGGTGCAGAGAAACCGCGTCTGAGCTGAGGAGGATGAGGAGAGGACTTTTCTTTATGAGGAACGAGACAAGGGTTTTGGGGAGAAGGGGAGATAATTGAGGAGGATGATGGGGGGGAGGAGGGGGTGGGGAGAGAGGTTCACTGTTTTGGGGTGCATTTTCTTGCATCTCTAGCTGTCTCCCACGCTTTACATTGCTTACTTTTGTTTCTCCTTTCGACATGTCTCGACTTGAATGACATTTACTCGTTGAATGGGGTAAGATTTTGCCATAAAGCATAGGGTGGGGACCGGGACGAGCGGATCGTAGTTTTAGAAGTAAAGACGCGTCACGCAATCAAACAACAGGAGTTTACGGTTTTAAGTGAGTTTTACTTATGTTGTGATACTTACGACGGGTTATCCACCCTCCAAAATCCAACCTTTTTTGGTAAAGTAGCATAAAGAAAAAGAGATCCTTGGAATGTTAGTAAAAAGTCGTGCCGTCCACCGACGCTTGACTTTTGTAATCCTATCGGAAAATCACATGGACAAGGAATTTTCACATTTTCGATAGTTAATGACTGTGCATTTTTTTTTTTATTTCGAATGGCTTTGGCTAATCATTGGAAAGGAAAAGATACTGCTCTTCATGTGCGCACGATATAATGAACCAATCGGGAGACAAAGCAAGGGGGGCTACGAGGGCACGGGGCTTCGGCCGCATGATTGCGCTATTGTCACATCCAAAACATCCACAGTTTCCTCTGTTTTCTCATTTCCAGCCCCATCCATGTGCTCCCGCACGCCACATTCGCTCGTCTTCAAGCAAGAAACAGCCCGCTCTCCGTGAATTGCCAACACGGTCGGAAGCACAGGGCAATAATTCGGATCCGTAACCCGGGTCCGATCTATTCGACCGGCCAATCGCGTGGGTGCTCCACGAAAGTTCACATCAGCTTCCCATAAGATGAACTATGCATTTGGCCACGACGTTCCTCTAATCAAAGAATATTTGCCGCTGACAAGTCAGACAAAAAAAAAATTCACGACCATGATAGCTAATTTGAATTCAATACAAGACCGCATCATATCGTGCTCTCGAGTATCACTGGTTTTGTTCAAAATTCTTAAAGCACTCAATGTGATATCACGGGTACGTCAAACACGTTCTAGTGATTAGGGCGTTACTTCAAAATATTTCTGAGATTGAAAAATTTACAAAGAATCATAAGCTTCCATGTATTAGGAGTTAGCTATGCAGATTCCTTTCCGCACGGCTTGTTTTATTATCAGTCGGTAAACGCACCCAAATGGGTACTACTTCGATCCCGTACGCGGACATTCCCAAAATCAAAACTCGCCGTTCTCCTTGTCGTATCTTCTCGATCTACATTGTCCGAAAGATAGCTTAAAAGCGAACCCAAATTCTTATGAAACACCTCTTGTTGTTTGTATCGACATATTATAGACTGCGCAGATGAATAATAAAAGGCGTTTGACGTGAAATCTACCTACATGAATTTTGGATCGTTCCCGCTTGTCTATATACGCGGGCGTACCATTTTCCGTGCAAATATCGGCCTGGCTAATCATCTTCATTTTTTCTTTCTCTTGCCCGACGCCCCTCTGATTCCGCCTATCAAGGGAGCTCATTTGACCTGATTGTTTTAGCCTCTTGCGCCTTGGTCTCTATCGCTCTGGCACCTCTCTCCCTCTCTCTAGAATGTTACCTAACGAAAACCCTTTTTTTTTTTATAATAATTTTGACTTTCAAGAGCATCTCTTTGGCGCAAACATTTCCAAATGCATCCAGTCAACTTAATTGTTCGTTGATCGCGAGCCCCACACGTGTTTCGCAAGTTTTAATACTTGCGATTATAATTTGTTCACGGGCGACGAGTCTTGGAGGTGAAGTATTCTTTCTAGAGACGTTTGTTAGCGTGTTTCTAGTTTCCTCCAGTAGAGTCGGAAGTGATGGGGAATAAATTTCGAGGTATAATTACCCAAAAAGTCCTAAACCTATCGCCCATGTACCAATTCAGTCATAAACCTTTTTTTTTTTTGGTCAATTTAGTCCATCCGGCCAAAATTGGCCGGCCGGCCGGTGGGGACGTGGACGCCGGTCGGAGACAACCGGCCGGCGAGTTAATTTTTTAATATTTTTTAATATTTTTTTTTTTCGAATTTTTAAATTTTTAAATTTTTTTTTTTTTTTTTTTTTTTTTGGTCTTCTCCTTCCTCTAGCCGGCGCCGGCCGAGGTGAGGGTCGGTGAGGCCGACCTCACCGGCCACCGGCGAGGCGACCGTCGCCGACCGGCGAGGCTCGGCCTCGCCCCGCGACGCTGAGGCGGCCGTCGCCGGCGAGGCTCGCCTCCGCCAATGGCCGGCGGGGCGAGCCTCGCCGGTGGTCGGCGAGGTCGCCTCGTCGGCCCTCACCTCCGGCTGGCGTCGGCGGCCGCCGCAGAGGAAGGAGAAGACCAAAAAAAAAAAAAATTTAAAATTTAAAAATTTAAAAATTTAAAAAATTTAAAAATTCGAAAAATATTAAAAAATTACATCGTCGGCCATTGTCCCAAATGGCCCACGTTAGCGTCGGCCGGCCAATTTTGGCTTGATGGACTGAATTGGACAATTATAAAAGGTTTAGAATTAAATTGGCTAAAAAAAGGTTTATGGCGACCTAAATGACACGCATAGGTTTAGGACTTTTTGGGTAATTATCCCTAAATTTCGATGACAGAGAATTTAATGGGTTGAGATCACCTTGTCCATAAGAACTTTCCCATCTTTAAATATAGATCTTTCCTGTTTGCCCCCGCTTGGGGCCTGATTGATGGTCGTACGGGAGTAACCTAGGTCAAAGGTCAGCGAGACTCGAGAGCTTGATCGCCGATAGAGAAGTGACCTTGCCTTCCGGATAGGGCAGTGGATGTTAACCGAATGGCAGGGGCTCCCTTATGTCCCTCTCACCGATCTCTCCCTCTTGCCAGGACATGAAAGTGGCCTAGCGCTCGTAACTCCCCATCAATGCTCTAACTTACCCTGCCCTATAATTGTGCTCCGCTTGCCTTTCTGATGGAGTACCATGCTTTTGAAACTTCTTCTCTTAAGGAGGGCCCTTTGACGTGCAACGGTCGCTGATTCGCATGTCGTTGCTTTCATTTCAAGCATTCTTCAAAATGTCTATAACTTCTAAAATCCGCATAAATTGGAACTTCAAGTGGCATCGTGCGTATCGCAGCACCACTCATTTGAATACCTAAAAAAGTAAATATATATATATATATATATATATATATTTATACATATATTTATTTTTTGAGCAAGAAAAAAGGGGGAATTTATGCGGATAGGTGATGTGTATGGTCTGTCATGAGCAGGCCTTCACCATCATGTTGTTTATCTTCAACTACTGCAACATGGGGACGCAGAAAATTGGATATAGATTGGGACTTGGTCGATCAACTTGCAATTCCTTTCCGGCCTTAAATCGACTTGATTTTGAAGGGCGGATGAGGCCTGTCCGTGGACGTATCAGATCACATGCGGCTCTCGCGTCGAAATTTATCAAGATCTGCATGTGGGAGGAGGAGGAAAGATGGAGACCGGATAGACAGCAGAAGATTGCCTTGACCATAAGCATGTGAGAGCAAGAGATTTTGTTAAAAGGGCCAAATATATCTGTCCCCACCTTGTTTTTTTTGGGGAATAACGAAAAAATCTTATACTACATTTATTTCATCGAATTTTCTCCTTGCCTGTGGTCCTCTAATATCACGATCCATGATATACTTACGTGGCATAATTTGGAATTTTCGGTTCTATTTATATCTTGGCCCCATGAATTGGCGTGAGCCTAGACAATCTCTCTCGGGTGTTTGGGTGTGTTTGGGAGAGTATTTGGAGAAAATTTTTGGGAAAATGCAAAATACTTTATGTTAAAGGTATTTTATAAAATGTAAATAATGTTAGGTAAAGTGTAATGAAAAAGTGCCAGAAAGTAATTTTGGTTTAAATAATATTTGGAAAAAAATACTTGCAAAATATTTTAGTTATATTTTTTAAATAATTAAAAAAATCGAAGCTTAGCAACCGGCAGCACTTAAAGGTTTTTAGAGCCCTAAAGCGCATTTTCAAAGCTGCACTAAACACATTCGTATTTTTGTATGCTATTATGAAGCTAATTTTTAAAATGGGTGTCCAACCCCTAAAGGCAACCTTTTTAGGAGTACTTGCAAAAGAATAATTTTTTTATTAATTTCAGATTATTTTATTAATAAAAATCTAAAAAAAAAACCTTTTATTATGAAATAATCGTTATGTTCATTTCAGAAAGCAACTCTCATGTAGTGCGCATCTGAGGTCAAGTGAAGTATTGAGCCAATAAATTTTCGACGATTGAAAAGAAGAAAAGAAAAAAAAAGAAAGCAAGTTCTTGCTATAGGATATCTTATATAGAAAAAGGGATTTCATTTTTATTTCGGCGTATCTAAGCTATCATGCGAATCTCACATCCTCAATTGAATCTTTTCTATTGCTCTCCGCGTCTCCCCATTTGTACAGATCCCCTAAATGCAGCTCAATTAGGCGCACCCCTCAATCACAAAACAAGGAATGATTTTTAAAAGAGTGTAGCGTAAAGGGTAAAGACCCTTTCCCACTAAGATTTGGGAGGTGGGCAAATTGATAAATATTTCTAGCCAAGTGCTGTGGCCATGATCGTATGCAATGGGTCAATGACTGCGATTTCTCAGGAACGCCTGCCCGATCTTTATCGAACCCGCTTGGGTGGGAAGAGGGAACCGAGCATCTCGAGACACGCGACCCCATTCTCTCATTAATCGCAGCACGCCTCGGCAAAATCGGTTCCCCCGACTTTACGCAGATTCAAAAGAAAGAGAGAGAGAGAGAGAAGGAACAGCTTTTCGGGGTTTCACTGTCTGAAAGGAAGAACGCCCACTTTCTTCCTTCCTTCCTTTTTCCACAGTGCCAGCACTCCATGTTCAAAGCCATTAACACTCGATGCTGAGAGGGAAAGAGATGCTTTGAAATCTCTGCGGGGCCAACAACTGCAACAACCGCCCTTAACTACCTCTTATTATGGCCTTTGAAAAGGGGAAAAAAAAGGAACGACAGTAAGTTCATGATTAAATTGCGGGGTCAAAAAGATCAGAGGGACAAACAATTATAACAACTAATGAATCAGGATTTTTTTTTTTTTTTTATGTGGACCAAATGTTCAGATGAATTCTAGTTCAGTATTTTGCTTTCCTTTCGTAATATGCCGACAACTAATAATTAATCCAACTTCTCTGCATGTGATCCCATGCGCGATCAAATAAGTGATCTATTATAAATTGAGTTTGAATCTAGCGCATGAGTTCTCGCAAAGTGGACGCAAACTCGATGTTGGCATTTGCAAGTAACTCTTCACGTTTATACTACGCTCAGCGATGCCACTCGACCCAGGGAGAGCCTTCCTATCCTTCTACTTTGTCTTGTTGAGTGTTGACACTCTCAAGTGGAGTACTCTCAGTTAGACCAAATGATGTTTCAACTCATGTTGTGTCAACTTAGGACTATGTTGTTGGTAAGTAAACTCATTCGAACAATCCAACGATTCTGTTTGCAATCCTAAAATTGTTTAAACATGAGAATCAATTGAGATGTAGGTTGTCTATAAAATGAGATTACAAGAATATGAGATGCGTCTCGTAGATAATACAAAAGTATACTAAATTTTCTAGTAAAAGAGTTTCCGTATTATAAGATCTACAAAAAGCAAAGAGCTTCACATTGGTGAGTGCCTCCAATATATTTATTAAGCATGCATCATTTGGAATGAATCAATTTTTAAGACATTAATTGTACATAACCGTGTTGGCCTGCAAGCCCAGTGCATAGGCCCTACGTTATGGCCTATAGTAACTAGCTGGTTGTAACAACCGGTGTACTGGGCCGGACCATGCAGTTTGCCTTGCCGTGCCGTGCCGTGCCGATGCCAACCTGACTCGACCCGACCAGTTTGCAATCACCGCCACAAAACCTCCCCAGTTGACTTTTGGCACAGGGAGAGTAAATGAATTAGGTGCTATTGGAGAGGGAACTTGATGAGTGCGCGCATCGCTTGGTCACCTAACACGCGCTCGGAGAAAGGTGAAGAGGAATAAACACCCCAAAAATCAAAGGGGTCCCCCCTCCCCTCGTTCTCATGTGGTCCGCGCCTTTGCATTCAATTTCGCAAATCCAATCATGATTCCGTCCATCTCGAATTTGATTACTCACCAACCATCATGTCCATTTTCCAAATTAAGAATCCCACGCGAGCCTCTAAACCCGATCCCAACAACTTCGTACTCCCATAACGAAATCCGTATCCGGCATTAGACCAGCATCATTATTCATCGGTCAAATGAATGAATACATAGTCGTACGAGTTCGTCAAGGTGGGACACACAAAGATAATCTTAAGTGCTCCGAAATTACATTGGTTCCTTTCTTTACACGAGACGTGAGCGTCACTAAAGTAGAATCTAGATATATGTTCGAAAGTCGGAACCATATTCTCAAATTTATAATAACATCTTGTTTGAAGGCGCTTATTTGACATTGTTATTGACGTGCAAATTGTAATCACGAAACATTGATATTGAGCAACGCACGGGATTTTACATGTTAAAAAAAAAAAAAAAAAACAAATACATGCATGAGCTTTCTATATATTTCTTTCTGTGGTTTTGTTTTAAGAAAGGATATATTTTATGGGGGAAATCACCAAAAAAATTTTAAACCTATCATCTAGTCTCAAACTTTTCAATTTAACCAATTTACATAAAATCCTTTTGACAATTTGCAATGTAATCATTTCAACCAATTTTGTCAAGGATCATTAACATGGACGCTGATCATCCTACGTGGCATAGGCAGTAGTGTTGATATGGACAAATTTTGCATTTTTTTAAATATTTCATATTGTAAAAAAATAGAAAAGAAAAGGACAAAATGGTAAGAAGAGAAAATTTCAGAAAAATCAGCGATTGCCAGCCCAAATTAACCAAGAGGATTATATCAGCAAATCTTCAAAAAATTTAAAGACTAAATTAACTAAATTTAAAAGTTTATCACTAAATTCACATCTTTTAAGATTTTCCTTTTGCTAAATATCCTTCTTTCGTTCAAAAGATGTGGAGCTCATCAGGGGCTGGGCTCACTTTTCTCCAGCAAAGGGCTTCGCTTGTAGGGCCGAGCTTGTCGAAAGTCGGCACGTCAATGTTCCAAGTTCTGTAAGGAGCAAATGAACAAAATGACGGGCATTGCTCTTTCAGGCCCAAGAGAGGTACAACTTCGTTCTGGAGATGAAGGTTGTTAAGGACATGCTCATCGGCCCAGAGGTCTCTTCGATTCGAGCTGCGTAACGTACTCTCATCGGAGAAGATAGCCTAATTGAGCGAACTGAACCGAAAGAGATTGCCGAGTCAGTTCCCCATTAAAGCCCATTTGCCAGTTTGCTTTCTAATTTCGTCTGTCTCGCCTGTTTTTCAGCCCGCTCTCTCTTAAATCAATCACACGATACATTCTTGTTGTAGGAGCTTGCGTGTGGCCTGTGAAGATGGGCTAATGTACAGCTAGAGTTTTCAACCATTTATGGCAGTAACGATCAAGCTGATGCGTATGCGTTAAGAGTTTCCTGAAATATAATTAAGTCCAGCATTAAAAAAAAAAAAAAGGAAAAAAAAGATACGTGGACGAAAATGTTGTTATTATTCCCCGGATACGCCCTAAAGACCACCCCTTTGTCTTGAGCACTCCAGATTTAGCATCCTAGCTTATGCCAATGGATGGATTACCTGTCTACATCCGTAGTTCATCGTTAATCTGTCAAATGCCGGACTTTCCTCATTCCAAAGATGACGTTCCATTGCCAGACGCGAAAACCGAAACTTCTCTCTCACTTTCATGGCTCTTATCTCAAGAATAAAGGAATTAACGGATTTTCAAGTGACGTGAACATAGAGGTATGAACGTTTCGTCCTTTCGTCTCTTTTTTTCGTTCGCCGGTTTTAATCTGGTGCGCAGCCTGTTGGCCATGCGATGCTTGATTTCCTCGTTGTCCCCTGAGGAATAAATCTCCGTCTCTCTCTGTAGCTACGCGGTATGCACGTTCTCTCGTCGTTTCGAGCAACGCGAGTATTTCCCTTTTCTTGATTTTTGGTGCTGCATGAGGATGATTACATCGTACACGCCGGGCAGAGCTCAAAGATAGCAAAGCGATGGAAAAAGCGCTCCTTGCTAGGTGTCGGAATCGATCGTGGTTGGTTATCTTGGCTGGCTTTCTCCTTTGGTTCGTATTGATTTTGTCGTTCCATGCAAATCCTATCCATTTTGTAAATTATAGCTCTAAAGATCTTGCCGAGAATTACTCTCAGAGCAACAATGTACGGAGGGACCATGCAAAAAATAAAGGCGAGACTGGAAGACCGTTCGAGGGTATGAAGGAGACTAATAGTTCGCTTCCTAGTTTGGAGATTGCAGAAGAAAAGGCAATCAGGCAATACACAGAAGCTGATCCGATTTCCTGCAAAGGGCGGCATGTTTACATTCAAAAGCTGCCGAGGCAATTCAATGAAGACATGCTCAGGCACTGCGAGTCGCTTAATAATTGGACGAATATGTGCGACTCGTTATCGAACTTCGGTCTTGGTCCTCGGCTTCCTAAGTCCAATAAGGTTCTAGGAAACACTGGTTGGTATGCCACTAATCAGTTTGCATTGGAGGTCATTTTTCACAACAGGATGAGACGTTACAAGTGCTTGACCGATGATTCCTCGGTCGCTTCGGCAATTTTCGTACCCTATTATGCAGGTCTCGATGTGGCTAGATACCTGTGGGATTCTAACAGAACCTTGAGAGATGTCGGTCCTTCCGATCTAGTCCGATGGCTCAGAGGAAGACAGGAGTGGAAAGTCATGGGCGGAAGGGATCATTTCTTAGTCGCTGGGAGAATCGTTTGGGATTTCAGGAGGGAAAATGACAGGCCCCCCAACTGGGGTAACAATCTAGTGCTTCTGCCCGAATCGATGAACATGACCATATTAGTACTTGAGTCTTCGCTTATAGATAAAGGCAACGATTTCGCCATACCATACCCCACCTACTTCCACCCTTCGAAGGATGTCGAAGTAAGGCAATGGCAAAGCAGAATGAGAAGGCAAAAAAGGCGTTACTTGTTCTCATTTGCAGGTGCTCCGAGGAAAGACCTGTATAACTCTATCCGTGACAAGATCATCAGCCAATGCCGTGCTTCGAGAAGGAAATGCAAGCTGTTGGAATGCGATTCCCGGGGACACCGGTGTCACAATCCGATTTACTTGATGAAGCTGTTTCAAAGTTCTGTCTTCTGTTTGCAGCCTCCTGGGGATTCGTACACCAGAAGGTCGGCCTTCGACTCAATGTTGGCAGGGTGCATTCCCGTCTTCTTCCATAGCGGCTCAGCTTATGACCAGTACAAGTGGCATTTGCCGGGTGATCACTCCAAATACTCCGTGTTCATACCGGAAAATCATGTAAGAGATGGGAAGGTCGTACTTGAGAGGCGATTGCTCCAGATCCCCAAGAAGGATGTATTGGCCATGCGAGGGGAGGTGATACGGCTCATTCCGGCTATCCTGTATGCGGATCCGACGTCGGAACTAGAGAACTACGAAGATGCATTTGATCTATCGGTTAAAGGTGTTCTTGAAAGGGTCCAGAGGATTAGAGAAGAGAAGTTAGGCTAGAAGAACTCCATTCAATCCCGGTCATCACTCGGGAACCTTGAGATTCTTGGCATTTAGGAAAGACATGATTCTGCTGTATAGTCAAGTCTATCGTAGGATCTCCAATTCTCTACAACAAATAAAAGGAGTACGTAGATTTCATTGGCTTTTGTTTTGCTCATTCAGTCACAAAGCAGTCGTGTGATCTCTTGTTTGAGTTATATATTCATATTATTCCCCCTTTCCTGGGTTTCATCTGAGAGGGAAGATCGTGGAGTCTCGAAGGTCTCGCTCGCACCGTTACAAGAAAGGTCTGGAAGGCAATGCTTATTTTATTAACTAATAAAATAAAATCGGATCATCGAACAACAAAGCGTTTGTAGTCCAACGGTTAGGATAATTGCCTTCCAAGCAATAGACCCGGGTTCGACTCCCGGCAAACGCAATCCCCTTTCTTTTTTCTTTTCTATTTTTCTTCCCTGTGTATAGACGACGTCGTGCGAGAACAAAACAATGCCAGAAATGACAAAGTGCAGTCCCCGAATTTCTGCTCCCTTTCCTTTCTGGGCACAAAATCCACAACCAATCACATCCCCCGCGAAATATCCACCGGCCCGATCACCGAGCCAATCAAAACGGAAGGCGACACGTGTGGCGTTATTCGATGTGATGGATTCAAAATCGATTACCTCCAGATACGAAGTAAGAGCCAGGCCCAGCTTCCTCCCTCCCGAGCCAGATATATTCGCCGCCGAAATCAAGAGCCCGATCCCCGTCAGCGTCGGGGGGGCATTCCCGTCTTTTCGGGGCCTGCAATAACCGGACGGCGGAAGAGAGCCCCTTCGTCCCACGCCACTCCCCACTTGTGGCCAAGACGAAGTCGCCCCTCCATTCTCGGAAAGGGAGTCGTGATGTCGCCTCTCCATCCCCCGCGCCACTGAAACCGCCCCCCCGATTCTCATGGCTGGCACGAGCTCCTCCTCCGTCGCGCCCCGCGCGTTCGGCCCCGGGGCCGCCGGGCTCTCCCGGCGGGCCCGGGTCTGTTCCGCGGCTCCGCTTTCCGTCCGGGCCCCGACGCGGATCCGCGGGATCGCCACCTGCAAGCAGGGCGAGCTCGGCCTCGCCGCCGAGGCTCCGTCCTGCATATACGTCGGCCCCATCGAGACGGCCAGTAAGGAGACTCTCGAAGCTCTCTATCGTCAGGTAGCATTTCGCCGCAATTCTTTGCTTTTTGCCTCTTTCTGGAGGAATTAATTGCGCGGAGCGGATACTGATCGAATTGTGGTTACTGAGCACGTACGTATGTTCGTTCGTCGAATTCAGTTCGTGCTTTTCTTGATACCACGTGTTCTGGTCGTTCTTAGAGCATTATCGAGCTGTTCTCTAACATCATCTGTCGTTGGACTGTTTGCTTGTGAAAATCTTGTGTCTAATTCCACTGGTGTTGGGACGCTTTAGCTAATTTTCAGAATCAGCATGTACTGAGCTTCTGAGCTTGGGCGGTTGTTCACAACCAAATCGTTCAGCTTGGACTTTTCTTTTTCGTGATTATTGTCATTTTAACAATCCGCGACAGTCTGAGAGGAATTGGCGTCTTTGTCTTTGTCCTAGGCGCGAGATGCGTACTACAACGGCAAACCTCTCATAGTCGATGACATGTTTGATAGAGTGGAGGTAAAACCAGTACAGCATTTCGATTTGCAATGCTCAAATTGTCCTCTTTTTTCTCTCGGTGTCTTTGTTTTCTCCCTCTCTTGCTTACATAATGATTCTGAACAGCTAAAACTCCGGTGGTACGGTTCCGATTCGGTTGTGAAGTATCCTCGCTGCAGTCTCAGGCGGCAATCGGTGTATGCAGATGCAGAGGTAAAATGTTAAGATGTAGCATGGAATGCCTTGTTTGGATGAATCGATATCGAATTAGTTCTTGGCAAAATGTTTCCCAACCGTCTCTTACCTGAATTACACATTCACGCGGGGGTGCCCACATGCACTCCGTGATTAGTTATCCGCCATTTGTGAGCATGAGCCATGTCTGTTTTCTTCATCTTCTTCTGACTTTGCCACCCAATACGAATCATCTTGCCATTCATTTTGGCATTTCCTCCATCTTTTTTCCAGTGCCATTCCAGTTGAGGAAAAATTATGAAATTTGCTTGTCCACCTCTCTTTCATGGTGGAATCAAGAATCTTTCTGTGGGGCTATTAATAGATTTTAATTTGTTAAAAGGTACTTTACATTTTTTCTTCACTACAAGATTGATTGACATGGACGTAGGGCAGGAAGATTTGTCTCAGGTCTTTGCCCTTGCCAGCATATGGATTCTGTTTCTGGCATTTGGAGGCTTGGCATTTATCGTGCCAGTAGTTTACACTGTCGGTCTGGCTTATCAAGATGCATTTCATTCGGGGATTTACCACAGCACCCATGCCTCTGCTCTAGGATTTCTCTCTGCCGTTAATGGCTTTCTTCTCATGGCAATGGGATCAGTTGTCGGATATCCAATTGTTTCAGCTTCTGGTAAAATTCCTTGGCCCAGTGCTTTAATGAAGTACCACAAGATTTACTAATTAAGATTCCATGTCTGAGAGAGATAGTTTCGGCTTTTTCCTGTCTTTTCCTTTGAAAGCAAATTGCCTTTCTTCTGTTGTTTTTTTCTCTCGACAAATCTTGATATAAAATTTTATAATCGTCTTCTAGAGTATGATACTCTCATAATTGGACATACTGCTTATTGGCATGGGAAATGAACGAAGAATTAATAAGCTGAATGCGATATCATGAGTCATGAGGTACTTCCTTGGGTACTTGGACAAAAATTAGGTTGTCATTGTGGTCTCAGCACATAGATAACTGGACTTACGGGAGACATGTGAGGACAACTGATTTATTTTTGTAAATGAATTTTTGAACAAGCAGGAGTAAAGGATGTACACATAATGCTTAAATGTCTGCCTGTTTTGATTTCCAAAATGCTTAGAAACATAAGAAGTCATATATATTGTTGAGGAACATCTTCAGTTAACATAACTTTGACGGCTGCAATTTGAGGAAGATAATTGTTTGATGCGCCTCTTTCCTTCAATGTCGGTGAACAACAGTTGGTACTATTGCATAATATGTAATCCTTCTGTTAAATTCTTTGAACAGTATAGTTCCTTCATGGTTATTGCACAGAGAATCATTTACGCTATCTTTCTTTTCTCATAGTTGGGGTACTTCAGGGCTTGTGGAGGAAAGACTTGGCAGCTTTGAAAGGGGCTTGTCCAAATTGTGGAGAAGAGGTATTTCTTAGCATGCCTTTTGACTGTCATTGGTCTAGAGCTGATTGGGTCACTCTGCTTTTCACTTTGCCTTAAGCCTACATCTGCAATGGACTGCTTCCTGATTTTGGAACAGAATTAATGTAGGAACTTGCAGTATTCATCTAGTCACTGCTTCACATCGTGCCGTTTTGCAGGTTTTTGCATTCGTGAAGTCAAACCAATCAAACAGCTCAGCTCATAGAGCTGATTGTCACGTTTGTGAATGCACATTAGAGTTCCGCACCAAGATTGAGGTACTGACATGCATGTATATTAACTGATCTTCTTATATTTATTTAGTTTATGGTCATTTTCTTGTGTCTGTCCCTTTGGAGATGTCGGTACTCGACATAGGAACATAATGGGTTATATAACCTGTATTGCGCGGGGAAGTGACTCCTTTGATTTCTGTGATTGTTTCACATAAGCGCTCAAAACTTTCTGATGCTTTCCTATATATGCAGCTATATTCAGGGTCAATGTTCTGTAGTGATCGTTGACTGTATACATCATTATCACGTCCAATCATGATATTAAGAACTTGAGCTCCAATGACCAATCGAAAGATTCTGTATTTTGCAAGCAATTATTGAAGAGAAATGGATTAGAGAACTTTTTTGCTGTATGGTTCCTTAACTTCCTTTTCCCAAATCTTACTGGTTGCAATCTGCAAAATAGAGGACATATATCTTCAGTAAAGAAGGAAGAATCTCCTCTTCATGAAAATATGTTAGCCTTGCCCTTACAAAAGTCAACAAAGTTTCTGAAATTGGATATCTCTCCTGTTATGGGAACACCAATTAATGAAACGTCCAGTATAGCACATCATTTAACATTATGTGCAGGCGAAAAGGAGGAACGAGATCGTTCATCATGCTATATTGTAGTCTGAGAGCTCCAGCACTTTTATCTCTGAGTAGTTTGCGATGTATCTGATTAATTTGTTATGTCTTCATCATGCAGCACCCTGTCTCGAGCTTAGGCAGACGATGGATTTATGGTCGTATATACCTTGTTTCTCGGAGAGGCAGGACCCGGCGCCAAGTATGGATCTGAAATGTTTTCCAAGGCATATGCGAACTGTCATTGCTTTTTGTACAGCGCTGGAATTTCTTCATTTATGTCCAGGTTGGCAGGGTTTGTCCAAATTGGCTTACCAAGCAATTGTTAGTTGCGGTATGAAATACCCAGTTTCTGATACTGTAGAATAGTTACGCTGTAGCCGCCCCTTATAGGACAGAATTGTAATCAGAGAAATAATATGTCGGAACGAGGTTCAATCTTTCCTTCGTATTAGTGTTCTGGAACATCAAAATTTTGAAGCACTGGTATGAAGAGTTGAATTAATTTCGCTTTAGTTCTTTTCTTAGTTTCGTTATGTCTTTAGTGGGCAGCAAATCCACGTAAGATTGAAAGAATTAAAAGTCACGTTTTGTTTTTTTGTCAACTTAAAAATTGACGGAGATAACGGAAAGATTCAAATGCATAGAAGATTCAACTTTTCGAATTTAAACACACGAAATAAAAGTTTTAAAACTTAATTCTATTGTAGTAATGAGTTTCGGAACTTATTCTGTAATTATGTCCATTTTAATTAGGCTTATTTACCAAAATCAAAAGTGCATTTCACTCCTCTCCATCATGCAAAATTGAAGTTGGATTTTGCGATCATCTCTTCTTCTTTTTTGATTTATGCCTTTTCTGAACACCTTTGCCATCAGATTCGAGGTTTCTTTCTCGGACGGGGAGCATAAATTTGTAGGCTCTTCATTTTTTGTTGGAATAGGTTTGATTTGTTAATTGTGTCAATTTGAAAAATAATCTTTACATCATCAAGTCGGACGTGAAATTATAGATGATTAGATGGAATTTCCTGATACATATGATTTTTAAATTTTATGGTCTTCGATTATTGGGTCAATGCAATGGGACAAAGCCCAGAAGAATCTACATATGAAATGCTCTCGGGCATATGCGAAAGCTTACTTGCGGTCGAACAAAAAATCAGAAGGGAACGGCTTCTTAGGTGGACACGAGCCTAGGCTCTCGTTTGAAGGCTCTCCAGCGGCGTAGTTGACTAAACGATGGGCACATTCATTGCTTTTACCAAGGACATGAGACGAGACGTGACGTGCTGGCCACCACGAAAGATCGTAGAAGCTTGCAAATCCCCCATCTCAGGTTGTCTCCTCGTACGTGTTGGCTCGAGGCTTTCTTTCCCAAGTGATTCTCTTTGCATCTGAACATGTTGCGAATTCACACCGTAAGTCATTAAAACTAGATCATTAGGTCTGCAAAAGCTTTCTCGAAAAGTTTCCCCATCACTCCATTCCCATAAGGACCAACACGTGGATCCAGATCATTCCATTAGAGCATCATCTCCTTTTAAATTAAAGTATAATCGACAGTGAACATGGCACCTAAAGAATACATCCGGTGTGAGCCAGCTAAACACATGAACTGTAGTTTCAGGAAAAGCAAAGGATATTCGTAGCTAAGATCGACTGTGAGTTTGCTTTTAAACCTTTTTGGATGTGTCGAACAGACATGAGTGAATCGAAAGTCAAAAGATTAAGCTTCTTAATCAGGAAAACACCATCACTACTTGAGCCCCATAGAAACTTAGTCGTGAATTCTAAGATTTGTTCGCGCATTTGATTCCCTTACTGTGCGTAGACCTTCTGTCTTAAAA
The DNA here is from genome assembly GCA_014182555.1 of Eucalyptus erythrocorys. Taxonomy (NCBI): domain Eukaryota; kingdom Viridiplantae; phylum Streptophyta; class Magnoliopsida; order Myrtales; family Myrtaceae; genus Eucalyptus; species Eucalyptus erythrocorys. The sequence goes on along the minus strand of CM024598.1, from coordinate 28,326,769 downwards.
GGCAAAAGCAGTAGTGTTTGATTCCAAACTGTGACTTGGTTTGATTAGGTTCCATTCTTTTTCTATTTTGAAAAAAATATATTTATACACTCCGGTTCAACTCTGTTGCAAACCAAACTATATCTACATCCGTTTAGTCCCTATTTGGCTGGGTTTGAAGAGGGTCTACTCTATAGCATAGAGTCTTAGACTTTATTTATTTCACGAAAAATGAATAATTTGAAAAATATTTTCCTAAATATAATTATTCATTTCGCTTACAAAAACGAATGAATGAAAAATATTTTCATCGTTCACGAAAATATTCAAACATAATTTATTACGATAACAAAAAAATTTGAATAATTATTTCAAAAGATTATTTATAAAAAAAAATATATTTTTTAAATTATTCATTCTACACAATAATCGAGTCTTAAAAAGCATTTTTGCAATCTGTTCGGGACATAAATTAAAATTCGTACCACCCGTCGTGATAGCTTCGCTGGATACACTTCAGACTTCATTTCGCTAAGAGATTTGGAATTCGAAATCTCTGCGATGCAAGTGGCGAGGAAGGTTGGCGTGACATATTGGCGACTTACCTCGGTGACGTGTGTGTGGTGGCCCAGACGTGTCGCCTGTGATTTATCTCCCATTTGTCGCAAGTGTGGAATTTCATGAGTCAAAAAAAAAAACAAATTGAAATTCGTCCCGCTAACTCAAGCCCATCGAGCTCAGCCGTCGTTCCATTGCGTCTAGAACTCCAAAGTGCGGGGGAACGGGAAGCCACGATCCACGCGCCGCCACTCGGCGTGCAGAACACGTCCCCCAGGGATATTTTCGGGTGTCTCGCGTTGTTGCTGGCGCATACTCGGCTACTACTCATAGCGAAGCAGATCTCGCCCCCTCCCTTTAAAAAAAAAAAAAGAAAATTTCAATCTCGCCGAAAAAGGGAGAGAAAGAAATCGCGCACAAATCAAGCCCCAAAATCGTCTTTTCGAAAGGAAAAAGGGAAAATGGGAAACCAAAAACCAAAACCGCCAACGAGTTCTCGCTGGTTCCTGCAATCAACTTCCAAAGTTCCTATTATATATTCATTCAATATTCTCTCTCTCTCCGTCTCTTCGAACGTCGTTTCACTCGGGATCGCATCCGTCGAGGAAGAAGAAGAAGAATCCGCCCGCCGTCTCCGATCTCTCTCCGCCGGCCCGATCTTGTTTCTTAGGTTGAGTCGCCGAGCTCGTTTGTTCGGTAGGAGCTACAGAGAGGGAGAGAGAGAGTCAGGGATGGGGAGTCCGAAGAAGAATCAAAGCAAGGGCTTCTTCGCCGCCATGAGCTCCGGGCTGTCCATGTTCGGCAACGCCGTCCACAGATCCGTCAACGGGTACTTCTTCGCGTCTTGCTCGATCCTTCCTTCCATTCTCGCTCGCCTCGCGATGTTGGTGCGTGGCCGTTTTCCCCGAGCTGCGATCAGCTCCCTTCTCTTCCTGTACTCGCGCCCTTCGCCGTCTCTGCTTGTCCGACTGGTGTGAATAATTCGACGTGTTCGGTGCTTGATCTAGTGATTCCAGGCCTCCGCGTGTCGATTCCAGTGCGACTTGACTTTTCCGGAAAGTAGTTCTGCTGCTCGTTCGCGTTTGCTTCTGCCGTTTGGATTCGACACTGCGAGCTCGATTCGCGTTTTTCTGCTATCGTTTGCCTGTGGTTAGCCGGTGGTTTCTAGTTAAGTAGGGAGATTAAGATTTGATGGAGGGGATGCAGCTCATAAGTTCGGTTTGTACGTCCATCATCATGGATCCGATGAAGTTGGACTTATATGCAAGCGGTTATGATCTGATGATCAGTCTGCTTTTGGTGCCACATGCACGTAAATTGAATTGACTTATTCAAGCTCTTGATTGGAAGAGGAAAGAACTCAATGAACTGGCTTGATTGAGCATCTGGCTTTAAATAAGTGCTTTTTCGTAATTTTTACTTTTGCTTGATGGCTTGCTTCGGTCCTTTTATACTGCAGCGACGATTATTCATTGCGATGCATATGTCCAACATATATGCATGTCGTATATGTTTGGGACCTGGTTTTGAGTCTTTAGCAGAATGCGTGACATCTTCCGAGCCTTCTGTTTTTATTTTGACACGCTCAAAGCCATATCGTGGGAGAAAACGTACATGTCCTAAAGCATCTTCTTAAGTTCCTTTTGATCATGTATAAACATGATGAAAAGTATAGTGGACTCATGGCCATAAGATCGAAAAATGATTAAATTGCTGATTATTGCTGGTGTACCTTGTTGGCGATTTGTTATTCTTGTAATCCTTATGATGAATACAATTGTTTGATATAAGTATTGGAGATGTGGTATTGGGTTGTGTATAATCCTTCTTATTTCATCCAGATTGCTTGGCTATGAAGGTTTAGAAGTCATCAATCCAGAGGGAGGCAAAGAAGATGCAGAAGAGGAAGCTCAGAAAGGTAGATGGAAGCAGGAGGTATGTTCCTACTTTGTTTTTATCTGCTGGTTTTTGCATTTAAAGGAACACCGTGCTAAAGATCTTTAAGGTTTCTCTCATTTGCAACTTCTCTCGTAAGCCTCGGTTTGAGTTCTGCTTCTCATGCTGTGAGGTTCTGAAGAAAGAAATTATGTGTTTATGAGTTATAATTCTGCTATCAAGATAGTGTTGCCTGTCTGCCTAATTGGCATTACTTCTTTGTTCGTGTGCATTTACCATTACAACATTTAGTTTGACATGTCTCAAGAAAAATATCTTTGTGCTTTAGAAAACTACGTTTCTTGCTCTCTAATGTCATTATGTTCCCCTTTTTTTCTAGGACCGAGATGGTTACTGGAAGATGATGCAAAAATATATTGGCTCAGATGTCACATCAATGGTGACACTTCCTGTTCTTATTTTTGAGCCAATGACAATGCTCCAGAAAATGGCAGAGGTTTGAATTGCTTTTTCTGGGAGGGAACTCTTTTTTTCTATTATTTTATTTGTTTTTTCTACTTTTCTTCCTTGTGTCTGATGGCACAACGAATGCACTAATTTGACAGTTAATGGAATATTCACATTTACTGGATCGGGCAGATGAATGTGAGGATCCGCACATGCGATTGGTCTATGCGGGTAATTGTCCTTTGGAATTTCATTTTATTAACCCTTGCAAATACTGTCTAGTAGATGATTGAGTTCTTCAAAAACATTTTCAGCATCATGGGCTATATCAGTCTATTATGCCTATCAAAGGACATGGAAGCCTTTCAATCCTATTCTTGGGGAGACTTATGAAATGGCGAATCATGGCGGTATTACTTTTATTGCTGAGCAGGTCAGTGTTAAAAAATAGTTATCTCCGGGAGAATTTTGCCATTAACAGCAATTAACTTCTTGTCGTCAGCATATACTCGTTTCAGCAGTCGTTGACTTATTGGTGTTGTTTCTTCCGAATGGTTACTTATTCACATATTCTGAATCATTTCATGAGAGCGACCACATTGTTAGAATACATCTGCACTTGTATTTGTAATGCCACATTACATCGATTTTCAGTAATTAATATGTGCTGTGTTCATTTCAGGTCTGTCATCATCCTCCAATGAGTGCCGGGCATGCGGAAAATGATCATTTTACGTATGATGTGACATCAAAATTAAAAACCAAATTCTTAGGGAACTCTGTTGATGTTTATCCTGTAGGAAGGTATGAATAATTTTTTTTAATATCAATTTTGCCATTTAAGTTTTCTCGATGTAAGTGTTTCAGTTATAAGAATATCTTATCTTTTTCATTTGGCGTGCAATACATTCATTATTCTTGACACTTGAAGAACCTATATATCATCTATGAATCCTTTTCACTGCCTAATTGGGGGTGTTTTACAAGCCAGACTTAATTTGTTACTAAATTGGAGTTGGTAATTGCTTGTGGTTTGACTTTTTGTTCACATGCGGGACCAGTGATTTATTGTCCATTGTGATTAGAAGAGGATTGAGCTTTGTTGCACATTTTATGACAAACTCCTGAAGCCATCAATGATGGATAAGTGGTTATTTGATTGCAGAACGCGTGTCACTCTTAAACGAGATGGTGTGGTTTTAGATTTGGTGCCACCCCCAACAAAGGTTAACAACCTGATTTTTGGACGGACATGGGTTGACTCACCTGGGGAGATGGTCATGACAAATTTGACTACTGGAGACAAAGTCGTGCTGTACTTCCAACCATGTGGCTGGTTTGGGTAATTAGCTGCTCTGTATTCCTGTACCCCTTTCTTTTTGTGTTGGTTGGGCTGTTCTTCCCACCCTTCCCCTTTCCCCAAAAAAATAAAAAAGCATTTGAAAAATTTGCTTATCGCTGGTCTTGCTTATGAATTACGACAATTCATTGCAGAGCTGGTCGTTATGAGGTTGATGGTTATGTTTATAATGCCGCCGAAGAACCAAAAATCTTGATGACAGGGAAGTGGAATGAGTCGATGAGTTATCAACCATGCGACATGGAAGGAGAGCCTCTTCCAGGCTCAGAACTAAAAGAGGTTTGACCAGTAAAATGTCTTGCATTTAAAAAAACTTCCCTGTATGAGCCGACTTTTTGGGTTCTCTGGCCCTGTTCCTTATTCTACTTCATTGTTAAGGTTGTTATGGTAAATAGCAATAATGCCCGTCTCTTTTCCATGCAATCAATGCACTTATATCTTCATTTTTAACTGTTTCCTAGTAGGGTCAAATTATGGAGCATGGAAGCTCAAAACATGAGTGAAAAACTGGAGAGAGAATTGAATTAAGGGGCAATGGAGTTTATGTTTATAAAATAATGCCAAACCAAGTTTCTTTACAAGAGTAGTCTACCAAATCTGTTTGTTTGCAACATTCAGCTACTTCCTGTTTGCTGTTATTATCTCTTAAGAGTTGAAAAGTTGAAAGTTCATGGTCCTTTTAATGTTTTCCAGCTATGCCTTCACAAATCTCCCTTTGCCCCTTTTGGGCATAAAATACTGTAAATTGATCTTTTTCATTGGTTTTATACATAACTGTCATCTTGCGAATACTCATTTGTTAAGCTTGTCTACCTAATTGCTCACTGCTCACTGCTCACTGTTATGAGCATGGTTCTTGTATAATGTTTAATTTACTTATGAGATATGTTTAGCAACTGAAGGGTTTGGCTGGATCTCTCCATCTTGTCTATTGCATGCGGATCTTACTTCAACCTGGGTCCCTAACACACCTGCCACACACATAACGGAAGAAATTGAAAAATAGATAAGATGAGAAGAGAATGAGCCAAAAAAGCACATGAATTCACTGCTTCCCTAGGTATTTGACTATGGGTAAAGCTGCGTGAGAGGCAGCTCCAGAGCATGAGTACTTTACTGTGTTTTTCGAGTTTATCTCTTTATATTGTCTATGCCTCTGTGCTCTCAGAATTGAGCTTTCACTAACCATGTGGGTGTTGTATATTCCTTCAGTACTTCTTAGCTGCTAAAAGCACTGCTCTTATTGACCAAAGTTTATTTTTTGTATCGTTTTTTTAATAAGCTATTAACCAAACGTTGTTGTTATCTATAGGTCTGGCATGTTGCTGAAGTTCCTGCAAATGACAAATTCCAGTATACTTATTTTGCGCACAAATTGAATAGCTTCCAGACTGCTCCTAAGAAGTTGCTGGCATCAGATTCCCGTTTACGTCCTGATAGATATGCACTTGAGAAGGGTGATCTCACCAAGGCCGGCGCTGAGAAGAGCAGGTCTCTCTCTCTCCCCCCCTCTCTTTGGACCAAATTTTTAAACTGAATTACTCAGGCACCCCAAATTCTTTTTTAGTGATTTACCAAGCCCTTATGTTTTCTTTTTGCTTGTCTTGCAGATTGGAGGAGAGGCAAAGAGCTGAAAAGAGAGAACGAGAGTCCAAGGATCAAAAGTTTACGCCGAGATGGTTTGATCCAACTGATGAAGTCACACCTACTCCTTGGGGTGATTTGGAAGTTTACAGTTACAATGGAAGATATATGGAGCACCGAGCTGCGGCAGATAGTTCTGACAGCAATAGTGAGATTGATGTCACATCCATTGAATTTAATCCGTGGCAATATAGTGATGTATCTACGGAATAAGGTAATCCTGTATTAGATTTGGCTTGTTGGACTATGCAGATTATTCATGGAACTTTCTGGTGTGAAATGTTAGATCAATGCTTCTTGTAGCCTGTTAACATCAAATTTTTGGTCTGTTATTTTCTTTTTCTTTTTTTTCCGTTTTGATTTTAGTTCATTTATTATTCCCAAATATTGTGGTAGTTATGCTTCTCTCGTGCCTAGAATTTATTATGTTCTTGTCTTTCGTGCCTAGAATTTATTATGTTCTTTTGTGGTTTTCATCATTGTTGTGTTGATCTACTTTGAATCACACAACTGTCTGTAGATTGATGAACAGAATCAATAGCTTAAGATAATGGAAGTGTCGGAAAGAATCGTGCTCAGAACTTAGATCGTCAGTTCTGTACTAAACAGATGCAAGAATGAGGCTACAAAGCTGCCTGAGGAAGAGACTGAGATATTTAACGGATTAATCAATTTCCTTTTGGGCTAAACGTAATCAACTTTGACTAAAGAGTAGTGCTTCGTTGGATTTAGATATCTCCTGGCGATGCTGTGAATAGCCTCACTGACTGTTTGCAATAAAATTTGTGATTTCTCATCTTGGAAATGCACGTGAGCAGACTATAATATGTTCAGCTTGATCATGTCTTGCTCTTGGTGGACCCAGCTACTTGACGTTAAGTGACAAAAGACCAACTTCATTATTACGTGCGGAGAATGCATTATGATGTAGGGGTGTTCATAGGCCACTGGTATACCATGCGAAACGCTTGAGGGCAGTAGTATTCATGCCTGCTTATCACACGACAGACTGGTCTGGAGTGTGGTCACCAAGGTCAAGTTATTGTTCTCTTTCTGTCAGTTCCGGAAGCTGGGCTCTGGAATCGAAATTTACGATTTGATTTGTCGGTGTCAATTGAGGATTAGATGCAACTGATCGCCTTGATATACAGCATGTCCATCTCTTTGAAATTCATTCCTGAAGATTCTTGTGGCCTTCTTTCTCAAATCTTTCTCAGGTACATGATTGTCCGACTAACAGAATGCCGAAATTTATGGAACCTTCTCAAGAAAGTGTGTGAGCAACTGTACGTGCGTGTTTGTTCTATATTGTCTTCGGCTTTTCAGTCTTATCTGGAGAGAGCATGAGTACTCGAATTAGTCAGAGTTGAGTTTCGTGTGACGAGGAACTACACTGGTTTCCTGAAGATTTGCAACTTTTCCAAATTCCCTCCCTCCTCCTTCCTTACCACCTTGCTACTATAATGATAGTGAGAGCATGGATGCTGCAACCTCTGGGGCTTCAGGCAGGCATTATCTATGTGGAGTTTACAATTACAGACTGAAGGCAAACGGATGGGAGATAGATTTGATTATGGACATGCCCTGGTGATCAAGTGCATGAGATTGGTGGTAACTCAATGAGGTAGTCTAGATCTTTCAGCAAACGAATGAATGCGCCCCATTTCTTGTGTACCTCGGTACTGTTTGTGGGAACCCTGGGCTTCTTGAAAGCATAAGCTTTACTATTCAATTTTGTCCATTCCCTTTGTGTCACTAACTCGAATATCTCAGTCTCCTATTTCTCTGGGTTAACTACATCTTCCGCCTTGTGGCAAATCCTGGGTGACGACAAGAATTACTTCCGCTGAGATTCTTGGTTGAAAATATAGTAAAATTGAACAGATAGTTGGCCGCCTAATCTGAATCTTATCCAACCTTAAAAACGTTACTTTGCTGTGGGCAGGATTAGGATATAGTTCACCTAGTCAGTGTGGACATACTATTGTTGCTTAAACCAAATGTCGCATAAATTGAGCATGAACCGTTTGGAGATTTGATCACAAAGTGAATCAAAATCGTCATTGCCATATTATCAATTCATCACTGGGCCAATCACTTTGACAATGCACTACCTAATAATTTTGCTTCTTTTGAGTGAAAAAGAACTGATGGGAAGTAAATTGTGAATGGACTGTGAAAATTAGATCCTCCTGCATATATGTGGCCTGCTTTTTTACTCCTCTCTAATTGATATTCAACCCCCAACAAGGGTCTTCAAGATTAATAATTTATTAGTTGTGCCGAATCAATCAATCGACTGTATGCCGTCTAATTGATTTGCTTTGCAATGGAGACGAGTAACCCGAACAAATGAGAAAAATGACATCTTTGACTGGAGCTTGTCCTCTCCCCGAAACCACATGCCCCACCCAATCCCTTGGCCCGGTTTCCAATTCCACCACCAGAAACGCAGGGGCAACGAAAGACGGTCCTAGAGCCACTCTCGAAGCGCCACGCGTGACCATATCCGTAAGCCTCTTTCCTAGCACTTTTCTCGTTCACTAATGTCAAAGCCGGAAGGCCCGACGCCCCCCATGGCTTTTGCTTCTACAGCGACACGTGCGCCGACTCCGACTTTAACCCCGACAAATGGGGGGAAAATATTGACAAGTAAATAGGCTACCTTCACCTTTAACGTACTTCGTGAGAGCCACTCCTGAAATTAAAACCCATCCCTTTAAATTCGAGTACATACATAATAATATCCATCCGGTTTTATTTAATAAGCGATGCATTCACAAAAGGCAATATGCAAGTATTTTATGAAATCGGAAAATACTGCTTTTCCTCACAAAATTTCAAGAAATCACGCGTCGTTATGAGTACATAGAAGTGGAATCTAGAATCTGCGACAAACACTATGGTGAGAAAAACGGTGGTCTCCCCTTATTTTCTCCGAAATTCCAAAACGAAACCCGTCCAAATCGCCGTGTCCTCATTATGGGCCCTCTTGCAGGGAGCCCGTCCATTCTCCCGGGCTGAATGGGGCCCACCAAGGCCCACTGGAAGCACGCCGTCATCCGAATATCCACTCTGTGGGCGGCACGCCGTCCCTGAAGGCTGAGGCCGCGCTCATCTCTGACGGAGATTCCCTAACGGCCGTCGAACACGACAATGATAATAAATTAACCGGTGCCCCCTTCCCCCTCCCTCTCTCTTTCAAATTTATTTGAAAGCGAATCGACTTGCTCTTCCCGTATCATTGTTATTATTGGTTGTCGCCTTTTTTGAAAGTGCTCCCGTGGGACATATTTGCTTACGTAGTCAATAAAAAAATTATTTTCTTCAAAATTCAAAATATGATCCAAATTTTTTCAAAATCATGAAGAGGGTTACGTGTGAACTTAAATATCCATATTCGATGAGTACTGTGAATTTCTTGGAAGTTTTGGATGTAAACAAATCAAAATAAAGATAATAACATATGGCTATTAAACTTTAACTCGATGTACAATATGATTTTTTAATTTTTAATTTATTTAACGTGGTCATTGGATTTGCACCACATCTAACTTAGTCCAAAAACCATGTGAGAACATTTAATATTGTCATTTTATTAATTTAAGTTTAGGGACAATATTTAATATATATACAAAAGGTCTAGATATCATATTAAATAAATTAAAAGTTTAATATTCACATTACACCTTGAGTCAAAATTTAATGATTATTTGTATCATTTTCCCATCAAAATAGGTAAGTCACAAAATTTGTATATTGAATACCGTCTACTTTAACACTTATAAACAACTAAAAGAATATAAAAGTTATGAAACTCAATCCATTCATGCTACTCGCGTCTTGTGATGGGTGTTCACGGACATAATATTTATTCCATGTCACACTAAAGTGTCGGTCGTCCGGAAATTTTTTTTTTTTTTTTTTTTTTTACATGGACTTAGTTAAAATGATGATAGTGGAAGTATAAGGACGAAAATTGAACTTCATTGGAAAATACTTTTTAAGGAACTTATAAGGAAAATGAGTATTTTCTTGTCATTGAACTATATTTTGTGATGGAAGTCATGTTCTAATGCTTTTTATAGAAAGTTATGAAAGATCTCGTATAGAATTACGAATATCAAATTAACGAGTTAGGGGTGAGCTCGAGCCTCGAGGGATGATAGGCTCATCCTCTAGGGACATGGGCTCGACCGTTGAAGCTATGGGTGGGGACTTTTGGCCTTCAAAGTCCATTAGGAAAATGTTGGATCGTTTGATAATAATTTTAGATGAATTTTCAAGTGAAAGTTAGCATTAGAAAGGTTGAAAGCCCGACGCTAGTAAAGACTGGCCTTGGGCCTTCAGCATTTGGCCTTCGACATTTGGCCAAATGCCAAAACTCATTTTTTTATTTTAAAACTACCCTCACCAATTCTTTAAATTTCCAATTTCATTCTTCGATATTTATTTTATTTTATTAAAAAGGACCAAACCCTTTGCTGGTATGAGGGTCGCTCGACCTTAGGTGACCTAAACCGATTGTTGCCGACACTAGATCTTGCTCACCAGCGGCCGTAGCCCTTTGTCAAATCAACAAAGGGTTTGGTCCCTTTTTTAAAATTATATATATTTGATTTTTTAGAATATTGTCAAAAATTATATTTAAAAAGTCGTATACATTATTTTTTAAATTGTAAACAAATAAAAATTAAAAAAGTAATATTAATTACCCAAATGACTTTTCAAATGTGTTTTCTACCAAACAACATTTTTCTTAATGTTAGCTTATCAAAGTATAGCTTATCAAACGACTTTCTTGAGGCTAAATTGTTTTGTATTTCCCGAATAGGCTTTCAAAATGCTAAACCTTGATTCAGTATATTAAAAGTTTGATTGCTAGGTTCTGAACTCAAATGACATAAACATGTTGAATGTCCTAATAGCACAAAGAGAAATCACCCGAAGCCTCTTCGATATTAAACTTTCAGAACTTGAACAAAGATATGAAGAACATCTCGCAATGCATAGCTCTAATGATTGAGACTATGACTACAACGCCAACGACAGAAGATAGGCCTGTAATTAAGCATAGATCATTGTAGCAATGTATTAGGAAAATCACTATTTATAGGCACAATTCATATCACTTAGAATAATTCCCGATCAAATTTTTTGGAGCCTTTGTTTGTTTAAGACCCGTGAGCATGGTCATTGTTTGTTTATTTATAACCTTTTAATAAAATATGATGTAATGTGTTGAATAGAGTCCCCTAAAGTAAAGTGAGTGTTTGTAAAAATTCTCAATGTCTCTATAAAACACTCTTCTTCTCCAGCTTGGTATGATACTTTAAGAAATGCAGCTCGCCTAAGTTAGAAAAGTTATCATCCCGACATCCCTGAATGTCTCTATGCTCTGAACTAAAACTTTGAGCAATTTGCTGCTAAAAGGCCGTTTCTGAAGAGTTTGAACAAGAAATTCGTCTACACACAGAACCTGACTCCGTTTTTCTCATTCTAAGCATAGGTCCTTTCAAATGGTAGCCAAGATCCTAAGCTCAACCATTAAAATCCAAGCAATAGCCCTAGGGTCCCAATCTCCATCTCAAGGGACTCTAGCGCAAGTGTTGAGATATCGAGTTTAGATACCAAGGCTTTATGATATTGTATAAAAAAATTATAATTTATAAAAGGGAAATTATTATTTTTTATTTTGAGCACACACACACACATATATATATATATATATATATATATATATATATATTATATTTTCGATGGATTCTATTGCTTATTCAGTTTACTCAGCTTTCTGAGATACTTAAATGTTGGAAAATCAAGAAAAATATTTTCCGACTCGAGAGAGAACGTATTTTTCATTCTCTCTGCCGAGGTGAGATAATGCGGACACCAGTATGAACCTCATGTTGATCCACGTAGGACCGGAGGCTCGGTCCGACGTGGCAGAGGATGGGCCCACGGATGCGGATGCTGTTGACACGCTGAATGAAGTGCCCGACATGCTTATTGGGATGACTGCCCCGCAACGAAATGACACGTCTGCCCCTATGTACGCTCGTTCCTAGGACATCTATAAGAAAGGCATTTAATATATATAAAATTACATCAACATTATCATGTAAGCATTCCATTACTGACTTGAGTATAGTTACAATTTACAAGTTGGATGAACTCTTTCAAGTGCTTTGGCCATCAAGTTCTTATCAGACTCGAGCTCTAGGTAGACTAAAAATAGTAGTCATTAACCTCTATAGATCAATAAATTAAGGCGAACCAAATCAACAACTATATATATTGTGTTTGGTTAACTATAAAAATAGGCCGAATCATAGATCCTTAACCTCTAATATAATAAGTTCATAAATCAAATTTGATACTATTCTCTCGAGATTTATCTTGTGGTGCCTCTGATTCAATACATAATATAATTTTCGTCTTCAAATTTGGCTGGATGAATTAATTGTCCAACCCAAATATTCAACCATAACTTTCTTTAATATTTGTTTTGATGTAATTACGATATATATTAGTTTTGGAAAGAAATCCAAATCTTTTACCCTATTTTGACCTCATCTATTTGGGGAGCAAAGACATGGCGTTATGAGGTTGATTTCTCAAATATTGGGTCGTCTCTCATAAAACAATCCAATTCAATTTTTAGCACATTTTTCTATGGGTGTGTGTACCAACATATTGCTTTTCATCACTGGCTATAGTGACTCCGTTGGTTAGGCTCCTATGATCCTTTGCGAGAGAGGTGGGGAGTTCGAAGTCCTTGCAACGCAAGGAGACTGGTGTAAAGTTACTTTGTGGTTTAAGTGTGCTACCAGGGATGGTGAGTCCTCCCGTTTACGTAACACCTAGGGGTATACGCTTCGATTATCGGGTGAGGTGGTTCCTTCGGCACAAAAAAAAAAAAAAAAAAAAAATATATATATATATATATATATATATATATATATATATATATATTGCTTCTCTACGCAAGCCATAATGTCATGCTTTTATGAGTTCCGCATGTCTTGTCATAGTTAGATTCTCTTGTCCCTGGAAGAATGTCCTGTACCGTCCTTTCCTTCATTTTTCTGCAGCCGAACTTCTCACCAATTATACACAATTTTTCCTCGTCCGTGAGAACCATAAAAGTGATTTCACTTTTTTTCTTGGGCACTTTTGCTAAAAGCACAAGTGGTTTTATATAATAATAGAAAAAAGACAAAAAAAAAAAAAATACTTCAGACTCGATTCTAAGGTTATTTCAAACGAGGGACGTCTCGATTAATTGCTTAATCACCCAATCCGTCAAATTGCACTTATCAAGAGCCTGGAACCCACATCAATCACGTGACAATCGGGCCATCTCAAGAGAAATCATTGCGTGCGTGGTGACCAGCATTCCTTTTGAAGACAGCAAGAAGAAAAAAACATACCAAGAGAAGACAATTGGCCTTTTCCTCTGTTTCACGAAAATAGGCATGAATGTCTCGCTAAAAACGCCCGTAGCAAGGGCCACATGGTCTCTAAAAGGCATCCCAATTAAGGAAAAATCCAATAACTAATTTTTTTAAAAAATAAAATAAATAAATCCCTCGATAACCCCCCAAAAAAAGAGAAGAAAGAAAAAAGAAAAAGGAAAAAAAAGAAAAGAACGAGGAGCTCCTCCCTCCCACCTGTTAGTAGCGGGCTCAACGTTTTTCTCGATCGCGCTGACCAACACCCAGCCACATGATCCCACCAGGCCTCCACGTGTCGCGCCCCGGATGGCGACACGGCACCGATGAGCCCACTGGAGGGAGTGGGTAGACCGGGTCGTCGAGCGCGCGGGGCTCCCGGCCACCTGCTGCAGCCGGTGGGCCGCGGGCCCGGTTGCCGATATGACCGGTAAATAACTGGTAAAATGTTCGTGCGTGCGGGGGGTGGGATTGGGGGGGATGGCGTAAGCATAAAAAGAAGGGCGTTGGGGTTTAAGCGTTGGGTTGGGTGGTTCTCAGAGGGTTTTTGGTGATCAGGAGAAGGAAAACGATAGAGAGAGAATTTTCTCGCACGCAGAGCAGGAAAGCCAGGAAAGCGACGTATTTTCTCGGGAAAAATTTCATGGGCTGAAGCGGAGGGAATTCGGAATGCGAGAGAGGAAACGGGGGGGCATTCGCGCGGTACGTGTGGCCGTGGAGTCTCTCTCTCTCTCTCTAGATTGCATTGTGTCTTGGATTCTGCGGTCGTCCCGTCTTGCCTCCGGTGGGGTTCTGTCTCTGCCGGAATCCAGGCGTGCGGAAGCGAAGCATTGTCGAGAGGCGAACTGGGATCATGCCTCGCCGTGCTTCGTCTCGCGGAGATTCGTTGAATTTCCGCGCTGCTCCTTCCTTTTTTCCTCCGCCGTGGTTTCGGTTTTTTTTTGTTTTTGTTTTTGGGGTGGATCTCGACGTCGGACGCCTGGTTCCGGCGAGGGAAGTCGCGGTCGCGCGAGCCGGCGGCGTCGAAAGTTGGATTCCGGCTTTCGATTGCGATCTGGGAAGGTTCCGGCAGTTCCAAGTTCGCATTTTTCAGGCGCGGAAAATGCTCGGAATTTCCCCGTCAGTCTCTTCTCTTCTACATGTTTCGATTTTGGCGACGGTTTTCGATCTTCACGCTGCTTGTCGCATGCTTTCTCTGCTTTTGGGGCCCGATCGCTGGGATCCGATGATTTTTTTTATCGTGGACGCGATACGGTCGAGACCGCGGTTTTCTTCCGCTGCTCTGTTCCTGAAATCGTCTTCGGAGCTCGAGCTTTCAAAATTGATGTTCGATGAGTGTTCTGGATCTCCCTGTTTCTACCTTGTTTAAAGATTCGAGCGGCTTTCGGATCCGCCGGAGAACCAATCTTGGCTATTCCTTGCTCTGCATGAGGGTTTTGTGATGGTTTAAGCGGTTTTCTTTTCCCCCTCTCCTCGTACCTTTCCCCAACCTGGGAATTACTCGTAATTCCGCTTTTCCATTCTTGAGTTTCAAGTTTTGACATTTTCTGACTGTCCATCGATATTTTTCTTCGACTTTACCTTACGCGAGTCGTCAAAACCCAATCTTTTCCTCTCTTTTCTGCAGTTTGCATATCCCTTAGAGTTTTTCCAAATTAATGTATTTTTTTCCGACCGTCAAGCTTGGCTGGATCTGCGAACTTCTGGACTTCGAACTCTTGTCACGGATAATTGTTTTTAAATTTTGTTAGATTGTGCATTAATTGTGGGAATTAGATCATCATGGCTGGAACGGGTTTATTAATATGTCTTTTCACTTCTTGACGACTACCCTAAGCAGTGACATTGTTCTGAGTTTTTGTTGGGGAGAGTAATATTGTCGATCAAAACTGCTTCCTAATTGGAATTTCCACCAAATGTGATTTCGTGAATTGATTTTTACTGTTTAAATGTTATGTCTTGTGATCATTGCGACACAAAAGATTGGAGTGGTACTCTGTGTGTATGTGTGGGTGTGTGGGTGCCTGCTTTTGTGCATGCATGCGTGCGATCATGATAATTGCGAATTAATCAAGCAAATTTTTTTCTTCGGATAGATATAATGTAGCAAATTATGTGTTTTTATTTTGGATCATAATGTCTGCTCTCCATTCAGTTTAATGCTGCAAAATTTTTATGCTTTCAGGTTCTGGTATGGTGTCTCAAGCATTGAATGATAGCTGAATTATAAGATGGATTGAAGAGAGTTTGTTCCCTGTATCTGGTTGATCTTATTTAGTATGATTTCTGCGATATGGTGCTGAATAGGAGGTTAGAATATGGATTCAATGGCTATCAGGTGCCTACCATGCCTCGGGGCGCCAGATCTGCTAGAGTAAGCTCATTTTGAGTTTCCAGTTGGTACTTCTAGAATTTGTATCCATCTCACACCATCATTCTTGGTTACTGATCTCCATTATTGATCTTTTATTCTCTTTAGAGGAGAAATTCGATTAAGAAGAATGTTGAAGACAACAAAATGCATGCGTTTGACTTACTGGCCACCTTAGCTGGGAAGCTGCTGGTCGGGAACAGTAGTTCTTCATCTTCCAGTAATTCGTCGACTAAAAAGGATCAATTTCCCGTCACTGACACCACTGGTATAGAAGAAGGGTGTCAGAATCAGTGTAAACAGTTGGAACTGCAACTTTGTGATCAAGGAAGCTGTGATAGGAGTATGTTAGATTCCCAGCTTGAATCCCAACAGGATCATGAGCCAAAGCTTTCTCTGGAAGATATTCAACATCCTGTCATTGGAAGTACTGACTGCTCAGAGAGGCTGGGAACTGATGAGGACAAAAGAAATGATGAAACTAGTGGACATACAGTGTTAGGGACTTCGATGTCAACCGACTCCAAGTTAGAAGATGATACCCAAAATGAGATTAAGGTGGAACAGCTTTATTCTGAGAAGGCTCCAAACGATAATGGGGCTATTATGTACAGTTTAAGGGAACCGGTGGTATGGGATGCAAAACCTCTCACGCAAGTTAGCTTGGAGAGTGGCGCTGCTGCGTCATTCCCTGAGAATAAAGATTGCATTTCACTTGATTGTTTATCCCCTGCTAGGAATGTAGAAGTAGTTGGTAGAGATGATGACGAAAAATCCTCTGGGTGCACGCACCCTATCCCCATAAAGAAGTCTTTTAGGCAAGTGCCTCATATTGGAGACAGAAGAATAAGGAAGGTTTGGGCTTCTCGACATTGGAAAGTACATCCTAGAACTGGTAAGTGGTCACTCGTCATTTAGATGTGACAGGTTTGTTGCTGCGTGCAGTCTTGTATTTCCATTAGGGTTTTGGATCTGTTGATGTCCTCTTAATTTTAGTTCATGGGGGCAGGTGTAAATTTCAAGGCCGATTACAAGGATAAGAGTAGTTATTATAAACGCCAAAGATCTCAGAGGAACTATCCTTTCAAGAAGAGAAAATTTTTTGATATTGACTTTGAGTCGTATTCTGACAAGGAAATTAGTAGCAACACCACTGTCTATCCACCTGAGAATCATACTGATGGAGATGTTTCTGGTTAGTTTCAGAAAAAAATGCAATAGTTCCTTTCTAGTTTGTTTTTCTTTTGCCTTTTTGACATAGAATCCTGTCTAAGTCTTTTTTCTGCAAATTTGGTCCTCTTGCAGCCAAACGGCAATCCCCTCCAGCATCAGGTCAACATTTGTCGTACCGATCTACAGATTCCCATGGTAATGGAGCTTTTGGAAAGACGTCGTGTACTACTTGTGGTTTTATAGGGTAATTCATTTTGCTTATCAACGCTCCTTTTTTATATTCAGTGAAGCTTCGGATTGAGTCTTTTGCCGTGCCGGAGCTATTTATTGAAATTCCAGAAACAGCTACTGTTGGCTCATTGAAGGTATATTGGCCATCTTTTTCTTCAGATTATACCACAATATATTGCTTGGCCATCTTGCATAGCTGATTGCAGGGGCTATTCTGCGAGTGTGTTTAGGGTCTCCACTCTGACTCTCTCTGTGCATTTCCCCTATTTTGTTCACAGTATGAAGAAAGGTGTGTAGGATGAGTGGTTTGTCATTTTACTTCTTCTTAGTCTTTTGAACCACAGACTAACTTTTCTCTTGATAGCTTGGATTTGGCTCCTTGTCTGGGGATTTCTCTACAAATTTCCTGTCAATTCTCTGTTCTTTAAATTCTTTTGGCTGTGTGCAGAGGGCAGTTATGGAAGCAATTAGTGGTGTTCTTGGCAGTGAGTTACGTGTGGGAGTTCTTCTCCAGGGAAAAAAAGTTGGAGATGACAGCAAAACTCTACTACAAACAGGAATTTCACATGATAATCAATTGAGTTCCTTGGGTTTTGCCTTAGAGCCTGACCCTTTGTACACATCTGCAAGTCCAAAGGTCTCTTCTCTCTTTCCTTGCAATGTGTCTCAGCCTTTGATAAGGTAAGAAAACATTTTATGTTCCTGTTTGAATGATCATTTTGGTTGAGGGTGCTTAATGGAAAATCCTGTAGATGTTTTTGTGGAGCAGTCGCTTTTTTATATAGTACTTGCGTATTTATTATGCATGGCTTATAGCATGACAACGTTGAACTGCATATTGAACTGAGCATTATTAGTGGATCCAGGGTGGTGTTGATACTATATTTCTATAGAAACAGGAATGGGGTTATGATAAGTCTGGTTGTTGTGCTGTTTGGATTTCTTCCAGAAACTTCTTTGTCAACTTGTATTCACTCTGATTGTTTCTCACCAGGTATCCCACTGGTCCAAATGATTCTCAAAAGAGAACTCATGATACCCTGCCTGAGCATCAAGAGACGAACTTACCCATTGTGGTAGAGAACGATTGTGATCTGGCAACCTCTCCTGTTGGAGTGTCGAAAAAGGGTAGTACACAATCTAAAGCACTTATACCTGTTTCATCTATGAACGTGGAGGCTTTAGCTGTGGTACCAGTGCATAGGAAATCAAAAAGATCTGAGTTTGCTCAGCGGCGCATTCGGAGACCCTTTTCTGTGACTGAAGTTGAAGCACTTGTTCAGGCTGTTGAAAAACTTGGAACCGGAAGGTAAGCATGAAATTACACATTCAAGGACTTAATAGATTGTGCATTGAGGGATATTTTGGGTGGTTGACGTTGATATGTCGAGACTGGTGTGCAGGGGTTGCCTTAGGTCAGCATCTATATCTTAGTTTCTTAGAACAGTTCTTTCAGTTTTGTTTTAGAATTTTCTAGATGAATTAAGCGTACGAATCCTGTTCTAAATCTGTGAGTATCAGATTGCAATTTAACTATTTTTCCCATATTCTGAACAATTCATTAACTGACCAAAAAAAAGAACAATTCATTAATTTTATACCTCCAGGTGGAGAGATGTTAAGCTTCGGGCCTTTGATAGTGCAAAGCATCGGACGTATGTGGACTTAAAGGTGAGCTTTTTCTTCAAAAGTATTTGAAGCTATTGAGATTGCAGTTACATTTTAGTTTCAGCCTCACCATTCTTAAAACTCCATTCAATTGATTCATGAATTTCAAATATTCAATTTTGTGCGTGTGCACACTGATCAATGAATGAACAGAGGAAGATGATGTAAGCCCTTATTAACATTATCTACCCTGTTTTAGTTTCAGCCTCACCATTTTTTATAACTGCGTTCAATTGATTTGTGAACTTCGAATATGCAATTTCCACACGCACCCACACGCACTGATTTATGAATGAACAGAGGGAGACAACATAACCCCTCGATGAATGTACACAGGGGGACAGTGTAACCCCTCATTACCATTATCTATGCTGTTCCTATGGAGTTCAACTTGTAGCATAGAGAAAGTGGCTGGATCTCCCTTCTAAATCCTGTCAAGAGTGTCCATTTGAAGACAAAGACACGTTAATTTCCCCCTATAGGTTGTCTGCGTTGCTTCTTGAACAGAATGAGTGCCAACGTCAATCTGATAAGTCAAAATCCTGCACAAACTCCTCTGCTTCTGAAACGTGATTCAATTATATACAGGACAAGTGGAAGACATTGGTACACACCGCGAGAATATCGCCTCAGCAGAGGAGGGGAGAGCCTGTTCCTCAAGAGCTTTTGGACAGGGTCCTGACCGCACATGCTTACTGGTCCCAACACCAAGCCAAGCAACAGCTCAAGCACATCTGAGGGAGTTGAAGAAACAGGTCACTTTGTGTTTAGCGTATATCTAGTATTTTCCTAATTGTTCAATTGACTTGTAAAAAGATGTGACGTCAAGAAAATAGGTACATGAAAAGGGAGTATTTAGTGTAATATTTTATCCGTATCATCGCGGAGGTTATTTGTGTAAGGATAGGGTGGCGATTGTAAAGGGAATAAGCCCTAGCTAATGGTGTGTTTTAGTCTTGACACCGTCACGGTGTCCTCTAGGACTTGTCTTCATTGGCTGTAGTGAATTTGGCGTGTAGATGGAATACCTAGAAGTTGAAGCTGCACATGTAATCCTTGTCCATTAATGTTGAAAGTATCAAGTTCCTTTACTCTCTCTTTATTTATGGTGACTGTATGAAAGTCGGATCTGCACAAGACAGCGGCACTATCGTCATTGACTTGAATGGGCAGACCTACTCATCCTTCAAGCTGGAAGATGTATTGGAAATTAATGTTGGGTGAGAAGGATTGCGATGGATGGGCAGCCAAAAAATGAGGTCGACGTTAAATTCATGTAGTCTTGGTGATACAAGAGCATGTTTAGTTTACTAGAGTAGAGGAATTAGTGTGATTAAGTTAACTAGTAATTATGTCATTGTTAATGGCTAGTGAATTTTCGATATGATCATAAACATTTCAGACAGAAAAATTGAGTTTTAATATTTCAAGAATCATATGTAAAAAGTAAATATTGTTCTTATAAGCAACCCCTGAGGTTTCGAACGTCTTTGGTGGACATTTCAAACTGCTGCAATTTTCAACATTTCGGATGATTTTTCCTATTAAAATCCAATAGTCCACGATGACCATAGATGAATTATTATTTTTAGGCAAACCCAACCTACATCATGTTATTCAGGATACTAAAATCCAATAGTCCGCGATGACCGTCGATGAATTAATATTTTTAGGCAAACTCGAACTTACGTCATACTTTTCCAGATCGATAAAAGGAGCAACTCATCCTTCACCGAAAGTACAAATAGTCCTTTTCCTAATTTTAAAGAACAATGGATCAGTCCTGGGTCCGCATAATTAATTTAAATGGATCTGAAAAAGTGGTCATGCCATTTTGAATGTTATTTGATTTGCGAGATCAATGTTCCCAAAGCACCACCTTTAAATATTGTTTTTTTTTTTCCACCAGCACTAACGATGCTATTGAATCATCATCATTAAAAAGTAGAGCTTTTTTGTCCTTGATTTCAGACAATTGTGTTTGTGTAAGAGCGGTTTCAATATAACACGTTTACACAAATTCTTTCCTAGGCACGGGGACTTCCCCTCTGCAACCATTGGATTCTCGAAATCGCTAGAATGCGATTCTAGGTATATATTGTCGCAGATTACTAATCAAATTGCAAAAAATGACACGAATCCCCATTTGTTCTCTCTAGAAAAGAACAAATGGGATGGATCAGTGTCATTTTGCTTTGATCGGACCACTCCCGTCCTTCCTCATTGGCCAGCATAAAGAGCCCACATTGATGCACCTTCGCTCAGAGTCTTCTCGTGTCGACAGAAGAAATGATTAAAGGATTCTGTCGTTTTGTGGCTGCTGCCTGGTGGAAGGTCTCCATCCTAATCCGCTTTCCACGTAGGAGGGTGATGCGACGATGTGAGCTGCCAGTCCGATCCCCCCACACAAACACAGCCACGACGTGGATGGGATTTTGTTTATACGGGATTAGTCTTTGTAGTGGACACGATTTCGCCCTCTGCGGATAGCTTTCTTCTACGACGGGGAGAAAGGTCAGTTTAGCTTAGATAAAGATAAACATCGTAGATGTAGATAAGGATGCAATGGGACCGAGCGTTCGGCTTCAGTTATTAAAAGGAAAACGAATCTCTTCTTGGTGGCCCATTTCGTTTCGCAGCCCAGAGACCAAATGCATCCAAGCCCAACACCCCAGAATCCGAAAATGTCTCGATTCGTCTTGCCCATCGGTCCCCAGCTGGTCGCTCTGTTATGGCTTAAACGATGTTCAGCCCACCCAAATTTGTACGTGGCTGAGCACGTGATGCATTCATATTGCAGTTCGCGCACCCCTTCGGCAAACCGAGTCGTGCATTGCTATGTCCACCGGTCTTTGAAATCGACGATGTTGTAGAATTTTTGAAGGCCTCCTCAGCAGGTTTCGTGGGTCTAATACGGATTTTACATCGATGATTGATTATATTCGTTAAACCCTGGAAATTGTCGGCATGCTGGAACTTTCCTTGGGAAAAATGTACTTTAGAGTGGTTTTGGCATTCGATTGAGAAAATTTGCTCCTCTTGGGTTTGGTAAGCCAGAAAATTTTTCGTTATGGTCAAGCCATCCATATAAGTCGGTCTTGAGTATAACCTTAAATTGGTTCGTCTGAATTTTTGGATGTAAAATTCGGGATATTCTCTAGAGAGAAGAAATAAAGGTTTTAGCTCCAACAGAGAGTTGAGGTGTGCAGATATTGATACGTTAAAATTGAGAAATACAATCCTGTTAGTCCGATAGAATTACATGTTAAATGGATCGACCCTCGGCAAAACTTTCAGTCAAGTCATCTAATGCAAGACGTATGGTGGCCAGCTCACCTCGTGTCGTGTTACAATTTGCTGCTCTCGCGTGACTAGGGTTCGTCAATTAAAGTCAATCCTCCACCGCATCTACAGAGAGGTGGGAAAATTGAAATGTCAATTCTCGCGAAATCTTCCAGAGTGTCAACATCTTTCTCTGGCTCTATCTGCGCTTGCTGGGGCATTGAATGTGGGGGAGGTTGTTCTAATGTTCATACTTTCCAAAAGCAAAAGTAGGAGAAAAGACCACAAAAGAAGGTGGGCATTCAAAATAATTCACACCAAAGAAAGTGACTTTGGCTCATCGCATCGAAGGACACGGCAAGCCAACTTTCCTTCCTACCCTGACCAAATCTCCTCCACATATATTGGCCGAGTTGATCATAATTGGATTGATTTCCTTTAATTAACCATAAATTATACTTCAATCAGTCGTGATGCCCACAACATAAAAGCATAAATAAAAATAAAGTTAGTTTTATAATCGTCAAATCTTTTTGGTAGGATATAATTCAAACAATTTATCTTTTTCACCTATGACCGTTTAGAAAAAGAGAAATCAAAACATGAACATTGACTATATCGGGAATAGCTTTAATTAGGAAATGATTAGGATTCTCGTCGCAAGATATGATCTTTAAAATGGCATGAGAAGGCGATGTGATTGGTTGACGAAAGAGAGAGGGACACTTGGAATTCCTCTGGGTTCTTTTGTACCATAAGTAAAGTCTTCGTCAACAAATTTAAATGAGCTGTTGGGAGTAGGAATAAAAGGACAAGGAAAAGATCAAGTTCTCATGAAATTTTAAGTTTCTTTTTAAAATTTTTATTTTAATTATTTTTATTTCAGTCCGACCCGAAAATTTGAGGTTTGGCTTTAATCGAGAGGATGGAAGAATGGCTGTGCTGCGGACAACTCTTCCACCCGTTCATCTTAAACAAGAAAGGAAAAGATAATGACGCTATCAATATCTATATTTTTTTTTCCTTTTTTTTTTTGGTCAAGTATATCTCTAGTTCTAGAGTTTGATTTTACTTGAATTCTCTATTAGATTGGTGGCTGAAAATTGTTGAAATTTGTCGCTAACACCGTTAGGTAGCATTTAGATGGTTGAGTTGTCATCTCACAGTCAATGCAACATCAGCAAAATGACACATCGGCCTCTCCATTTATGATCCTTTCTTTTTTTCAACAAAATCTTTAGGACGCGTAGAAATAAATAAGGTCTGATCTTGGTCTAGGTTGTATCGAGACGGATACGTGATACGCGACACGATGTGACATGACACGCCAAAATTTCTCAAAAATAGAGAATTCGGATACGTTCGACACGTTATATATTAAATAAATATTTTAATAAATAAATGCATAAATAACTAAATAATAATAATAAAAAGAGCCTAAAATTAATCTCCACTAAAAATATTAATCCTACATTTGTTAATATCATTCATTATTTTAATTTGATAAATTCAATTACATTTCATTGTAATAATTCATAAAACTTGGAGGAAAAAACAATTAATCCACGTTTCATTATTTATTTTAGCTTTTTTTTTTTTTCATATATTTATATTTAGATCCCGAAGTATTGGAAATTTGTAAAAATAACCCCGCGCGTGTCAGAATTTCTGACTCACGTATCGGAGCGTGTCGGAGGTAATTGACTCTGTGTCAGACACGTGTTGAAGTGTTGAACATGACACAAAGAGTCTTGAAGAGTATTTGTGCAACCTAGTTCTTGGTACCACCTCCATCCTCAAAAGGTATGCTTTAAAAACCAATATTGGGAGGTTCGGCCGTCCTACCACAATCCATTTCGCAATGGTGCCTCCACTACCATTGATCAACCTCACCACCTCTAGGTGCCACGGATCCTGCCTCACCCTAATAATGATGGTTTCACCATCATCGCACACTGTTCAGCATCGCCGATATAAACCACACTTAGCCACTAAATTTGCCTCGCCGCCCTCAACCATGGGCAGCTCACCGCCACCAACCTAGCTTGTCATCACTTTCCATCATCAAAGTCTTTCTCTCAAATAAAGTTCCGACGTCCATATATGAGATCATGATCCCTAGATTTGATGTCGCGAAGTCGGTAATAACGGTTATGGACACGGTTGGGTGATGACGCGTTGAAGGAAGAAGATGATGGCGGAGCTACAGATGCACGGGGAAGAAGAAGAGAATAAAAAAGAAGAATAAAAGAAAAAAGAGAAAGAGACAAAATGGAAGAAGAAGAATAAGAAGGAAAGTCAAAATTCTCTAACTATTGAGGTTGGAAAAAAAGAATAAGAAGAAATGATACAGTGGTCAATTTAATTGAGACATCATTCAATAAGATTTTGTAGAGTTGAGGTATTTAAGTAAATGAAAAAAAAAGTTTAAATATTCAAATGTTAAGAAAATTAAAATCCATGTGACGTATGATACCAAGATAAGAAAGCAAGGGTCTGGTAAGAAATATGGGGAAAAAAACTTGTGTCTATTTTTCTAATCTACCTCTTACCGGATTTAAAGTAATTGGCGTATATAATCAAGGGCAGACATCACCCAGCCGCTGGAAGGATCCAGAATGATTCGGTGCTCGAGGTCACGTACTTGCCAGCGTGGACGAATGGGGGTTTGAGGGTCATTGTCATGCACGTGCATGAGTAACGCAGGCCTCACCACTCTCCTCACGACGACGATGACTCCGAAGTCTTGGCTGAAATCCAAAAAAGGAAATGACGAAAATATCCTGACCAACCGCAAGGTAATAAAGTTTTTTTTTTTTTTTTTTTTAAATTGATATAATCACTTTATATCCTTAATTGAAAAAATGATAACATTTCGAATTTTTATTTTAAATTTTCCCTATAAATAATAGAATTAATATCCCGAAAAACCCCAAACCTGGTACACTTCAGAACAAATTTACCCAAAATAATTTTTTTGATCATGAAAAACTTCAAACCGAAATACTTTTGTGACAAATTTACCTCAACCGATCATATAAAATTATAAACCTGGTACATCTATGACAATTTTACTCTTAATTTATTCAACTGCAAAAAAAACCCCAAACTGGTAAATTTGTGACAAATATATCCTCCGCTAAATTGGATTAATACCGCAAAAAAAATTACAAAAATTGTAAACTATGACAAACGGAGTATAAAATCCAAAATTGGTATATCAGTTAACTATCACGTGTCATTTAATTTAATAATTTGATAGTAAAATTTAATGAAAACTAAAATAGGGTAAATTTGTCATAAATATATCAGTTTGGGGTTTTTGTGGTCAAAAAAATAGTTTGCGTAAATTTATCATAAGTATACCGGTTAGAGATTTTTCAGATATTAACCTTAAATAATACATAAGTGGGTGTATAGTCATGTAAAGATTATGGGGTAATCCTTTTTTTTAATTCTTAATAATTCCTTCAGAAAATAGGACTTCAAGGTTATAAATTGGTCAAATTATATAATATCACAGTATGAGATCTCAAACTTGAATATTTCTAGTCCTAGGCAAAAGTTTCAACCTTAATGTGATAGGATGTGTTAAAATATTCAAATACTAAATTAAACGTGGATCTAACGATATTGTTAACTTTCGTCATGATAGTGCTCATTGATATTCTCCCATTTCCATTTTCTGTGTAATAATAGTAATAAAAAAAAGAAGAAAGAACTCCTCTATGCGTTGGAATAAAGTATTGTGCGGACGCGAGGGGGACCCAATGACTTTGTTTTGTAATCGATGGAGTCGTTGATTAGATATTAATTAGGCGCGCATTATTCCATCTAGCTAATGACTTTGACCATTTCATGCCGTAGAAGAAAGTGAGGAAACCGTAATCATCAAGATGTAAATATAATTAATGAGCAGGTGCCAGTGAATGCGGTCCATTCTCAACGCGGTTGGCTCAAAGTCAAGCTTAGGGTTCTCCGACGGAGAAAGAGAACTAATAAAGAATTCGGATAGCGTGACGGGACATGTCACTCATTTTGAAAGTAAGATTCCCATAAAATTAAATATTTTTCATGATCTTATCACGCAAAAGTCGTACGATCCTTGTCATATAGCTTTTCGTTTATTTTCATTTATTTTTTTAAAATTATTTAGCGATAAATTATGCGAGTGAAAAAATTTTTAAAATTAATTTTAAAATTATTTATTTATTTATTTTACCCTAAATCTTAAGGGCATTTTGGTCATTTTGCTTTTAAAAACATTTTTCTCTTTTTTTTGCTTTTTTTTTTTTTTTAATTTTCTCTTCCCTCCGCCGGCGTCCCGCGAGGGCCGCCGCCCCTCGCCCGGGTCGGGCGAGGGCCTCCCTCGCCCGATTTGGCGAGGGCACCCTCACCCGACGCCGGCGAGGGTGCCCTCGCCCGACGCAGCGCGGGCGGCCCTCGCCGACGCAGCGAGGGCACCCCTCGCCGGCGTCGGGTGAGGGCGGCCCTCGCCCGGGTTGGGCGAGGGCCGCCCTCGCTGCCGGCGAGGGCGGCCTCGCCCGGGGCCGACGCCGGCGAGGCGCCGCCTGGGCCGACGCCGAGGGAAGAGAAAAGCAAAAAAAAAAAAAAAAAAAACAAATAAAAAGACGAAAATACCCTCGATGGGGTAAATGTGTCACGAGATGGCAAACTTGGGGGTTTTGGTGGTGCAAAAGTTTGGGGTATTTTTGTCACTTTGTGCATAGTTAGGGTTTTTGGTGGTTTTTTCCTAATTATTTATTTATTTATTTTATTATTATTTTTTTTGGTGATCCAGGGGAACTTTGCACGGCCGGATGCGGGAGTAAATCGTCACGGGCGACACGTCTAACCACAACACACGTGCCACTGCGTGGGTAACCCCGCGACGCGCGCAGGGGTTTCGAACCCCCCCCATTCGTGGGAGGGGAGGAGGCCAAAGCGCCACCTAGCACCAAATTATTTATTTATTGCGAACCGAACGGAGCTCTAATTTCTTGAAGTTAATTCTTTGTATTATAGGTTGAATAAGGTCCTCGGAGCAGACAAGTTAACCTACCCTTACCATGAAAATTTGGGAATTGCCCGATTTACAAAAGAGGTACTGATGATGGTAATAGCACGGAAAAGATGAGATAGGCACTAGCGCAAAATTCCAGCGGGAAGGGGGCCCCACAAGTTGACCCCAGGCGGGCTGACCGTTGATTTACTTTTAAAACCCAGAGTTTTTTCTTTTCTAACGAGTCCATACGCGGTGGTCGCTGGTCGGTATCCACGCGTGGCCATCAATTGGGCACCGACGTGATATCCCATATTTGATATTTCTAACTTCTTGATCTATCTCCAACGAAAAGAAAAATGCGATTTTGCTATTTTAGCTAATCCAAAGGGCTCAAATGACACCCTCAACCTTCATATAAAATAAGGAATTTATATTTAAACGTCTGTTGTTAGCATTGGAATATAATAATTTTCATCTTTCGTGATTCAAGATTAATGGAACTTAATTATATATGAAAGACTCAGAAGTCGCTTTCGGTCTTTAAATATTTGATTTTTGATACCGAGGGAAGAACCCTTTTGAAATGTTCACATTGGGTCGTCTGAAGCCATTTATTATTTTTCAACTGCTTTTTTTTCTCCTCGCTAAAACGTTCTCCACGCACCCATCTCGGGTCACCATGTGACTTTGGGGGCCATGTCGGTAAACAGGATCCGGGTCGGGCGAAGACTCGAGCTTGAGCCCGCATTGACCCGGTTGCGTTCCCGGCGCCACGTGGAGGGGAAGGCGAAACGACGACCCTCGCGAAGATGGTGGATGGATGCCAAAACGACTCCCCGTCAAAAAGAGTCGGGTGCTGTAACTTTTCTCTCCAGCCTCGTCCTCTCTCTCTCGCCCCCGCTATCAAAATCCAGTTTCGCTTCGCTTCCGCGAAGATTCGCGGCGGCGCTTTACAAAAGATCAGCCCCCCACCGACCTCGTCCCGTCTCGTCTCGTCTCGTCTCGTCTCCTCCTCGCCTCCGCCCGCCCCTCAGGTACGCCTCGATCCTCATCTCTCCTCGATGGTTGCTCCAGGACTGTTGTTTTATAGATTCGATCGGCTTTTCTTCTGTTAGATATGACGACTTTTTAGGGTTTCATTTCTCGATTCATGGATTTCGGCTGCACGTGTTGTCTGAATTCCTTGCCGCGTGTGTCGAGTTCGTCTTGTCGAGGCGTTTCGTTGTTTGGTTTCTGATCGATTGCCGAGCTTTTTGAAATGGGACGGCTTAGGTTCTTTTGGGACGTCTTCTTGTCGTGATTTTGGTTTCCTTTTTTATGCTATCCGTTCGGGTGGTTTTCAGGGCTTAGAATCGTAGGAACTCTCCGGAGGGGACTGTGTTTGATCGGGGATTTCCGGGTCTGTGACCCGAGTTGGAATCGTTTTCGTTGAGCTCGCGCGGACCGAGAAATGTTTATGGATCCTCAGTACGCGGGATATTCCGGGCCGTTCAGCGGCTTCAATTTCCACGACCAGACTCTCGCACCCTTCTCGAATCCATATGAGGATCTGGCGAACCACTTGCTGCTGGATGATTCCGAATCGGACCTTTCGGTCCAATTCCCTTCCTTCGCTTCCGATCCCGAACCCTGCAACTCTGCCGTATCTCCTAGTTTTAGTGCGGATGGGGATTTCCTTTCTGACTATGGTGACACCTCAGATCCCATGTTGAAATACATAAATCAGATGCTCATGGAGGAGGACATAGATGACAAACCCTGTATGTTTCATGATCCTTTAGCTCTCCAAGCTGCAGAGAAATCCTTATATGATGCTCTCTGTCCGAAGGACCATCCCTCACAAAACCAGTTGCCTCTCTACATGGACAGCCCTGATGACAATTGCTCGGGTAGCAGCAATGGCTACTGTAGCAGTAGTACTATCACTTCGAGCACTACTAGCGGTGGCAATTCTGTCGACTTTCCAGGGACTGGCGATTATTGTGAGAGCCGACCCTCCATATTACAGCCTCACGTCCCAAAGAACTTTGTGTTCCAAGCGACTGCAATTCCCAGTCGCCAATCTGGGCATGAATTTCGAAAAAGTGTCATTGCCAAAGCTAAGGGGGTGTTGGGCTCAGGCTCTGCAATGGGTGAGTTTATGCTTCCGAACCTTTTTGCAGATAGCAATTCCATGTTGTTCTTCCAGAAGGGGTTTGAGGAAGCTAGTAGATTTATTCCGAAGGGTAATCCATTGTCGATTGATACAGAGAAGAGGATGCCCCATCTGGTGTCGAAGAGGGAGACTGCAAGGGCAGCAGTCAAGGTGGAGAACAGTGAGCCTGAACTCTCGTATTTATATGAAATCAAGGGAAATAAGAAGCATGAGCGTGGGGACGTGGAATTTGAATATCAGAGGAGCACAAAGCAGCCAGCAGTTTGTGTGGAGGAGAATGAGTTAGCTGACATATTCGATAGGGTTCTACTTTGTGCTCCGACGGGAAATAAGCCTCATTCTAAATTGCCTGGTTCTAGATTTGAGGATGCCTCAGATAATGGGGCAAGCCAGAACGTACAGAAAAATCTGCAATTACCCGCACTTTCAGCCGAACAGCTCTCTATCAAAAAACCAATGAGTGATAAGAAGGAAGTCGTGGATCTGAGGAACCTTCTGTGTTCTTGTGCACAAGCAGTTGCCGTGGAGGATCGTAAAAATGCTAATCAATATCTGAATCAGATTAAGCAGCACTCCTCCCCTTTTGGCGATGGGTCTCAGAGGTTGGCCCACTCTTTTGCTGAAGCCCTTAAAGCACGCATGGATTGCACAGGAGCGCAAGTCTATATGGAGTTGGGCTCCAAAAGGAAATCTGCTACTGAAATGTTGAAAGCTTACCGAGCTTATCTCTCGGTTTTCCCATTTCAGAGATTTGCGATCATCTATTCTAACCATATGATTTTAAGCATAGCTGAGAAAGCGACGAAACTGCATATTATCGATTTTGGTATCCTTTATGGTTTTCAATGGCCTGCCCTCATTCATTGCCTCGCAAGGAGGGCTGGTGGCCCCCCGAAGTTGCGCATCACGGGGATCGAGCTGCCCCAAAGTGGTTTCCGTCCGGCAGAAAGAGTTCAAGAGACTGGTCGGCGCCTTGCAAAGTACTGCGAGCGTTTCAAGGTTCCATTCGAGTACAATGCTATTGCGCAGAAGTGGGAAACCATTAGGATTGAGGACCTCAAGATTTCTAACGAAGAGGTGGTCGCCGTGAATTGCCTCTTTCGATTCAAGAATTTACTTGATGAGACTGTTGTAATTAATAGCCCAAGGGATCAGGTACTAAAGCTAGTACATCGAATCAGGCCAAGAATTTTTGTCCACTCCATCCTTAATGGATCTTTCAATGCCTGTTTTTTTGTGTCGAGGTTTCGGGAGGTTCTTTTCCACTACTCGGCCTTGTTTGATGCGTTTGATGCTAAATTACCTCGTGAACATCCAATGAGGCTGGTATTTGAACGAGAGTTTTTCAGCCGTGAAGCTCTGAATGTCATTGCATGTGAGGGCACGGAGAGAGTTGAGAGGCCCGAGACATATAAGCAGTGGCAAATCCGCAACATGAGGGCGGGTTTTAAGCCCCTCCCCTTGGATCCCGTAATTATGAAGAAGCTGAAGTCGAAATTGAAAGAGGGGTACCTTGATGATTTCGTGGTTGACAAAGATGGTCACTGGATGCTCCAAGGATGGAAAGGTCGGATTCTTTATGCTTCCTCCTGTTGGGAACCTGTGTAGAATTTCTCCAAGTCTTTATATGCTTGTCCTTTTGGTGTGAGCCGGGGATAGTTTATGATGACCAAGGAGGAAGCTGTTGGCTGATTCGTGGCAAGTATTGGATCTTTCAAGCTTTCGGAAACAGGTGTCATATCACCTTGCTTTCACCTTATGATTGTATGCTGCTATAGGCTTCTCTCTTTTTGGCTGGTGATCTTTCTTGTTTAGACTGATATCTAGGAAATGCTTGCCCTCCCTTGGCTGTGCATACTGTATAGTATAGCTACTATTTATCTGTGGTGCTGTCTAGACAGTCTTCCTGGACCATAATAAATTTGAGCACTGATGTAGTTTTTCTGGTTATATCTGTTTCCGAATATCTTTATTGTCTGCTGTTGGGTGAGGAGTAATGGCACTGAAGACATCGACTTCCAACAGTGTTGGGTTGATCTTTTAGTTGCCTGAAACGGGTCTTGGTTAATTTTCTAGATGGGACCGAAATTCTTTTTGAGGATCATGGCATTATGTTCGTTCGGGCACGCTTTGTGCGTGTAAGCAATTTTTTTCACGAGTTCAGGTTTATAAATGTGAAAGGATGTGATAGGTGGAGCCCCAGAAAATTTTCTTTTGCGGGCCGTAAGGATGGCATTCGTTAAATAAAGAAAATCATTTGGACAAATTATCTTTAGGTGAGAAGATGGCGTTAACTTACCTGTTTTGTGCGCTTACGAATTAGAGAACATTATCCTTGGTTAACTTATGAGTCTCGGCATAGAGAACAGTGTTTTGGATCTGAGTATGTCCTAAAACTGTTTTGTCTGAACTTCAGAATGTAAAATTTGGGAGTGTTCCTAGGGATGAAGGAAGAAAAACTTTCTTTCCAATTTGGGAGGGCGGGAGGAGGGGACAGGGTGTGCGTGTACTGACATGTTAAAATAAGGAACACATCTAGATTGGGTGTCAAGGTACCAGACTATTGTTAGAAGCATTTGTACGAAGCTTGCTTTCTGCTGATTAAACATGTGCTTTCCACTGTTTTGAACCGGCACGTCTAACCAATACCCAAGCTTGCTTTTTGCTGATTAGACATGTGCTTTCCACTGTTTTGAACCGGCACCGTCTAACCAATACCCATTGATTCAAAACATTGTGCGGATGAATTTTTTTTTGTGGGGCTGTAGGAATGGCTTTCATTAAATAAAGATAATCATTCGGATAAATTATATCTAGACCTGAAGATGGCGTTAACTTTATCTGTTTTGTGCGCTTAAGAATAAGAGAACATTATCTTTAACTTTGACTAAAGCGTCTGATAAAAGGACTTGGGTCCAACCCTCCCGGGGCGGGGCGCCCCCGGTCGGTTAACTTATTGAGTCTCGGCATGGAGAACAGTGTTCCGCTTTGCGCGTGCGATCGAAATTTGCATTAGTCGTCCACATGGATCCCACTAAATGTAACGCAAGATCTACTAAACCCAACAAAGCACGCTCGCGTCTCTTTAATCCAACTTGGGGGGTCCAGCCTACTGGCCCACAGGCAAAGAAAACCGAGAACGAAGAGATGCGATGTCGAGCGAGGAAGGCCAACTCCATTATTGTTCTTTTTCTCTTGGGTCAAAGAGAACACTGAATACTTAATAAAAATTTCCGCAGCCGGAAGAAAGGTAGTCCTATCCTAGGGTATTAGAGGTGGCCACCACAACTGCTCCGATCAAGACCCCTTACCGGACCTGTTTCGAGATTAGGCATGAGACATGGAGCTGGCTAAGTTTTTGTCTTTTCGGAATTGTTTTCTGCCAGTAAACAAAAAAGGAAAGAAACTGGCCCATCAGAACCGACAACGCTGAGTTTCGGATAAATCGTGTTAGGGACTTTGCAAACCACCGTGTCTAAATGTTTGACGTATAGCGAGTCTGGAGTTTACCGTGTGATTAGCTTCTTTCTGGCCAAGAATAATCATAAGTTCCATAAACAAATTCAGAAAGATCACAACCATAAACATATGACGATGTCTGAGTTTTCTTGTGACAGCGAGTAGTAAGTACTTTGTACGTACTAGGGGTAAGCATAGTACGGTTCCACTCAAATTTGATTTACACTAGCACGGTTTAAATCAATCCAAATTAAAATAAATTTGAATTTTAACCGAAACAATTTTTGGAACTGAATCGAACCACACGATTAAGTTCGGTTGATTCATTCCTTTTCCATTCACACAAATTATCATTATTATTTTTGATTGAACATTCACCCTTATGTTAGTTGGAAGAAAAAAACAGAAAGTAACCACACATAGCATGATTTCCATATAGCTTTCGGCTAGCTCTTTGACTTTACCAATTATGCATGTGAAGAAGCCTTTATAGGAATTAAGGACCAAACATGGTTAAATCCGAGGAATCAATCTTGGATATTCCATTAATTATAGATGGGAAGAAGCCACTATAGGAATCAAGAACTAAACAAAGCCAGATTCATTGAATTTGAATCTGATGTGTTATTAAACTGTCGAGAGCATATAATATCTTTCCTAATCTTGGGTATTCCATAAATTATAGATGGTGGGAAGAAGCCACTACGGGAATCAAGGACTAAACAAAGCTAGATCCATTGAATCTGAATCCGACGGATTATTAAATTGTCGAAAGTATATTAGTAGAGTCATGAGTTCTAGGTAATCCAAAACTCACGTATGCTTAGGCTCATGGATCGATGGTAGGGTCGCAAACACCGAAGCAACGCTCTTACCGATACAGGAGAAACAGGCAGCGCGCGGCGTCATCGAAATAGACCGAGCTAGAAAAGTATCACGGGGCTTGCTTGCTTGCTGCCTAAGGTCACCGTTGAAGATAAGCCAGGCCTCTGACCGGGAGCGCCGGTCCACCCGGTTTCGGCTGACGCGGGCTTTGACCGAGTCGAAAACGCCAGAAAACTCGCGTTCACATGGGAGCGTTCACACTGGGGAGAAAAAAATAAAAATACCAAATGGCGTCTCCTCATTTTTAATTTTTTGGTCTTTGACGGAAGCCGTCGCTCATCGGCCTGTAAAAATACGACACGTAATCATCACGAAACGTGTCGACGCGGGACATGCAGAGTTGACAGATCGTTTCCTCGGCCGAAGGTGCGCGAAGTGGAACCATATCTTCTTACACGATTTCCTTTTTTTTTTTGTCCGTTGATGTTTAATTTAGCCTAAATAATTCATCTTTTTAACATTTGACACCCCTTTATCATATTCAATTCATTACATTATCTCTTGTAAATTTCGCTGTTGGTTTAATATTATTTATTGTCTCCTTTTCTTCTCATTTTTTTTTTCATCTTATTAACTGTCAACATCATTTGGACAGATTTTTATTTTTATTTTTTTCACCTTAGCTGCTTTTTCTACGCCCTTTATATTTTAAATTATCTTTCATGTGTGTTTTGAACTTGTTGTCCATGATCATAATCTAAGCAAATAAAGGAATAAAGAAATGTCAATTTTCTTTGCAATTTTTTTATTTTATTTCCACAAATTATCCTTGTAAGTGTGAAATTTTTGACTTTGATTTTTGGTACAAGTTTAGGAAAATTTACTTAAAAATTGAATATTATGATCCATGGATACATTATACACAATTTGCTCATAAATTATCTTTTCATTTGTACTTAAGTTATATATTGAATAATAGTTTCTTGGGAAAAAAGGAAATATATAACTCATTGACAAAATAATTAGATTTTTTTGTTGGGAATACAAATTTGGGGGGACTTAGCCTCAGAAGATATCATGTGAGGTGAGGAGAGGAGAGTTACGGGCAACAGTTATCAAGTAGGTTAGAGGGCTTCTCTCAAGCGATGTGGGACGCCCGAATTCATCTTAATCTGGCTTTGATGTCAATCCGGGGAGACTTAGCTTCAAAAGATATCTATCAAATAAGCTATTTTTAGAAAAAAGAGGCACACCAATTTTTTTCTAAATGGAGAAAGAAAAGGAAAAATCACAAAAAGGAAAAAAAAGAAGGCAATCACTAGTCTAAAATCAAGAGTGGTTGCACATTTAATCTTAATAAACGTTATTCAAGGGGAACATGATAGTTTAATTTTTAATAAAAGTAAAATGAAAGAGGAGAAAGGAAGTTACATTAAATAAATAGGAATATCCGTACAGAATGATATGGTTAATCTAATGTAAGAGGGTGTCAAGAGCCAATAAAAGGATGAAACTTGAAATTGAGGTTGAAGTTGAAGTTGAAGTTGAAGTCGAGTGAAATACCGCTCGTCTAATTCCCGGAAGGTTCCGAACATCACGCACTCCTTCATCTTCGTCATCTTCCATCTTCCCATTCCCTCGTATGAAAATCGCACCGGAGAAGCCCATCTTCAGATTGGTCTTCATTCTGCTTCCGACTTCACCTTCCCGTCCTTACGGTACGCAGATCCCATCTCTGTCTTTCTTCTCCATTTCACGGGTGAAAAGTCGGGTCTCTCGTCGGTTTGGTTCTTTAACTTATGCGTTCTCTCTTTCCATTTGCTTAGGATCTTAGGAGCAGTCCGCTTTTCTCCCTGCACTTGCTCTGTTTGGCCTCGCGATTCCCCGACTTCCATCCACGTCGTTTAGGCCGGGGAAGCATGAACAGAAAAAGAGAAGATTGAAGAGTGGGCTGTTTTGTTTAGTTTTAGTCGGTTGGTGTTTTGGTAGTGACGGGTTTTGCATGAGAACGTGCTGGTTAGGGTAGGCGAGTGATTTTGATAGGGTTTGGAGAGCGTATATGACCATGGATCCTTTGAACTTCGATTACTCTGATTGTATCAATGTAGATGATCTTCCAGTAGACAGCCATGGCTTTTCACCCAATCCAGATCGGTACCCGAGTCTTCCGGATGGTTTCTTTTCCGATGACCCTTTTCTAGACCTTCAATCCTCGAATAGTGCTTTTCTTTCGAATAAAGTAGACCCTGTATATGATCCCCCCTCAAAATCTATCGACCTCGATATTGGAGATTTTATCTTTCCCTCGACAAGCGGGAGCTCAGGCGGAGGCCCATTTGGTCCATCTGTGAGCTCGAGTAGTGCCCCGAGTCCAGGGGGAGATTCTCTCTCCCCATCGGGGGACACGGACTCACCGGATCCTGTTCTGAAGTACATAAATCAGATGCTTATGGAAGAGAACATGGAGGAGCAACCGTGGGAATTTGCTGATCAGGTTGCTCTGCTGAATGCTGAAAAGTCGTTGTATGATGCCCTTCGTCAGCAGCATTCAGAGGTGTCTGATCAGAGCCCCTCACAGCTTGATTTAAGCCATTATATTGAGAGCCCAAATAGCAACCTTTCTGGAAGTAGCAGTGCTCACGGAAGCCACGATGCTACGAGCTTTACTATTAGCTCTAGCGACTCAGCTGATGCTAATACTCTTTACACTGTCGAAGAACATAGCCATTCTGGGCTGGAAAATTTCGATCTCGACGTTCAGTCGAGCATGGATTCAAGCTCGCAGTTGTTGTCCAATTCTTCAAGCAGCATCTTGAATTACGATGATGGGTCGGAGGAATCTTTGCACGAGCTTCTTGTCAAGAGCATTTTCACTGATAGCGAGTCTATGGTTCAGTTCAAGAAAGGAGTAGAGGAGGCCAGCAAATTTCTTCCTACCAACAATCAATTAGGAATTAACCAAGAGGACAGCAAACCGCCATCACAAGCAAAGAAAGGAACCCTGAGAACGCGCACCAATGAGGATATCAACGTGAAGCGCTCATCTGACGGATTCAAGGGATTAAAGAATCACGAGAGAGACGAGGATGCTTCTGAGGAAGGCAGAGCCAATAAGCAAACAGCCTTGTACACAGAAGAGAGTGAGCTCTCGGATTTGTTCGATAAGGTGTTGCTATGCAACGAAAACGGTGGGGCTATGTGTTCTGGCAATGAATCTGTGGAGAGAGGGCTGAGCAAAGACATACGGCAACAAAGGAACAAGCGCGGTTCCAATAGAGGTAGGGGTCGTGGTAAGAAGCAGGGAAGCAAGAATACTGTTGACTTGAGAACTCTTCTGAGTCTCTGTGCACAAGCCATCTCTACGAGTGATTTGAGGACTGCTAATGAATTGTTGAAGCAGATTAGAGAGAACTCTTCTCCATCTGGCGATGGGTCTGAAAGACTGGCCCATTACTTTGCCAATGGACTAGAGGCACGTATGGTGGGCAACAAGACTCGAACGCAAGACTTTTATTCTACTATTGTTGCCAGGAGGACCTCAGTAGCCGATGTCTTGAAAGCTTACCACCTTCACATTTCGACATGTCCAATTAAGAAGTTCTCCATTTGCTTCGCAAATTACATGATTTTGAAATTAGCAGAGAAAGCCACTACCCTTCATATAATAGATTTTGGCATTGGATTTGGTTTTCAATGGCCAATCCTTATACAGAAACTCTCTTCTCAATCAGAAGGGCCCTGTAAATTGCGCATCACAGGGATTGAGCTTCCACAGCCTGGTTTCCGCCCTGCAGAAAGAATAGAGGAGACGGGTCGCCGTTTGAAAAAGTATTGTGAACGTTTTAATGTCCCTTTTGAATTCAATTGCATAGCATCAAGGCATTGGGAATCCATTAAACTTGAGGATCTCAAGATTCAAAGCAATGAGACGGTCGCTGTGAATTGTTTAGATCGGTTTAAAAATCTCCTTGATGAGACTGTCGAGGACAAGAATCCACGTGATGCTGTGTTGAATCTAATTCGGCAAATGAAACCAGATATTTTTGTTCATTCTGAACTTAGCGGCTCCTACAATGCGCCCTTTTTTCTGACAAGATTCCGAGAGGCACTTTTTCAACTTTCTGCACTGTATGATATGTATGATGTTATTTTAGATGGTGACAGCAAAGAGAGGTTGATCTTTGAGAGAGAGTTCCATGGAAGGGAAATTATGAATGTGATAGCATGCGAAGGTTCGGAAAGGGTTGAGAGGCCAGAAACGTATAAGCAATGGCAGGTTCGTCATATGAGGGCTGGTTTTAAGGCACTTCCTCTGGACCAAGAGCTCATGAAGTTGTTCAGGAGTAAGATGAAAGCATGTTACCACAAGGATTTTGGGCTTGATGAAGATGGCAACTGGATGCTGCTAGGTTGGAGAGGTCGGATTGTTTTCTGCTCCTCCTGTTGGGTGCCCACTTAGGATGGCTCCAAAAGGAATGTTTTCTGTCATAATCCATCCGTTCATTGCAGGGATTCTTCCCTGGTTGACAGGTCTAGGAATTTTATTAGAGTAGCTCAGACCGTACTGATTTCCCACTCTTTCTGTTTGTGCTTGTATATTTTTTAATTGCAAACAATTTTGAATCTGCAATGATTTCTTACCGTTTATCAACCCTTGAGATAGGAGGATACAGTTTGCAGCTTCTACGCCACACCGCATTGCGAATTTTGCCGATGATGTGTCGTGATTTGTCTATCCTGTATCTCACAAGTTCAGCGAGTAACAAGGCAGCTCGAAGCTAATAGTGGGTGTGGGTGCAGGATTATCATGTGCGGTCTTTGTTTACTAGTATCCTATGGTACTGAAAGCTGTTTAACTCTTTGAAAAATTGAGTATCCAAGGTGGGGCTGATGGAGGATGATGTTTCCACATGTGATGCAGTCAAATTGTGCTCATGCCAAAGTTGTTTCTGTCTTCGCAAGGGCAATTGAACTTCTGGATCCTTTCTGGCATTCTGGCATTGTATTTGTATCTCCGTTTGTATGGGTCAGTTGCTGGTTTATATACAAGGGAGATCAAGTATGTGATTAAACTAGTTAGTGTAGAATGATGGAATTCTCATGCAATTCAGTTTGTCAATAAATTCTTTCATTTATACCAACGATTGATAGATTTTTTTTTTTTTTTTTTTTTTTTTTTTTTGGGTTGAGATTGATCCAAAATCTAAGATTCATTTTCCAATCAATTTCTCAACAAAATAAACAGAAATATTAATGCAATGAATCGACATCTCATAGTTTCAATAACTACACAATTTTGGAGTCATGGCCATCGATATAAAAGATTGAGACACCGATTGCCATGTCTTTTCTTTCCACTAATGTTGTTGAATATTGTAGAATACTATTCAATTAGATTAATTTATGTTGTTTTGTTTCAGTCGATGAAAAGTTTTTCTTAATAATTGATGTAATAAAATAAACACCTATGTAATTTAAATTTACTAAATAAATGGTCATGATTTTCTAGGTTTATGCTGCGGATGAGCAAAAATCTTGACAACGCTAATGGAATTGCATGGTTCTGCTGATTGGGTGTTGTCAAAGTTAAGCTTAGGAGAAGCTTGACAAAGTATACCCCAATTGTCAAAACTTGACATGGTGGACATTAGGGTGTGTCGGGTAGCATTTCTCTTCTTGGGAATAATTCTTTTTTTAGAAATAATTTTTTTCTATTTCTATTCTTTGGAATGATTTCTGAGTAAAATAACGTGTTTGGTAATTGAACAAAATTTCTATTATCGGAATAGAAAAATAATAGGAATGTATTTGGTACAACTCACAAGTTTTTTGTGAAATAGAATTTCTTTTAATTTTTTTATGATTTTTTTGAGATTCTTTTTTCTTTTTTTTCTCCCTTCTTCTTCCTCCTTTGGTGGTGGCAGCCTGAAGGGTGGATGGTGGCGGGCGGCGGTGTCGGGTGGCGGTAAGGGGCAACAAGGGGCAAAGGGCGGAGCCGACAATGAAGAAAAAGAAAATAAACATAAAGAAAAGAAAGAAAATGACTTATTTTTAGAAATTGTTTCGAGAGAATATAAAGGTATATTTTTCTACTTCTTGTTTCGTTTTAAATCTATTCCTTACGACCACTTTTCTATTCTAAGGAATAGAAAACTTAACTAACGTTACTAAACGGACTTATGTTCTTTTTCTATTCTTGAGAGCAAAAAAAGAAAAAAAAAAACAAAGGAAGGGAAATGTCACCATGCGAAGCCTTAACTAACGTTACCAAACAGATTTATATTCTTTTTCTATTTTGGGGAATAAAAGAACAAAAAAAAAAAAAAAAAAATAAAGAAATAGGAACGTTTATTTTTCTCCGATTTTGACACTTAAGTGTATATTTTAGAAATTTTGACATTTGAGATTTCTGGCACTCGAAGAAACCTCTAGTTAAGCCTTTAACTAGTGATGCTAGGTCTCTGGTTTTGTGATGTATGTTTTGACCGTGTTAAAAGTAGAAACTGATATCTACATCCGCTTTTAAGAAAAAAAAAATCCCAAATTCATCTAATTAGAAAGTTGGAATTATAATTTGAGATTTCCCAAATTATGCTAATTATGACATTAGTAATCACGACAATATGCTTAATCACAATTTCTTTCAAAACTTCTGTTAAGAGTATCCACAGCAGAAGGTCATAAAGAGAAACAACGTTTTGTTGGGAAATAATTTTATATGGCCTAGAAACAAAAATGATAATGTTGATGTTGAGAGATGAAAGTTTAGGAATTGAGGTCACTCGAGATGCCAAACCAATTACAACAATTGGACGGACTTGAGCTCAAATTCCACTTGGATAGGAGCTTCTATGGGTCGAAGAATGAATCCTTAAGTCGATCGAGGATGGATTATTTGAGTTGACTCACTCATACAGACATCAATAGAAAATACAAAAAGCACAAGAAACCATCAATTTTTTAATATTCTTCTTTTTGTGAAAAAGGTAAAAATAAAGGAAATTCCTTGCTAAAAGTCAACGTCATTTTTTCTTTACTAAAGTCATGACTAAAGTCATGTTAGAATCATATTAATCTCATGTGCTTTTTGCTGTCTATGTAACCAGCCACGTAAAATTTTTTATGGTAGTATTAGTTGAGACCAAGGCTATTGGTATTCGTTAAAATATATTTCAAACTTGAGATGTTTACGGAACCCGACTTCATTGGATAAATGTCCAAGATTCAGCACAAGTCATGCACTGGGTGCTTGTCTTGTCCAAGTTTGAACATTTGACCAGGAAGTGGGCGTGGACAAAACGAAGCAAAGCGGGGCCGGGAGAAATTAAAAATTAAAGGAAAAGAAAACAAAATAAAATATATGGGTTTTCATTTGGCTAAGCACTAAAGCCCCAGTGCCCTTTGTCGCCCCTCTCTCACCAGGTGGCCGCCACGGGATATTTCGTGCGATGGAAAGAGTCACGCAGCGGGGTAATGGATGTACAAAAGGATCGTTCGAATTGGGAATTATCTTCACGGGACCGAATCGATCGGTTGGATCCGATTCCCCGGAATGTTGATTTGGTTCAATACTCGACGATCTGGTTCTTGATACCATGGATTTAGTTTATTATTTTTGAGAAAATAGAAGATTGTAATTGAAAAATAAGATATTCAGACGGAAGCCAAAGATTTGTCTTGAGCTCTAAATTTATTTTTGGGTCATAAAAAAAATAATGATTTGTTATATAGACCGATCTTAGGATGATTCTCAATTTTAAGAACCGGTCCTCTTAGTCCGGTTCTCAATTTCACTCCACCTTGAAACTAGACTGGAGTGGAATTGAGAACCAGATCAGTAATTGATTACCCCTACGTTGAAGGGTCTTCCTTGGGAGATGAGTTGCACACACCCAAACAAGACATGCCTAGAAAAGGAAAATAACTCAAAACGTACGAGAAGAGATATAAATATATGATTTTTATTTGTGAATGCTTTTGGTTTGGATATAATTTAGATGTGGGGAAGCACTTGAACTTGCGAATGCTTATAAATTTTAATTATCTGATTATAGTAGATTATTTGCTGCTAATTCTAGGGGTGAGCAGCGGTCTAGGGTCGACTCTGGACCGACCCTAGACCGGCCCAACCTTGCTTGGTCCCGGGTCCGGTTCCTAAGGAGACGGTCCTTGGTCTGAAATTTCGGGACCAACACTGTATGGGTTGGTCCCGGTCCTAAGAGTTTTGGGTCGGTCCAACCCCGAACCAATCTTGTATATTATATTATATTATATATTCAAACCTAAGTAAAATGTATATTAAGATGTTTTATCAATAACACTAATAGTAATTTCAATTTAAAACTTTTGTTGAGTATTTATTATATGTCGTTTGTTTTGTTTTTAGATGTTTAGAAGTTCAAGTGAATTAACAAGATGTGAAGTTATATATTCATGATTTATATTAAATATTTTGAACTTTTTATGATTTAATTGTATTTTACTTCAACTGCACTTTGCTTTTCAATTTGTGTCAAATGGTAGAAGTTTTTGAAGAGTAGAATAGTACTGCAGTTCCTATGGTGATTTGCTAGTCAAGTGGTGTGAAGCTCATTTTTTGGTTGAGTGGACTCTACATGATCAAATGCTAATCAAGTGGTGTGAAGCTCATTTTTTAATTGAGTGGACTCTACATGATCATATGCAGGAAAACGCTTTTGCATATGGTGTTATGAATATTAAAGGTAGATGATTACATGAGCTTTCCATCTTGT
Organism: Eucalyptus erythrocorys; assembly: GCA_014182555.1. Lineage (NCBI taxonomy): Eukaryota > Viridiplantae > Streptophyta > Magnoliopsida > Myrtales > Myrtaceae > Eucalyptus > Eucalyptus erythrocorys. The sequence goes on along the minus strand of CM024598.1, from coordinate 28,284,509 downwards.
CCTATATCTCGACTAGCGGTTAGCAGGTACGAAATTTCTATTATTGTGTCATCTTAAATTTGCTAAATATGTATTGGTATTTATAGTTTAGTTGTACAATGCCACATTGTCGATGGATGTGTAATTTGACTTTGTAAGTTTGCTTTTTTAAGGAGTATAAAAAATAAGACGAAAAAAAATTATTGATCGGTCCCGGGTTGACCCTGGAATCGGACTGAACCCATTGGGTCGGTCCGGTCTTTGGTCCCAGGTTCAATAGGGTCGGTCCTCGGTCCTAAAAATTGAGGACCGACACTGTACGGGTTGGTCCTAGGATTAGAGGGTGGCCCGGACCAACCCGGACCATGCTCACCCCTAGCTAATTCCACTTGTGATATTGACACTTGATACCGAATCGTGTAATTTTTTTATTGTTCCTCGTTTATTTTCTCGAATAATTTTGAAGTAACATAAATTGTAAAATCCTGGCTAGCTTCTGCATTGACGTCGTGACAACATTAATGCTTGCATAATTTGGAATTTTCAATGGCACGGGTATAACTACTGGGATTCGCCTCAGTGGCCACTCTTCCAACATGGAATGGGGAGGACCCCTACCTTCTCGGGAGGGATGGGATGGATGACGCGCGCGAGTTTCGAGTGGGTTTTGATGCCCACGCCCGCAAAGAGGTATAGAATAGGGTACAGACCGACCCAAAAAAAGAGCGAAAAGTCGAGTGTGTGTAGAGTAGGACTGATAAAAAAAAAATGGCACGGATATTATTCGGTACACAATAATGGTCTTGATTTGAGAATTTTTAGTGGTTTTGTTCCGGGAGTCTTCTGTCTCTTTGTTCCGTTTCCACATTTTTGTTCCGTAGCGGCCGTCATGTACTGGCTGGCAAACGTAACGCTTCTTTTCACGACCAAAAAGAAAATTAAAAAAAAAAAAAAAAACTCAACTTTTCGACCAAAAAAGAAAAACATAACGCATCACCATCCACTTCAGCAGGGTTGACCGATCGTTCCGCCGATCGAAGGTCAGGCACACGAAGCGGAAGACGCGCGGATGGAGACCATCCGAGCCCGCCTTACCGTCCGACCCATTTCTTCCTACACCATTCTGTTTACGGGTATCAAGTCGAAGTCCAGTATTCCAGCTCGTCTACTTCGCGGAGTATTCCGACCTTAACGGAATCATTGGTCAGCTGATTCCTTCGTACAAAAGTCGCATCGAAGGAACTTGTCATCAGATGGGTCTTTGTTCAGCTTCCAAACCCACTTTCCCATTTGCGGTATGCAGATCCAACCTCTGTTTTTCCTTTTCTATCTTGTAGATGAAAAGTCGGGTTCCGTGCCTTTTCTTTGCATTTGCTTTGGAGGAGCATTTCGATGTTTACTTCCTGCGTGGTCCTTTGCCTTTGAAGTGCTCCGCTTTTCTCCCTGCTAGCGAGTCTGTTCTTGGATTCTTCGACTTTAAATCGAAGTTTGTTTGAGCAAACGAAGACAAAAAAAGAACAAGATTGGAGAGTGAGTTCTTTTATTGCAGGCTGAGATCATTTTAATTTAGTTGGTCGATGTTCTAAGAGCCCAAATATACTGGTGGTTGCATCAAAACATGATGTTAGGGTAGGGACTTTGATAGGGTATGAGCGAGGAGAATATATGACTATGGATCCTTCGTTCTTTGATTCCTCCGCTAGTATCAATGGAGACGATCGTCCCATGGATAGCCGTGCCTTTTCAACTAGTTCAGATCAATACCTGAGTCTCACAGATGGTTTCTTTTTGGATGACCCTTTCCTAAACCTTAATTCCTCAGATAGTTCTTTTCTTTCGAATAAAGTGGACCCTGCAAATGATCTCCCTTCAAAACCTATAGACCTCGGTATTGGAGAGTTAATGTTTCCCTCGACAAGCGGGATCTCAGATGGAGGCCCATTTGATCCATCTATGAGCTCGAATAGCGCCCTGAGTTTAGGGGGAAATTCGCTCTCCCCATCGGGGGACACTGACTCATCGGATCCTGTTCTAAAGTACATAAGTCAGATGCTTATGGAAGAGAAGATGGAGGAGCAACCGTGGGAATTTGCTGATCAGGTTGCTCTGCAGAATGCTGAAAAGTCATTGTACGATGCCCTTGGTCAGCATTCAGAGGTGTCTGATCAGAGCCCCTCACAGCTTGTTTTTAGCCATAATATCGAGGGCCCAAATAGCAACCTTTCTGGAAGTAGCAGTGCTTGTCAAAACCGCGATGCTACAAGCGTTACTGTTAGCTCTAGCGACTCAGCTGATGCTAATATTCTTTACAAGATCGAAGAACCTGGCCATGCTGTGCAGGAAAATTCTGACCTGGACTTCCCATCGAACGTGGATTCCAGTTCACGGTTGTTGTCCAATTCTTCAAGCAGCATCACAAACTATGATGATGGGTCTGAGGAATCTTTGCACGAGCTTCTTGTCAAGAGCATTTTCACTGATAGTGAGTCTATGCTTCAGTTCAAGAAAGGATTAGAGGAGGCCAGCAAATTCCTTCCTACAAACAATCAATTAGGAATTAACCCAGAAGACAGCAAACCGCCATCGGAAACAGAGAAAGGAACCCCCAGAATGCGCATCAATGAGGAGATCAACATGAGGCGCTCAACTGACGGATTCAAGGGATTAAAAAATCATGCGAGGGACGAGGACGCTTTTGAAGAAGGCAGGGCCAATAAGCAAACAGCCTTGTATACAGAGGAGAGTGAATTTTCCGATTTGTTCGATAAGGTGTTGCTATGCAGCGAAAATGGTGAAGCTATGTGTTCTGGCGATAAATCTTTGGAGACACAGCTGAGCAAAGACATACGACCACAAAGGAACAAGCGCGGTTCCAATAGAGGTAGGGGTCGTGGCAAGAAGCAGGGAAGTGAGTATACTGTTGACTTGAGAACTCTTCTGATTCTCTGTGCACAAGCCATCTCTACTAGTGACTTCAGGACCGCTAATGAATTGTTGAAGCAGATTAGAGCGAACTCTTCTCCATCTGGCGATGGGTCTCAAAGACTGGCCCATTACTTTGCCATTGGGCTAGAGGCCCGATTGGTGGGCAACAAGCCTCGAACGCAACACTTCGTTTCAAGTCTTGTGGCCAGGAGGACCTCAGCAGCCGATCTCTTGAAAGCTTACCACCTTTATATCTCGACATGTCCGTTTCTCAAGTTATCCATTTGCTTTGCAAATTACATGATTTTGAGATTTGCAGAGAAAGCCACTACCTTACATATAATAGATTTTGGCTTTGCATTTGGTTTTCAATGGCCAATCCTCATACAGAAGCTTTCTTCTCGATCAGGAGGGCCCTGTAAATTGCACATCACAGGGATAGAGCTTCCACAGGCTGGTTTACGCCCGTCAAAAAAACTAGAGGAGACAGGTCGTCACTTGGAGAAGTTTTGTGAGCGTTTTAATGTCCCTTTTGAATTCAATTGCATAGCATCGAAGAATTGGGAATCCATCAAACTCGAGGATCTCAAGATTCAAGGCAATGAGACAGTTGCTGTGAATAGTTTAGATCGGTTTAGGAATCTCCTTGATGAGACAGTTGGGGACAACTGTCCACGGGATGCTGTATTGAATCTAATTCAGCAAATTAAACCGGATATTTTTGTTCATACTGTACGTAGCGGCTCCTACAATTCACCCTTTTTTGCGACAAGATTCCGAGCAGCACTTTTTCATCTTTCTGCATTTTATGATATGTGTGATGCTACTTTAGATGGTGACAGCAAAGAAAGGTTTATTTTTGAGAGAGAGGCGTATGGCCAGGAAATTATGAATGTCATAGCATGCGAAGGTTCGGAAAGGGTTGAGAGGCCAGAGACATACAAGCAGTGGCAGGTTCGTCATATGAGGGCTGGGTTTAAGGCGCTTCCTCTGGACCAAGAGCTCATGAAGTTGTTCAGGAGTAAGACGAAAGCATGTTACCACAAGGATTTTGCGCTTGATGAAGATGGCAACTGGATGCTGCAAGGTTGGAGAGGTCGGATCATTTATTGCTCCTCCTGTTGGGTGCCCACTTAGGATGGCTCCAAAGGGAATATTTTCTGTCATGATCCATTCATTGCAGGGATTCTTCCCTGGTTGACAGATCTAGGCATTTTATTGGAGTAGCTCAGACTACTGATTTCCCACTCTTTCTGTTTGTGCATGTATATCCTTAATTGCAAATAATTTTGAATCTACAATGTTGTCTTACTGTTTATCAAGATAGGAAGATAAAATTGACAGCTTCTATGCCGCACCACATTGCGAATTTTGCAGATAGTTTGTCGTGATTTGTCTATCCTGTATCTCACAAGTTCTGCAAGTAACAAGGCTGCTCGAAGCTGATAATGGATGTGGGTGCAGGATTATCATGTACGGTCTGTGCTGTTCGCTTGATGGCTTTGTTGTTTACTAGTATCCTATCGTACTGCAAGCTGTTTAGCCTTTTGAGAACTTGAGTACCCAAGGTGGGGCTCATAAAGGATGATGCTTCCACATGTGATGCAGTCAAATTGTTCTCATGCCAAAGTTGTTTCTGTCTTCAAGCGAACTCAAGGGCAATTGAACTTCTGGATCCTTTCTGGCATTCTGGCATTGTTTTTGTATCTCTGTTTTGTATGGGTCAATTGCCGGTTTATATACAAGGGAGATCAAGTATGTGATTAAACTAGCTTTTGTAGATATAATGGTATTCCCATGCAATTCAGTCTGTCAATAAATTGTTTCATTTACACCGCTATCTGATAGATGGGGGGGAGGGGGATGAGGTTGATTTGATCTGCAAAAGTTCTAGCTTTTCTGCATTTTAATTAAGCATAACCATGCATTGGGAGGTGACAGCTAATCCTAAAGTTTAATGAGCAAATATGTTAGTGGGTGTGCCCACATGTTGCCAGTTGCTTGCGATACTAAGCTCCCATGATGGGAAGGTCACATTAATTAGCACTTAATGGTTTCTTTTCCTTCAAAATCCAAGATTCATTTTCCAATCTATTTCTCAATAAAATAAATAGAAATATTTATGCACTGAATCAATATCGCATAGTTTCAGTTGCTACATAGTTTTGGAACCACGGTCGTTGATGTAAAAGAATGAGATACTGATTGCCATGATTTCTTCTTATTAATGTTGTTAAATATCATAGAATGCTATTCGATTAGATTAATTTGTTTTGGCTTGATGAAAAGTTTTTCTCGATAATTGATATAATAAAATCAACATGTGTAAATAAATAGAAATAGTTTCTTTTCCTCCGAAATCTAAGATTCATTTTCCAATCTATTTCTCATTAAAATAAATAGAAATATATATGCAGTGAATCAATATCGAACAGTTTCAATAGTTACACAGTTTGGAATCATGGCCATGGATGTAGAAGAATGAGACATTCACTGCTATGTTTTTTTCCCTTCCTACTAATGTTGTTAAATATTGCAGAGTGCTATTCAATTTTATTAATTTATTATGTTTTGTCTTGCTTGAATTGATGTAATGAAATCAACACATGTGAATTAACATAAATAGTTTCTTTTCCTCCAAAATCTAAGATCTATTTTCCAATATATTTATCAATAAAATAAACATAAATATTCATGCATAGTTTCAATAGCTACATAGTTTTGGAATCATGGTTTTGATGTATGAGAATGAGCCACTTGATTGTTATATTTTTTCCTTTTTATAAATGTTGTTAAATATCGTAGAATGCTATTCAATTACATTAATTTATTTTGTTTTTTTTTTTTTTTTGGTAAGGACATTAATTTATTTTGTTTTGTCTTGCTTGATGAAAATTTTTTTCTTAATAATCTATGTAATAAAATTTAAATTACTAATTATACGGTCATGATTTTCTAGGGATTTATGGTGCGGAGTGCAAAAATCTTGACAATGTTGATGGAATTGCATAGTTTTTTCCCCATGTGGTGCCGTCGAAGTTAAGCTTAGGAGAAGCCTCTAGCTAGCCTTTAACCAGTGATCCTAGGTCCCATTTTCGTGATGCAGATATTGACCATATTAAAAGTAAAACTGATATCCATGTGCACTTTTAAGGAAAAAAATTCCAAATTCATCTAATTCGAAAGATGGAAAAATAACATTAAAAATCCCAAATTATACTAATTATGACATTAGTATTCATGACAACATGCTCAATCACAGTTCATTTCAAAACTGTTGTTGGAGTACTGACAACGAAAGGTTGTAGTGAAAAACTACAGTTTATTGGGAAATAATTTGATGTGGCTAGGAAACAAAAATGACATCATTTTGGTTGCTAAAGTTGATTTTGAGCAAAAATTAGGTTTTCATCTCTCTTTCCCCCATTCATGGTGATTTTGAGAGATGAAAGCTTAGGAGTTAAGGTTATTGAGACGCTAGACCAATCACAACAATTGGACACGCTTGACCTCGAATTCCAATTAGAGAGGGGAATCCATGGGTCAAAGGATGAGTTGTTAAGCTGAATAAGGATGGATTATTTGGGATCACTCACCTATACAAACATCAATGGAAAATACAAAGCACACAAGAAATTATCAATTTTCTAATATTTTTCTTTTTGTGAAAATGTTAAAAATGAAAGAAATAATGCCTTGCTAAAAAACCTCATTTTTTTTCCATTAAAGTCATGTTGGATCCATACTAATCTCGTTTGCTTTTCATTGTCTATGTAACCAGCCACGTAACATTTTTGACAATGCTATTAGACGAGATCAAGGCTATTGATATTTGTTAAAATATATTTTGAGTATGAGCCCTAAACGGAACCCGACCTGATACCTGGTTGGATAAATGTGCTAAAATAGGACAGGTTATGCACTGATTATTCTCTTGTCCAAGTTTGAACGTTTGACCAGGAAGTGGGCGTGGACAAAAGGAAGCAACGTGGGGCCAGGAGAAATTAGAAATAAGAAAAGAAAAGAAAGTAAAATGCATAGGTTTTCTTTCGGCTAAGCCCTACGTCGTCCCTTTCCCACCATGTAGCCGCCGCGGGTTCCTTCGTGCAACGAAAAGAGCCACGTAGTGAAGCAAAGGTTCGCACAACGAAATGGCTGGTGGAATCTGAATCCCGAAAGTGTTGGACTGATTTTCGATTCCAGAAGGTCCGGTTCCTAATTTCAAAGGAGAATTTGATTGGATTAGATCAATTATATATGCATTTTTTTTTTTTTTTTAAAAAGTGAATTTATTATTTCCAGGAACTAGGTGCTTATAATTGGAAAATAAGAAATATGGATGGAAGTAAAAGATTTGTCTTGAGTTCTGAATTTGTTTTCAAGTCATGTTTTGGACAATTAGATATTCGGATGGAAACATGAAAAGAAAATAGTGACTGGTTCTATTGGACCGGATTAGAACGATGGTCAAGTCCGATTCCCAATCTTAAGACCAATCGGTCTAGTCCTTGATTCCCAATTTTGGGAACTGGATTGGTAATTCATCACCCTTATAATTAAGGGTGCTCTTTAAGAAACGAGGATCATAGACTCAAACAAGATATGCCTAGGAAAGGAAAAGAAGTTGAAATTTATGAGAAGAGATCTAGCTACATGATATTTATTTGTAAACATCTTGAGTAAAACTTGAGCTTGCGAATGATTATAAATTTTGATTCTCCAATTATGATGGATTTTTTTGCTACTAAATCTCTTGTGATATCGACATTAGATATCGAATCACGTAAATCTTTTGATTCCTTTATTGTTTTTCGTTTATTTTCTCGAGTAATCTTGCAGTGATATAAATAGTAAGATCCTGACTAGCTTTCCCATTGACATTACAACAATATTAATGCTCACGTAATTTGGAGTTTTTAATGGTACGGGTATTAATGGGTACATGGTGGTCTTGATTTGAGAATTCTTAGTGGTTTTTTTCTGGGAGTTTTCTGTCTCTTTGCCCTTGTTTGTTTACACTTCTTTTTTTTTTTTTTTTGTTTATAAACAAAATTTCTATTTTTTTTGTTTCGGAGAACAAAAAAAGAATAGAAGCGCGTTTATTTACGTTTTTATTCTAAATCTATTTTTTTGTTCCCATAAATACATTTGGAACAAAAACAAGAAACAAGAAAAACGTATTTCTTATTTCTGGAACAGATTTATCAAATGCGTTTTTTTATTCAAAAATTATTTTTCAAAACAGAAATAGAATATTTCTGCTCTCTAGAATAATTTTTAAATAGAAACACAAATAAACGTAATATTTCTACATTTTTGTTTCGCGGCTGTCGTTTAGTACTGGCTGATAAACACAACCCATCTTTATACGACAGGAAAAAAAAAAGCCGCATCTTTTCGACAGAAAAAAAGGATAACGCATCATCATTTGCAGCTTGTCAAAGCGGGATCCATGGTTGACCGATCGTTCCGCCAACCGAGGGGCAGGTACACCGTACACGAAGCGGAAGAAGCGAGGACGGAGACCATCGGGGCGCGCCTTATTGTCCGACCCAGTTCTTCCTAAACATTGACTTTACGGATATCAAGTCGAAGTCGAGTATTCCAGCTCGTCTACATCGTGGAGTATTCCGACCTTCACGCATTCATTAGTCAGCTAATTCACGCGTACAAGAATCGCATCGAAGGAACTTGTCATCAGATGGGTCTTTATTCAGCTTCCATACCCACTTTCACATTTGTGGTACGCAGATACAACCTCTATTTTTACTTTTCTATCTTGTCGATTAATTTCGGGTTCCGTGCCTTTTCTTTTCATTTGCTTTGGAGGAGCATTTCGATGTTTACTTCCCACGTGGTACTTTGCCTTTGAAGTGCTCCGCTTTTCTCCCGGCAAGTGATCCGTCTGTTCTTGGATTCTTTGACTTCAGATCGAAGTCGTTTGACCAAACGAAGAGAAAAAGAAGAAGATGATTGGAGAGCGAGTTCTATTGTCGCAGGCTGAGAGCATTTCAATTTAGTCGGTCGATGTTCTGGGAGTCCAAATATACGGTGGTTTGCATCAAAACATGATGTTAGGGTGGGGACTTTGATCGGGTATGAGTGAAAAGAATATATGACCATGGATCCTTCGTTCTTTGATTCCTCTGCTCGTATCAATGGAGATGATCGTCCCGTAGATAGCCATGCCTTTTCACCTAGTCCGGATCGATACTCGGGTCTCGCAGATGGTTTCTTTTTGGATGACCCTTTCCTCGACCTTAAATCCTCAGATAGTGATTTTCTTTCGAATAAAGTAGACCCTGCGAATGATCTCCTTCAAAATCTGTAGACCTCAGTATTGGAGATTTAATGTTTCCCTCGACAAGCAGGATCTCAGATGGAGGCCCACTTGGTCCATCTATGAGCTCGAATAGTGCCCTGAGTTTAGGGGGAGATTCGCTCTCCCAATCGGGGGACACTGACTCATCGGATCCTGTTCTAAAGTACATAAGTCAGATGCTTATGGAAGAGAACATGGAGGAGCAACCGTGGGAATTTGTTGACCAGGTTGCTCTGCAGAATGCTGAAAAGTCATTGTACGATGCCCTTGGTCAGCATTCAGAGGTGTCTGATCAGAGCCCCTCACAGCTTGTTTTAAGCCATAATATCGAGAGCCCAAATAGCAACCTTTCTGGAAGTAGCACTGCTCGTGGAAGCCACGATGCTACAAGGGTTACTGTTAGCTCTAGCGACTCAGCTGATGCTAATATTCTTTACAAGATCGAAGAACATGGCCATGCTGTGCGGGAAAATTCTGACCTGGACTTCCGGTCAAACGTGGATTCCTGTTCACGGTTGTTGTCCAATTCTTCAAGCAGCATCACAAATTATGATGATGGGTCTGAGGAATCTTTGCACGAGCTTCTTGTCAAGAGCATTTTCACTTTCAAGAAAGGATTAGAGGAGGCCAGCAGATTCCTTCCTACCAACAATCAATTAGGAATTAACCCAGAGGACAGCAAACCGCCATCGGAAACAGAGAAAGGAACCCCAAGAATGCGCATCAATGAGGAGATCAACATGAGGCGCTCAGCTGATGGATTCAATGGATTAAAAAATCACGAGAGGGACGAGGACGCTTTTGAAGAAGGCAGGGCCAATAAGCAAACAGTCTTGTATACAGAGGAGAGTGAATTTTCCGATTTGTTCGATAAGGTGTTGCTGTTCAACGAAAATGGTGAGGCTATGTGTTCTGGCGATAAATCTGTGGAGACACAGCTGAGCAAAGATATACGACCACAAAGGAACAAGCGCGGTTCCAATAGAGGTAGGGGTCGTGGCAAGAAGCAGGGAAGTGAGAATACTGTTGACTTGAGGACTCTTTTGATTCTCTGTGCACAAGCCATCTCCACTAGTGACTTCAGGACCGCTAATGAATTGTTGAAGCAGATTAGAGCGAACTCTTCTCCATCTGGCGATGGGTCTCAAAGACTGGCCCATTACTTTGCCAATGGGCTAGAGGCTCGATTGGTGGGCAACGAGCCTCGAACGCAACACTTCATTTCAGGTCTTGTCGCCAGGAGGACCTCAGCAGCCGATCTCTTGAAAGCTTACCACCTTTACATCTCGGCAAGTCCGTTGCATAAGTTATCCATTTGCTTTGCAAATTACATGATTTTGAGATTTGCAGAGAAAGCCACTACCTTACATCTAATAGATTTTGGCTTTGCATTTGGTTTTCAATGGCCAATCCTCATACAGAAGCTCTCTTCTCGATCAGGAGGGCCCTGTAAATTGCGCATCACAGGGATTGAGCTTCCACAGGCTGGTTTCCGCCCGTCAGAAAAACTAGAGGAGACAGGTCATCATTTGGAGAAGTTTTGTGAGCGTTTTAATGTCCCTTTTGAATTCAATTGCATAGCATCGAAGAATTGGGAATCCATCAAACTCGAGGATCTCAAGATTCAAAGCAATGAGACAGTTGCTGTGAGTAGCTCAGATCGGTTTAGGAATCTCCTTGATGAGACAGTCGGGGACAACTGTCCACGGGATGCTGTGTTGAATCTAATTCGGCAAATTAAACCGGATATTTTTGTTCATACTGTACGCAGTGGCTCCTATAATTCGCCCTTTTTTGCGACAAGATTCCGAGCAGCACTTTTTCATCTTTCTGCATTTTATGATATGTTTGATGCTATTTTAGATGGCGACAGCAAAGAAAGGTTTTTTTTTGAGAGAGAGTTGTATGGCCAGGAAATTATGAATGTCATAGCATGTGAAGGTTCGGAAAGGGTCGAGAGGCCAGAAACATACAAGCAGTGGCAGGTTCGTCATATGAGGGCTGGGTTTAAGGCGCTTCCTCTGGACCAAGAGCTCATGAAGTTGTTCAGGAGTAAGATGAAAGCATGTTACCACAAGGATTTTGCGCTTGATGAAGATGGCAACTGGATGCTGCAAGGTTGGAGAGGTCGGATTATTTATTGCTCCTCCTGTTGGGTGCCCACTTAGGATGGCTCCAAAAGGAATATTTTCTGTCATGATCCGTTCATTGCAGGGATACTTCCCTGGTTGACAGGTCTAGGCATTTTATTAGAGTCACTCAGACCTTACTGATTTCCCACTCTTTTCTGTTTGTGCATGTATATTTTTAATTGCAAACAATTTTGAATCTGCAATGTTGTCTTTCTGTTTATTGTCTTACTGTTTATCAAGATAGGAAGATACAATTGACAGCTTATATGCCGCACCACATTGCGAATTTCGCAGATAGTTTGTCGTGATTTGTCTATCCTGTATCTCACAAGTTCTGAGGCTGCTCGAAGCTGATAATGGATGTGGGTGCAGGATTATCATGTACGGTCTGTGCTGTTCGCTTGATGGCTCTGTTGTTTACTAGTATCCTATTGTACCGCAGACTGTTTAGCTTCTGAGAACTTGAGTACCCAAGGTGGGGCTCATAAAAGATGATGTTTCCACATGTGATGCAGTCAAATTGTTCTCATGCCAAAGTTGTTTCTGTCTTCAAGCGAACTCAAGGGCAATTGAACTTCTGGATCCTTTCTGGCATTCTGGCATTGTTTTTGTATCTCTATTTTTTATGGGTCAATTGCTGGTTTATATTCAAGGGAGATCAAGTATGTGATTAAACTAGTTATTGTAGATATAATGGAATTCCCATGCAATCCAGTCTGTCAATAGATTGTTTCATTTACACCGCTGTCTGATAGAAGCGGGGAGGGGGATGAGGTTGATTTGATCTGCAAAAGTTCTAGCTTTTCTGCATTTTAATTAAGCATAACCATGCGTAGGGAGGTGATAGCTAATTCTAAAGTTTAATGAGCAAATATCTTAGTGGGTGTGCCCACATGATGCCAGTCCTTGCGATAGTAAGCTCCCACATTAATTAGCACTTAATGGTTTCTTTTCCTTCAAAATCCAAGATTCATTTTCCAATCTATTTCTCAATAAAATAAACATAAATATTTATACAGTGAATTAATATCGCATAGTTTCAATTGCTACATAGTTTTGGAATCACAACCATTGATGTAAAAGAATGAGGTACTGATTGCCATGATTTTTCTTCTTATTAATGTTGTTAAATATCATAGAATGCTATTCAATTATATTAATTTGTTTTGGCTTGATGAAAAGTTTTTCTTAATAATTGATATAATAAAATCAACATGTGTGAATAAATAGAAGTAGTTTCTTTTCCTCCAAAATCTAAGATATATTTTCCAATCTATTTCTCATTAAAATAAACGGAAATATTTATGCAGTGAATCAATATCGCACAGTTTTAATAGCTACATAGTTTGGAATCATGGCCATGGATGTAGAAGAATGAGACACTCACTGCTATGTTTTTTTCCCCTCCTACTAATGTTGTTAAATATGGCAGAGTGCTATTCAATTTTGTTAATTTATTCTGTTTTGTCTTGCTTGAATCGATGTAATAAAATCAACCCATGTGAATAAACATAAATAGTTTCTTTTCCTCCAAAATCTAAGATTCATTTTCCAATCCATTTCTCAATAAAATAAACACAAATATTTATGCAGTGAATCGATATCGCATAGTTCCGATAGCTACACAATTTTGAAATCGTGGCCATAGATTTAAGAGAATGAGAAACTAACTACTATATTTTTTTTTCCTACTAATGTTGTTAAACATCATAGAATGCTATTCAATTACATTAATTTATTCTGTTTTGTCCTAGTTGATGAAAAGTTGTTCTTAATAATCAATGTAATAAAATCAACATGTGTGAATAAACATAAATAGTTTTTTTTTCCCTCCAAAATCTATGATTCATTTTCCAATATATTTCTCAATAAAATAAACATAAATATTTATGCAATGGACCCTTACCAAAAAAAAAAAAAAAATATATGCAGTGGATCAATATCGCATAGTTTCAATAGCTACACAGTTTTGGAATCATGGTATTAATGTATGAGAATGAGGCATCGACTGTTATATTTTTTTTTCTTTCTATTAATGTTGTTAAATATTGTAGAATGCTATTCACTTACATTAATTTATTTTGTTTTGTCCTGCTTGATGAAAAGTTTTTCTTAATAATCTATGTAATAAAATTTAAATTTACAAAATATATGGTCATGATTTTCTAGGGATTTATGGTTCGGAGTGCAGAAATCTTGACAATGCTGATGGAATTGCATAGTTTTTTCCCCATGCGGTGTCGTCGAAGTTAAGCTTAGGAGAAGCCTCCAGCTAGGCCTTTAACCAGTGATGCTAGGTCCCATTTTCGTGATGCAGATTTTGACCATATTAAAAGTAGAAACTAATATCCACATGCGCTTTTTAAGGAAAAAAAAAAAAAAAAAAAGAAATCCCAATTTCATCTAATTTGAAAGATGAAAAAATAACATTAAAAATTCCAAATTATATTAATTATGACATTAGGATTCGTGACAACATGCTCAATCACAAATCCTTTCAAAATTGCTGTTGGAGTACCGACAACGAAAAGTTGTAGTGAAAAACAACGGATTACTGGGAAATAATTTGATGTGGTTAGGAAACAAAAATGACATCGTTTTGGTTGCTAAAGTTGATTTTGAGCAAAAATTAGATTTTCATCTCTCTCCCGCCATTCATGGTGATGTTGAGAGATGAAAGCTTAGGAATTGAGGTCACTGAGACGCTAGACCAATCACAACAATTGGACACATTTGAGCTCGAATTTCAATTAGACAGGGCATCCATGGGTCAAAGGATGAGTTGTTAAGCTAAATGAGGATGGATTATTCGGGATCACTCACCTATACAAACACTAATGGAAAATACAAAGCACACAAGAAATTATCAATTTCCTAATATTTTTCTTTTTGTGAAAAAGTTAAAAATGAAAGAAATAATGCCTTGCTAAAAAACCTCATTTTTTTTTTCACTAAAGTCATGTTGGATCCATATTAGTCTCGTTTGCTATTCATTGTCTATGTAACCAGCAACGTAATATTTTTGACAATGCTATTGGACGAGATCAAGCTATTGATATTTGTTAAAATATATTTTGAGTATGAGCCCTAAACGGAACCCGACCTGATACCTGGTTGGATAAATGTGCTAGATTTAGCACAGGTTATGCACTGATTATTCTCTTGTCCAAGTTTGAACGTTTGACCAGGAAGTGGGCGTGGACAAAAGGAAGCAACGTGGGGCCAGGAGAAATTAGAAACAAGAAAAGAAAATAAAGTCAAATGCATAGGTTTTCTTTCGGCTAAGCCCTACGTCGTCCCTTTCCCACCATGTAGCCGCCGCGGGTTCCTTCGTGCAACGAAAAGCCACATAGTGAAGCAAAGGTTCGCAAAACGAAATGGCTGGTGGAATCCGAATTCCAAAAGTGTCGGACTGATTTTCGATTCCAGAAGGTCCGGTTCCTAATTCCAAGGGAGAATTTGATTGGATTAGATCAATTATATATGTATTTTTTTTTTATTTTTTTGAAAAAAAGTGAATTTATTATTTCCAGGAACTAGGTGCTTATAATTGGAAAATAAGAAATATGGATGGAAGTAAAAGATTTGTCTTGAGTTCTGAATTTGTTTTCAAGTCATGTTTTAGACAATTAGATATTCGGATGGAAACATGAAAAGAAAATAGTGACTGGTTCTATTGGACCGGATTAGACCGATGGTCGAGTCCGATTCCCAATCTTAAGACCAATTGGTCTAGTCCTTGATTCCCAATTTTGGGAACTGGACTGGTAATTGATCACTCTTATAATTAAGGGTGTTCTTTAAGAAACGAGGATCATAGGCACAAACGAGATATGCCTAGGAAAGGAAAAGAAGTTGAAATGTATGAGAAGAGATCTAGCTACATGATATTTATTTGTAAACATCTTAAGTAAAACTTGAGCTTGCGAATGATAATAAATTTAGATTCTCCAATTATTATGGATTTTTTTGCTACTAAATCTCCTGTGATATCGACATTAGATACTGAATCACATAAATCTTTTGATTCCTTTATTGTTTTTCGTTTATTTTCTCGAGTAATCTTGCAGTGATATAAATAGTAAGATCCCGACTAGCTTTCGCATTGACATTACAACAACATTAATGCTCACGTAATTTGGAGTTTTTAATGGTACGGGTATTAATGGGTACACAGTGGTCTTGATTTGAGAATTCTTAGTGGTTTTTTTCCGGGAGTTTTCGGTCTCTTTGCCCTTGTTTGTTTACACTTCTTTTTTTTTTTTTTTTTTTTTTTTTTTTTTTTTTTAATTTCGGGGAACAAAAAAAGAACAAATGCGTTTGTTTGCGTTTTTGTTCCAAATCTATTTTTTTGTTCATAGGAATACATTTGGAATAAAAACAAGAAATAAGAAAAATGTGTTTCTTGTTTCTGGAACATATTTACTAAATGTGTTTTTTTGTTCAAAAATTGTTCTCCAGAGCAGAAATACCTTTTTCTAATTTCTGCTCATTGGAACAATTTTTAAACAGAAACACAAATAAATGCAACATTTGGGCCTATTTGTTTTCATTTCTTTTTTCTGTTTTTAAACAGTTTTTTTGTTTTTTTGTTCCAGAGAACAAACTAGAAACAAAAACGCATTTGTTTGCATTTTTGTTCTAAATCTATTTTTTTGTTTCTAGAAACACATCTCGGAACAGAAAAAAAAAAAATTTGTTTCTTGTTTTTGGAACAAAATTTAAGAACACTTTTTCTCCCTCTTCCATTTTCTTTTCTATTTTTTCTTTCTTTTTTCTTTGGTCGGTTGCTGGCCTCGGCCATGACTGGCGATCGGCCGTTGAGGGCCCCTGTGAGGCTTGGCCTCGCCTTGGCTAGGCGAGGTCGATCTCGGCCAGATCAGGAGGCCAAGCTTGCACGGCGGCGGCGCGAGGCTCGGCGTCACACCGGCGGTGGCCTAGCGTCGCCGAGCCTCGCCCACCGTTGGGTGAGCTCGGCCTCGCCGGGGCCGCGAGCCTCACCGTGGTTGGGCTAGGCCGTTGGCCGGTCGCAAGGAGCCATGGCGAGGCCTGGCGACCGACCAAAAGAAGAAAAAGAGAAAAGGAAAAAGAAAAAAAGTAAAAATAAATAAGAAAAAAAGAAAAATAAGAAAGAAAATAGAAAAATAAAATAAAAATATTTAAAAATTAAAAGAAATAAAAAAATTATACAAATTTACCAAACATGTTTATATTCTTTTTATAATTCTGGAACAGATTTACCAAACGCGTTTTTTTGTTTAAAAATTGTTCCTTGAAGCAGAAATACTTTTTTTCTATTTCTGTTCCCAAAAATAATTTTTAAACAGAAATGTTACCAAATGTACCTTTTATTTCCACAATTTTTGTTTCGCGGCTGTCGTTTAGTACTGGCTGGTAAACATAACGCATCTTTATACGACAGGAAAAAGAAAAAATGCCGCATCTTTTCGACCGAAAAAGAGCATAACGCATCATCATTTGCAGCTTGTCAAAGCGGGACCCATGGTTGACCGATCGTTCCGCCGACCGAAGGGCTGGTACATCGTACACGAAGCGGAAGACGCGAGGACGGAGACCATCGGGGCGCGCCTTATTGTCCGACCCAGTTCTTCCTACACCATTCACCTTACGGATATCAAGTCGAAGTCGAGTATTCCAGCTCGTCTACATCGTGGAGTATTCCGACCTTCACGCATTCATTAGTCAGCTAATTCACGCGTACAAGAATCGCATCGAAGGAACTTGTCATCAGATGGGTCTTTATTCAGCTTCCAAACCCACTTTCACATTTGCGGTGTGCAGATACAACCTCTGTTTTTCCTTTTCTATCTTGTAGATTAATTTCGGGTTCCGTGCCTTTTCTTTTTCATTTGCTTTGGAGGAGCATTTCGATGTTTACTTCCCGCGTGGTACTTTGCCTTTGAAGTGCTCCGCTTTTCTCCCGGCAAGTGATCCGTCTGTTCTTGGATTCTTTGACTTCAGATCGGAGTCGTTTGAGCAAACGAAGAGAAAAAGAAGAAGATGATTGGAGAGCGAGTTCTATTGTCGCAGGCTGAGAGCATTTCAATTTAGTCGGTCGATGTTCTGGGAGTCCAAATATACCGGTGGTTTGCATCAAAACATGATGTTAGGGTAGGGACTTTGATAGGGTACGAGTGAGAAGAATATATGACCATGGATCCTTCGTTCTTTGATTCCTCTGCTCGTTTCAACGGAGATGATCGTCCCGTAGATAGCCATGCCTTTTCACCTAGTCCGGATCGATACTCGGGTCTCGCAGATGGTTTCTTTTTGGATGACCCTTTCCTCGACCTTAAATCCTCAGATAGTGCTTTTCTTTCGAATAAAGTAGACCCTGCGAATGATCTCCCTTCAAAATCTGTAGACCTCGGTATTGGAGATTTAATGTTTCCCTCGACAAGCAGGATCTCAGATGGAGGCCCACTTGGTCCATCTATGAGCTCGAATAGTGCCCTGAGTTTAGGGGGAGATTCGCTCTCCCCATCGGGGGACACTGACTCATCGGATCCTGTTCTAAAGTACATAAGTCAGATGCTTATGGAAGAGAACATGGAGGAGCAACCGTGGGAATTTGCTGACCAGGTTGCTCTGCAGAATGCTGAAGAGTCATTGTACAATGCCCTTGGTCAGCATTCAGAGGTGTCTGATCAGAGCCCCTCACAGCTTGTTTTGAGCCATAATATCGAGAGCCCAAATAGCAACCTTTCTGGAAGTAGCACTGCTCGTGGAAGCCACGATGCTACAAGTGTTACTGTTAGCTCTAGCGACTCAGCTGATGCTAATATTCTTTACAAGATCGAAGAACATGGCCATGCTGTGCTGGAAAATTCTGACCTGGACTTCCGGTTGAACGTGGATTCCTGTTCACGGTTGTTGTCTGTTGACACCTAAATTTTGACTTATCATTTAGTAATTAATTACATAGAAAATTAGGGATTAATCTTTAACCCCTAAAAAAAAATGTAAAATTGCACTTCATGTAGTCGCATTTACATCGGTACCAAAAGGCAACAAGATGCAGTGGCTCGCGATCAATTGTATGCACAAATTCGATGGACGTGCGGATTTTAGAAGCAAAAACAGCCCATAATATATTATTATAATATACCCATAATATTATATAATATATTAAATGTGGTGACGCAATAAAAATTCGCAGGCATGAAGAGGAAATCCCCTCATTAATGCATGCACATGCACGCCCGAAATGGAGGATGTAAAATAGGCGCCTGCAAGAAGATTTCCTGGCGGAGTGATTGCCGAAAGATTTGAGAAGATTGAAAAAAAAAAAAAGCCGCGTCAGGGGGAAGAACGAGACGTGCAGCAGGAGTGAAAAGTCAAAAAAAGAAGAATGAAAAGAGAGAGGAAGACGTGAGGGCTTCGGACAAGGCTTCGGACAAGATAAAAAGGTGTCAGGGAGAGAGTATTAAAAAAAAGGAAGAGTGCGTGTGGGGGAAAAAAGACAAGAAAAGAAGTCAGGAGAGGGAAGTCAGGAGAGGTTTTTAAAAAAAATGGAAGTGGGGAAGAGTGAGACGTACAGCAGAGGGGAAGAAAGAAAAAATTCATTGCGTGAGGATGAACGAAAGAAGAAGTTTGTCAGAGAGAAAACATAAAAAAAGTGAGGGCAGAGAGTGCAGCACCAGAGAGAGGGAGCGTACAAGTGGACAAGTCAAGTAAAAGAGAGAAAAAAAAAATAATATAAAAGGAGGGGAGGTCTTCTTCTTCAGGGGGAGCACGGACAGCAACAAAAACGAAGGGCCCCCTTCGCACTCGCACGGCCGCTTCGCTTGCAACCCAACACCGCCGTCCGAGCAGTCCCTGCCGCGACCGAAGCCACCAGCTGCCTCGCCCCGTAAAGTCGCGACCCAACGCCGACGGCCGCCACTGCTCGCCGCCGTCGCAACCCGCGAGACCACCGCGCCCTTGCGCCGCTGCCGCTTCCCCATCTCCCAGCCGCCGCGCCTCCCCCTCAGCAATCGCGTCTTCGTGAGCGACCCACGACGCCAGCAGCCCAAATCAATCGCCACGCCGCTTGAGCACCACGTCCCGAACACCCGTCTTGCTGCGTCACCGCACCCACACCGCTCCATCGAGCCCCTGCTCGCTCGTCCGACGCCTCAGCCCGTCCGCCTCTCCCTGTTCCACCCGAGCCCACGCGCCGATCTGCCTCTGAAGCCGCCGTTCTCCCGCCGTGCCCGCACCAGCCCGCGACGACCCGACGCTGCTCCCGCTCCGTCCGCGTCTTGGCCAAACCCTCACCGACGCCTGTTTCAGCCGCTTTCTGCATTTCACTGCTGCGCTCGCAGACCACCGCCACGACGCCGGATCTCCCCTCACCAGCGACCCAACCACGAAACCACCTCCCGAGTCGGATCTGCACCGCCAGCAACGGGTGTGAATCCGAACCACTGTTGCCCCCCCTCCGAATGGCGGCACCACAGCAGATCGCCGCCTCGCCGCGCGTCTGCCGCCCTTCGCCGGCGTCCCCCCTTTTGAGCCACCGGCTCCCTCTCTCCTCGCTACACCGCCGCGACTCAGCTTGCAGAGCCCACGAGGGCCGCGGACGGTTCGATCTCCTACCGTCCTGCAGCCGTTCGAAGTGCCGCCCCTTTCCTGCTTGACCCGTGACCAGCAGCGACTGCTGCTGACGGTTTGCCCGCCGGTCCTCGCCGGAGCTCTGACGCCAGTGATCCATCACCGACGGGGACCGAAGCTGCGAAGTCCCGTTTGGAAACAAAAGAAAATAAAAAAAAAAAAAAGAAAGGGAACAGTAGGTAGTTTTATTATTATTTTATCTTTATTTCTTGTAGTTTATAATTTGTT
Organism: Eucalyptus erythrocorys; assembly: GCA_014182555.1. Taxonomy (NCBI): domain Eukaryota; kingdom Viridiplantae; phylum Streptophyta; class Magnoliopsida; order Myrtales; family Myrtaceae; genus Eucalyptus; species Eucalyptus erythrocorys. The sequence goes on along the minus strand of CM024598.1, from coordinate 28,264,307 downwards.
GTTATATAGATTTTTAGTATGATTATTCATTAATGCATGATTGAAATGCCAATGTGAGATAACTCCTCAAATTAGGGATTAGGAGTCCGATTTTCGCGCCCGAATCCGACTCACAATCTCTTGTGAAAATCGACAATTCAATCTCATGCTCGATTCGATTCGCGATTTAATTTTAAAATTGACCAACCCGATCTCATACGTGAGATACGGTTCGTCAATTTTGGGTATTAGCTTTAATATCGATTGGATTAGATGTCGGGTTATTTGAATTAGCTTTTGTTATTGCATAAAAAAAAATTCAAAAAAATGCAAGTCAGATTAGGTTCAAGATTAGGGTATTTAGTTATTTCATTTATTAAAAAATAACAAAAATCCAAAAAAAAAGGGCACTCATTTAGGATATCAGTTTTTTTAGTTTTTTCCTAGAATTGCACGTTTCCATTTTGAATAGGATTTTCACTTCAAATTTTTATAATAAAAAAAAATCCCAAAAAAAATTTAATTAATCTAGGATGTTAGATTTTTAGGTTGCATGTTTAATTATGTGCAAATTTTAAGAATTTTGAATTTCACAATAAAAAAAAAAGAAAAATCATCATGCATTCATGCATATTAGAATAGAATTGCATGTCTCATTTTAAGTTTAAATTAATCTTTAAATAGGTTGCATCTTAGGTTAGAAATTGCTATATTAAAATAACGTCTTAGTTTAAATTAGGATTTAGTATTACTTAATTCTAAGTTTAAATTGGATGGAATTTTAATTTAGCTATGCAATTTTTGCATTTTTTTTTTCGAATTGCATGAAAAATACAAAAATTTGTCTTTAGATAAATTAGTTTCAATTTTTAGAATAGATTGCATTTTTAGGAATAGAAATATCATGTGCACATCATGTGGGACTAAGTCCATAAAATGCACGTCATGTAGAATTAGGCAATTTTTAATTTATAATTAAGTCATTTTGATTTGCATATTTAATTATTGCATGTTCATTAAGAAAGCAAAAAAAATAAATAATAACATATTTTACTCATGTCATGTAGTTTAGAATACATTGTCATGCCATTTCATGTTAGATTATATGCATTGCATGATTCTCATTGAAAAAGTAAAAACAAATATTGAGAAATTGCATTGTTTAATTAGAAATCATATCTAGGATTATGGATGTGAATTCTAATTTAACATTGCGATGCTTTTGTTGCCATGAGGTAAGTTCTGCATTTTTCTTATTCGCTTTCTTGAGTGCTAAATTGGTGGGTTGCGCACCCGCATGATCACCTCACGTATTAGGGAAGTGAATTAAAATCAATTCAAACCGTCCGCAAAACATTTTTTCAAAATTAAAAGAGAAAGGTACCGAAAGGGCGTTAGAGAAATCTAGCGTAACTAAGTCCCCGTACCCAAAATCTCTGGTTCGTAGGAGTAAAATAATTCTCCCATTATTTTGCTTAGGTGTCTAATCGACCTACCACAAACCGATTAGTGGCGACTCCTTTTTGCATGCTAGATATTTGAATTTAAGTCGCGAGTTGGTATGGGCTTGGGAGAGCCCGAGCTAAGTCTAGGCTTAGCAATCCATTAGCCTAATTCTAGGTGGTGCACCTCGAACTTTTTAGGTCGCGACATTGTCCAATTCTTCAAGCAGCATCACAAATTATGATGATGGGTCTGAGGAATCTTTGCACGAGCTTCTTGTCAAGAGCATTTTCACTGATAGTGAGTCTATGCTTCAGTTCAAGAAAGGATTAGAGGAGGCCAGCGGATTCCTTCCTACCAACAATCAATTAGGAATTAACCCAGAGGACAGCAAACCGCCATCGGAAACAGAGAAAGGAACCCCAAGAATGCGCATCAATGAGGAGATCAAGATGAGGCGCTCAACTGATGGATTCAAGGGATTAAAAAATCACAAGAGGGACGAGGACGCTTTTGAAGAAGGCAGGGCCAATAAGCAAACAGCCTTGTATACAGAGGAGAGTGAATTTTCCGATTTGTTCGATAAGGTGTTGCTGTTCAACGAAAATGGTGAGGCTATGTGTTACGCGATAAATCTGCGGAGACACAGGCAGCAAAGATATACGACCACAAAGGAACAAGCGCGGTTCCAATAGAGGTAGGGGTCGTGGCAAGAAGCGAGGAAGTGAGAATCTTGTTGACTTGAGGACTCTTTTGATTCTCTCGTGCACAAGCCATCTCCACTAGTGACTTCGGGACCGCTAATGAATTGTTGAAGCGATTAGAGCGAACTCTTCTCCATCGGTGATGGGTCTCAAAGACGGCCCATTACTTTGCCAATGGGCTAGAGGCTCGATTGGTGGGCAACGAGCCTCGAACGCAACACTTCATTTCAGGTCTTGTTGCCAGGAGGACCTCAGCAGCCGATCTCTTGAAAGCTTACCACCTTCACATCTCGACATGTCCGTTGCATAAGTTATCCATTTGCTTTGCAAATTACATGATTTTGAGATTTGCAGAGAAAGCCACTACCTTACATCTAATAGATTTTGGCTTTGCATTTGGTTTTCAATGGCCAATCCTCGTACGAAGCTCTCTTCTCGTTCGGGAGGGCCACATGTGCGCATCACGGGGATAGAGCTTCCACGAGGCTGGTTTCCGCTTGTCGGAAAAACTAGAGGAGACAGGTCATCACTTGGAGAAGTTTTGTGAGAGTTTTAACGTCCCTTTTGAATTCAATTGCATAGCATCGAAGAATTGGGAATCCATCAAACTCGAGGATCTCAAGATTCAAAGCAATGAGACGATTCTTTGTGAATAGTTCGGATCGGTTTAGGAATCTCCTTGATGAGATAGTTGGGGACAAGCTTGTCCACGGGATGCTGTATTGAATCTAATTCGGCAAATTAAACCGGATATTTTTGTTCATACGTACGTAGCGGCTCCTACAATTCACCCTTTTTGCGACAAGATTCCGAGCAGCACTTGTTCATCTTTGCATTTTATGATATTTGTGATGCTACTTTAGATGGCGACAAAAAAGAAAGGTTTTTTTGAGAGAGAGTTGTATGGCCAGGAAATTATGAATGTCATAGCATGTGAAGGTTCGGAAAGGGTCGAGAGGCCGAGAAACATACAAGCGGTGGCGGTTCGTCATATGAGGGCTGGGTTTAAGGCGCTTCCTCTGGACCAAGAGCTCATGAAGTTGTTCGGGAGTAAGATGAAAGCATGTTACCACAAGGATTTTGCGCTTGATGAAGATGGCAACCGGGATCTTTGCAAGGTTGGAGAGGTCGGATTATTTATTGCTCCTCTGTTGGGTGCCCACTTAGGATGGCTCCAAAAGGAATATTTTCTGTCATGATTCGTTCATTGCGGGGATACTTCCCGAGGTTGACAGTCTAGGCATTTTATTAGAGTCACTCGAGACCTTACTAATTTCCCACTCTTTCTGTTTGTGCATGTATATTTTTAATTGCAAACAATTTTGAATCTACAATGTTGTCTTTCTGTTTATTGTCTTACTGTTTATCAAGATAGGAAGATACAATTGACAGCTTATACGCCGCACCACATTGCGAATTTCGCAGATAGTTTGTCGTGATTTGTCTATCCTATATGTCACAAGTTCTGAGGCTGCTCGAAGCTGATAATGGATGTGGGTGCATGATTATCATGTACGGTCTGTGCTCTTCGCTTGATGGCTCTATTGTTTACTAGTATCCTATCGTACCGCAGACCGTTTAGGCTCTGTTTGGTAACGTGCCAAATAGTGTATGATTTTGATTTTTTGTTCTCAGAATTAGTTTGGGACGAGAATTGCGTTTGGTAAAATTCGTATCCCAAACTGATTTTGGGAAGGTACGATAGGATACTAGTAAACAACAGAGCCATCAAGCGAACAAAGACAGATCGTACATGATAATCCCGCACCCACATCCATTATCAGCTTCGAGCAGCCTCGGAACTTGTGAGATACAGATAGACAAATCACGACAAACTATCTCGCGAAATTCGCAATGTGGTGCGGTGTATAAGCTGTCAATTGTATCTTCCTATCTTGATAAACAAGAAGACAATAAACAAAAGACAACATTGCGATTCAAAATTGTTTGCAATTAAAAATATACATGCACAAACAGAAAGAGTGGGAAATCGCAAGGTCCGAGTGACTCTAATAAAATGCCTAGACTCAACCGAGTGGAAGTATCCCCGCAATGAACGGATCATGACAGAAAATATTCCTTTTGAGCCATCCTAAGTGGGCACCCAACAGAGGAGCAATAAATAATCCGACCTCTCCAACCTTGCAAAGATCCGGCCCCCATCTTCATCAAGTGCAAAATCCTTGTGGTAACATGCTTTCATCTTACTCCCGAACAACTTCATGAGCTCTTGGTCCGTAGGAAACGCCTTAAACCCAGCCCTCATATGACGAACCCGCTACCGCTTGTATGTTTCGGCCTCTCGACCCTTTCCGAACCTTCACATGCTATGACATTCATAATTTCCCGGCCATACAACTCTCTCAAAAAAAAAACCTTTCTTTGCTGTCGCCATCTAAAATAGCATCAAACATATCATAAAATGCGTAAAGATCAAAAAGTGCTGCTCGGAATCTTGTCGCAAAAAGGGCGAATTGTAGGAGCCACCGCGTACGTATGAACAAAAATATCCGGTTTAATTTGCCGAATTAGTTTCAACACAGCATCCCGTGGACAAGCTTGTCCCCGATTGTCTCATCAAGGAGATTCCTAAACCGATTTGAGCTACTCACAAAGAATCGTCTCATTGCTTTGAATCTTGAGATCCTCGAGTTTGATGGATTCCCAATTCTTCGATGCTATGCAATTGAATTCAAAAGGGACATTAAAACGCTCACAAAACTTCTCCAAATGATGACCCGTCTCCTCTAGTTTTCCGACGGGCGGAAACCAGCCCGTGGAAGCTCAATCCCTATGATGCGCAATTTACGGGGCCCTCCCGATCGAGAAGAGAGCTTCGTATGAGGATTGGCCATTGAAAACCAAATGCAAAGCCAAAATCTATTAGATGTAAGGTAGTGGCTTTCTCGCAAATCTCAAAATCATGTAATTTGCAAAGCAAATGGATAACTTATGCAACGGACATGTCGAGATGTGAAGGTGGTAAGCTTTCAAGAGATCGGCCGCCGAGGTCCTCCCGGCGACAAGACCTGAAATGAGGTGTTGCGTTCGAGGCTCGTTGCCCACCAATTGAGCCTCTAGCCCATTGGCAAAGTAATGGGCCGCTCTTTGAGACCCATCGCCGATGGAGAAGAGTTCTCTAATCTGCTTCAACAATTCATTAGCGTCCTGATGTCACTAGTGGAGATGGCTTGTGCATAGAGAATCAAAAGAGTCCTCAAGTCAACAGTATTCTCACTTCCCTGCTTCTTGCCACGACCCCTACCTCTATTGGAACTGCGCTTGTTCCTTTATGGTCGTATATCTTTGCTCAGCTGTGTCTCCACAAATTTATCGCCAGAACACATAGCCTCACCATTTTTGTTGAATAGCAACACCTTATCAAACAAATCGGAAAATTCACTCTCCTCTATATACAAGGCTGTTTGCTTTTTGGCCCTGCCTTCTTCAAAAGCGTCCTCATCCCTCTTGTGATTTTTTAATCCCTTGAATCCATCAGCTGAGCGCCTCATGTTGATCTCCTCATTGATGCGCATTCTTGGGGTTCCTTTCTCTGTTTTCTATGGTGGTTTGCTGTCCTCTAGGTTAATTCCTAATTGATTGTTTGTATGAAGGAATATGCTGGCCTCCTCTAATCCTAACTTGAATTGAACCATAGACTCACTATCATTGAAAGTGCTCTTGACAAGAAGCTCGTGCAAAGATTCCTCAGACCCATCATCATAGTTTGTGATGGTGCTTGAAGAATTGGACAACAACCGTGAACTAGAACCACGTTTGATGGGAAGTCCAGGTCAGAATTTTCCTGCACAACATGTCCATGTTCTTCAATCATGTAAAGAATATTAGCATTAGCTGAGTCGTTAGAGCTAACAGTAACGCTTGTAGCATCGAGGCTTCCATGAGCACTGCTACTCCCAGAAAGGTTGCTATTTGGGCTCTCGATATTATGGCTTAAAACAAGCTGTGAGGGACTTTGATCAGACACCTCTGAATGCTGCTGACCAAGGGCATCGTACAATGACTTTTCAGCTTTCTGTAGAGCAACCTGATTAGCAAATTCCCATGGTTGCTCCTCCATGTTCTCTTCCATAAGCATCTGACTTTTTAGCTACCGGCGAGGCTCGGCCGATGAGGTCCGGCCTCGCCGATGTTGAAGAAAAATCTCTTGGAGTTTTGAAGTTGACAAAACAGCCTCTACAATATGGTCTCGAAGATTCAAAGACTCGCCGATTACGTCCGAAGAATTCAAAGTCTAAAGGTTTTCCGTCTGAAGACAGTCAGACCCAAAAGTTCGATGAGTTTTTTTGTCGAAGACAGTCAAGACTCGGTTTCGGTCGACGACCTTCAAGACCCAAATCTAAGTCTCGAAGACAGGTTTGCGATTTTGACAGTGGTCACGGGTTATTTTTATGGTTAAGGAAAGTAAGATATTGGATTCTATATTTCCTAAACCATGGAATATCTTTGGCTATGATCAATAGCTTGGAAGATTTATTCTTCGGATTTTATCCGTTGAAGATCAAGCTTATTTTTGGAAGAATCTAATTTTGGGAACTCAAGATCCTGATTGTATGGGCGAACAGGATTAATGAGCTGCTGTCTACTTACGTTTTCGGCGACAAGGAGATCACTTAAATTGATTCAGTCCAACGGGTTGATTGGATGAATTTTTGGAAAGTGCCAACGGGTATGGAGGCACGGAGGTTATTTAAGGTGGATCGGTGTTGCTTGGAAATAAGGAGAGACTGGGTAGAAAAATCTCGATGTTAGAATCTCTGAAATCACTTGATCTCTAAAATCTTTCATGTTCATATTATGTATCAAAGAGAGTGAGATATAGTGCGAAAACAGCAGGAAGCTGTATGAGAGACTATCTTTGGAAGAAGTCTAGTTCGTGAACTGTAACAGCTCTCAATTGCTACATAGTGATTACAGCCAGTTGGCTGCCAACGTGGAGAGTGGACGTAGGCTTGGACTAAGCCGAACCACTATAATCCTTGTGTCAATTCTCTTTTACCTTACTCTATTTACTTTATGAATACGTGCTTTATTTGTTATTGATATATCTTTGATATTAACGTATTCTACCGCAAAAGATTCCAAAAGAATTCCGCAATAACCTATTCACCCCCCTCTAGGTTGATTCACTAGCCTATTTCAATTGGTATCAGAGCCTGGCTGCTTATTTATTAGAAGTGTTATTGTTTAATTGAAGGGCAAAGCAATACCAGACCTCCCTACTTCGATGGCAAGGAGTACAACGTATGGAAAAACAAGATGAAGACATTCCTAAGATCCAAAGATCCTCTGGAATGGGATGTAGTGGAAAATGGAATTGCTCCTAAAGTTGCATCAATTACAGGGAAAGAATTACCTGAAGGAGTGGGAATGTCTTGAACTGATTTTCCAAAAAGACAAGCCCTTGATGCTAAGGCTATTTATTCTCTCTATTGTGCTTTATCTCCTACTGAGTATAATAGAATTTCATCTTGTGAAACAGCCAAAGAAGTTTGGGATAGATTGCATGTCACCTATGAAGGAACAGATCAAATCAAAGAAACCAAGATCAACATCCTTCTTGGACAATATGAAGCCTTCAAAATGAAGCCAGGAGAATCCATCTCGGATATGTTCAGTCGATTTACAGAAATTGTAAATGGTTTGGCATACCAGGGACAGCCAATCTCAGGACCTATGAAGGTCAATAAACTATTGAGAGGACTCTCCAAAGATTGGAATCACGTCAAGACATCTATAAGAGAAACACAAAGGATCATGCCTCTTTCAATAGATGAATTGGTCGGCACACTTCAATTTTATGAAGTCGAGCAATTCAATGAGGAATTTGACACAAAAGGTAAGAAGTCAATTGCTTTAAAATCTAATGATGATTCTGATTATTGCTCAACTTGGATGATGAAGAATTGACACTTCTGATTAGAAAATTCAGAAGGTTAAATAGAAAAGGCAGAAGGTTCAATGGAAAGAGACAAAATAATCAAAGATTTCAAAAGAGATCAAATGATGAAGAAGATACCAGCAAAGAAGTTGTTTGCTTTGAATGCAAGAAGAAGGGACACATTAGACCCAATTGTCCCTTATTGAAGAAAAAGAAAGGGAAATCTGAAAAGTTCAAGAAAGCACTCAAAGCTGAAAGATGGAGTGACACTGAATGTGAGGAGAGTGATGAAGAGTATGCAAACATATGTTTTATGGCAAACTCAGACTCAGATTCAGACTCAAACTCAGACTCAGACTTAGACTCAGACTCAGACTCAAACAGCGGTATCAAGGTTAGAAATTTAAAAATTCCTACCAAAGTATCAAAATATATTGATGAACTTTGTCTCGCCTTAAAGGCTCTCTTAAAAGGATTTACGAACGAAAAGGGAGAATTCCAAACTGAAACAACAAGAAAAGATTTTAATTGAAAAAGTTGAAAATCTAGATAAGTCTCTTGTTGTTTCAAAAGAAAATGAGAATGAACTTTCAAAAGTAAATGCTTGCTTGAAAGAAGATTTATTGAAAGTCACGAAGAAATTTTCAATGGGTTTTGAAAAGTTGGATAAAATTCTTTCCATTCAAAGACCTTACTTTAATAAATCTGGTTTAGGAATGACACATGAAACCGTTCCTTTGATTGATTTTCCAAAGGTAAAGGAAAGAATTAGGAATAGGCCAACAAAAACATTTTATGAAAACCATTTCCAAAAGTTTTTTTGTAAAGCCTGTTGGTAGAAATGCTCTTACATGTTCAAAATGCAAAAGTGTAGAACATTTTGAAAAGGAATGTCTCAAAGTTTGGAGACCTGTTAAGAAGAGCTGGGCAAAGACTGTTTATGCTACTAACAATGATGGACCCAAGAAGGTTTGGGTACCAAAGAAGACATGAGTCTTTCTTTTAAATGCAGTCACCTTCAAAAAGAAAATCAAGTGGTATTTGGACAGTGGATGTTCAAGACACATGACGGGAGACTCAAATTGTTTTACAAAACTCTCTCATGTAAAAAGAGGAAATGTTTCTTTTGGTGGCAACAACAAAGGAAAAATTGTTGGTCAAGAAACTGTGAAGATTGAAAACCTCACAATCAACAATGTTTCTCTTGTTGAAGGATTGAACTACAATCTATTGAGTATTAGTCAACTATGCGATTCTCGATACAAAATCAACTTTCAAGAAGATACATGTTCTGAATAAGCAAGGATCTCTCACAATCCTTTATTGGACGAAGACATGGAAATATTTATTTGTTAGATGTAAGGTCCGAGTCCACAATGCTTGATATCGATTCAAGATGAAGTCATTCTCTGGCATAGGAAGCTTGGACATGTCAACTTGAAGCAAATTGCAAAAGTGTCATCCAAAAAGCTTGTTTGAGGACTTCCTAACCTCAAGTATCAAAAGCATGAATTATGCACTCCGTGTGTACTTAGAAAATAGGTTAGAAATTCCTATAAATCTATAAATCAGGTATCCACTAATCGTGTTTTGCAGCTATTACACATGGATTTGTTCGGGCCAACAAGAATCCAAAGTATTGGAGGTAAAAGATATTGTTTGGTTATAGTAGATGATTATTCTCGTTTTACTTGGGCATTCTTTCTTGCAAATAAATCTGATGCATTATCTTATTTTACTAAGTTTGCAAAGAAAATCCAAATTGAGAAAGGTTATGCAATTTCAAGTATTATAATTGACCATGGTGGAGAATTTGAGAATCATGATTTTGCTAAACATTGTGATGACTATGGTATTCAACATAATTTTTCATTCCCATACACTCCACAACAAAATGGAGTTGTAGAAAGGAAAAATCGCTCTTTGCAAGAAATGGCAAGAACTCTTTTGATTGAAAGTAATATTTCGCCTCATTTTTGGGCTGAAGCTACTTCTATTGCTTGCTATATCATAAATAGAATCTTTCTAAGACCTATATTAGAAAAGACACCTTATGAACTGCTCAAAGGTAAGAAACCAATTGTTTCATATTTTCATGTATTTGGTTGTAAATGTTTTATCCTAAAGAATTCCAGTGATCGAATTGGTAAGTTTGAAGAAAAATCAGATGAAGGAATCTTCCTTGGTTATTCTAAGATAAGCAAAGCCTTCAGAGTCTTCAACAAACGAACTCAGACTGTGGAAGAATCCATGAATGTGAAGCTTGAAGACTCAGTACAAAATCAGACTCAACCTGAAGATTTTGAGTCTGGCCAAGTGTCTACAAATTTTCTTGAAGAAAATCAAGCCTCAGACACTCAGCCTCAAACCAATTCAGTAGTTTCAACTGAAGAAGATCTTCATCAAATTGACAAACCAACTACAAGTTGGAAACACAAATCAAGTCACCTTCCAGACCTCATCATTGGCAATATTGATGAAGGAGTTTGTACAAGATCTAAAAGATATGAAGCTTCTAGTGCACTTGCACTCATCTCTGAGGTCAAACCAAAAAACATAGAAGATGCTTTGAAAGATGAAAGCTGGATTGAAGCAATGCAAGAAGAATTGAATCAATTCAAAATCAACAATGTTTGAGAGCTAGTTCCTAAACCAAAAGGCAAATCAATTATTGGTACCAAATGGGTTTTCAGGAACAAGCTTGATCAACAAGAAAAAGTGGTAAGGAACAAAGCAAGACTTGTGGCAAAAGGCTACACACAAGAAGAAGGCATCGACTATGACGAAAACTATGCTCCGGTGGCAAGGTTAGAAGCTATAAGATTACTTCTTGCTTTTGCTTGCTTTAAAAATTTCAGGTTATTCCAAATGGACGTGAAAAGTGCATTCCTAAATGGAATTATCCAAGAAGAAGTCTATGTGGAACAACCACTAGGATTTGAAGATCCTAAAAGACCAAACCTTGTTTTCAAGCTGAAGAAAGCCTTATATGGCTTAAAACAAGCAACCGAGCATGGTATGAAAGGCTAAGTAATTTCTTACTTCAAAATGATTTCTCTAAAGGTAAAGTAGATACTACTTTATTTATCAAAAGAGAAGGGAAGGATTTCATACTTGTTCAAATTTATGTTGATGATATCATATTTGGTTCTTCTAATGAAAAGCTTTGCAAGAATTTTTCAAAGTGTATGCGGAATGAATTTGAGATGAGCATGATGGGAGAATTGAACTTCTTTTTGGGACTTCAAGTCAAACAATCAAGTGAAGGAATTTTTATTCACCAAGAGAAGTATGCAAAAGACCTTATCAAGAAGTTTGGAATGGAGGATTGCAAGAAAACAGAAACTCCTATGTCAAGCTCATCAAAGCTGGATAATGATGAAGAAGGAAAGAGTGTTGACCAAAAACTATACAGGAGTATAATCGGGTCACTTCTTTACCTTACAGCATTTAGATCTGATATTCTATTTAGTGTCTGCATATGTGCTAGATTTCAATCTAATCCTAAAGAATCTCATATGACTGCTGTTAAGCGTATTATTAAATATGTTGCAACTACATCTAAGCTAGGTCTGTGGTATTCCAAATAAGGAGATTTTACTCTCCTTGGATATTCTGATGCTGACCTTGCTGGTTGTAGAGTGGATAGAAAAAGCACTATAGGTACATGTCAACTATTGAGAAATAGGATGGTATCTTGGTTCTCAAGAAAACAGGGTACCGTGACTCTTTCAACCGCTGAAGCATAATACATAGCTCTTGGAAGTTGCTGCTCTCAAATTTTATGGATGCAACAACAATTGAGAGACTTTGGAGTTGATGAATCAAATACGGAAATCAAATGTGACAACACAAGCGCAATCAACCTCACAAATAATCCAATACTTCATTCAAGAGCAAAACACATTGAAATCAAGCATCATTTCATTCGAGACCATATTCAAAATGGTGAAGTTGTGATTCAGCATGTAGACTCAAAGAATCAACTAGCAGATATATTCACAAAGCTCCTAGAAAAGGCTCACTTTGAATCAATACGCTCAAGACTGAGTATCGTAAAATTTGAAGATGATCAGACTCAAAATTAAAGTCTGAAGGCAGTTCAGACTCATCGCTAGGTCTGAAGGTGGTTCAGACTCAACGCTAGGCGGTTCAGACTCAAAGCAAGGTCTGAAAGTGTTTCAGACTCTACGTAAAGTCTGATTGTGCTCAGACACAAAGGTAAAGTCTGAAAAGGGTTCAGACTCAGAGGTAAAGTCTGAACAACTGTTAGACTCTGTATTTTTAGTCTCTTTACGTATTTTAACTTCCTCGTAATTCTCTACTTAATTTTATTTTTGGTAATTACTTTTCGATATTTCAAAATCTCTTCTTACTCATTTTCTAACACGTAATTATGGCAGTTTATATTTTCAAAAAGGCAGTTTTCTTTTTCGAAATTACGGTTTATTTTTGGCAGTTTTTTCCTTTACTTTTTGGCGACGATTCATATTCCCGTGTTTTTCTCTCTCACTATTTATACTCTCGAATCGTCACTTTTCACTCACAACTACTCTTTAGCGATTCATCCTCATACTCTTTCGCTTTCAAAACCCTAAAAAGGTTCCATTTGCCGTTCCTGTTCCATCCCTTTCTCGTCACAAAGTTTCCATTTTTCTTCGTGTTCAAGTTGAATCTTTGCTTGCTCTCCAAGAATGTCGTCTCGCAAGTCTTCTAGAATCGCCAGCAGGGGACCACAGAGACAGCCAGAGGGTCCTACAAGGGTGGACCTCACGAAAGAAGATTCTCCTCAATGAGAAGCAAAGAGTCAGCACTTTGAGGAAGTGGTTACAGAAGCAGAACCGGTAAGAACACTCAAACCGAATGTTACTTACGATCTTTATAAAAGGCTTAAGGATGGAAGGGTTAGCCTTAAGACGATCGAGGAATATTTGAAGGAGAGAAGGTTTAAGAGTGAGTATTTGTTTTTGATGGAGATGGAGAGGTTGAATGTTGTTGGGAAAGGAACCGCACAAAGGGCGCTGGAGAATATTTCGAGTAATCCACTTGAAAATACTCCTGCTGAGACCCTAGATGATGATGAGAGACTTTTCTCTCACTTTGAGCCGCGTTTTGGTGTGGCTGCAAATTCTGTTTGTCCTTCGGGAAGTCTGTTTCGGTCGAAGGAGCATGAGCGAGTATATGTGAAGTTGTTAAAGAGGGGTGTGGTCAATCCGAGGAGTGTGGATTTTGACTTCCTAGATTCATTGAAAGTTAACTTAAGAGGGAAGTTTGCTAGGTTGCAATTGGAGAGTTTTTGTACGGATATGACTGAGGCCCACTCTGAACTCACGGCCTACTTTTACTCGAACTTGTCATTTTTGGATGCAAATCGGTTGTCCTTTTCTTTCATGGACAAGGACTATATTGTTGATGTTGACTTGCTGGCTGACATTATTGGTGTGGAAAGAAGGAGTTTCCAACCAATCAAAGTCTTAACAGCCTATGCAACTTTGGACATTGTGCGAGACAGAACAGTAGAGGGCAAGATATCCTATTCTAGGATGAATGCCACAAATGTATTGTTGCACAAAATTATCATCAACTGCATCCGGCCAAAGACGACTTCGAAGAACGATGTTTCCAAAACAGAGGCAAAGCTGATGTTTGCCATCAACCAAGGCAGACCCTTCTCTCTCCTACATGTTATTCTTTTCCATATGTACAGAACTATGGTAAAGGATAAGGGTCAGTTGCCTTATTCGTCAATCATCACCAAGCTTTTTAGGCATTTCGATATTCAAGTCCCTACATCTTTATGCCTAACCAAGTTGAATTCGATGCTTGTTGGTCAAAAGATGGTGATGAAGATGAAATTTCCAGAACTGAATGCTGCACTGGAAAGGTTGAAGAGGGAAACACCTTCAAAAGAGATCCCCACTGCTTTCTCAAAAAGGAAGGGCAAAGAGCCCATGGCTGAGAAAAAGCGACGGAAAATCATCCTGCAAGATGAGGAGGATGAGGAAGATGCCATGCCTTTGTCCACTCTCTCTAGGTTGAGGAGCCTTGTTATTTTGAGAACAGAGGCTGAAGAGAGAGCAAGAAGAGAAGCAGAGGAGAAGGAAGCCGAGAAACAGAGGAAGGAGAAGGAAGAAAAACAGAGGAAAAGAGAAGAGGAAAGAAAGAGAAGAGAGGAAGAAAGAAAAAGAAGAGAAGAGGAGGAGAAAAGAAGAGAAGAGGAACATAGAGAAGAAGAAGAGAGACAGAGGAAAGCTGAAGAAGAAGAAGAAATAAGGAAAGAAGAAGAGGAAGAATTGAGAAGGGAAGAAGAAGAAAGAAGGAAGAAGGATGAGGAAGAAAGCAGATTGCAGGAGGATATGGCTGGAGGATTAGAGCCATCATTTGCTGAGAAAGAGACCGAGAAACATCCAAGTGCTGATATGGATGTTGGCGATGAATTTTTTACTCCACCCACTGGCACTAACATGGGGGGAGTTGTTGCAGAACAGGGGACTATATCGCCACTATACTTTAGCGATGTGAGTAGGTCTGGTGCTGACCCTGAGGAGATCTATGCATCCCACTTCCTAGAACATGAAGAATCCTCACCTATCGAGAAGGAAAGGGCTGAGAGGGAAGCTCCTAGTTTCCAAACTCAATCTGCTGGTCCAAGTGGAAGTAATGCAAATTCCACAGCATTTACACAGCTGTTGGATATCATGTTGGACCTGAAAAAGCAGGTTTTTGGGATGGACTTTGAGCTGAGAGATTTGAAAAAGGCGCTGCTGAGTACTTCAGTGAACATGCAAGACCAGATTAATGCATTAAGAGCTCAAATGGAATCGAATCAGACTAGTGCAGAGTTAGGTTCAGTGAAGGAAAATCTTGCCAAACTCGAGAAGTCAGTCCAGAAGCTCAGCAAGTTTCAACTTGTTTGTTTCCTTGCAGGCCCTTAAATCTTTTCAAAACTTTCTCACATTCACTCTACCTCTTTGATGGGATAAAAAGGGGGAGAGTTGCAGATTTGATTGCAGGTTTTGAAGATTTGAAGTTTTGAAGCTTTTGATTTGAAGCTTTGAGAAGTTTTTTTTATTGATTTGAAGCGTTGAGAGTTTTTCCTTGAAGTTTATTTTATTTTGATTGCTTAGACTATTTTCGTTTTGGATTTTGGATGGGTTGTTTATTTGAACTTTTATGACTCTATGCTGATTTGATGTTTGGATCTAGACTTGTGAATTTGTATTGCAGGATCATTATATTTGTGAGGATAATTGTTATTGGACTAACACTCTGTTTTGTAGAAATAATCCTCAAAGTATATATGAGTTTTTCCTTGCAGGTTTTTAAATTCGCAAATCTGTCGAGGGTTTTGTCACCATCAAAAAGGGGGAGATTGTTGAAGAAAAATCTCTTGGAGTTTGAAGTTGACAAAGCAGCCTCTACAGTATGGTCTGAAGATTCAAAGACTCAGTCAGTTACGTTTGAAGATTTCAAAGTCTAAAGGTTTTCCGTCTGAAGACAGTCAGACCCAAAAGTTCGGTCTGGAGTTTTTCCGTCTGAAGACAGTCAAGACTCAGTTTCAGTCTGACGACCTTCAAGACCCAAATTTAAGTCTGAAGACAGTTTGCGATTTTGACAGGCTGGTCACAAGTTATTTTTATGGTTAAGGAAAGTAAGATATTAGATTCTATATTTCCTAAACCATGGAATATTCTGGCGGTGATCAAGAGCTTGGAAGATTTATTCTTCGGATTTTATCCGTTGAAGATCAAGCTTATTTTTGGAAGAATCTAATTTTTGGAAGAATCTAATTTTGGGAACTCAAGATCCTGATTGTATGGGCGAACAGGATTGACGAGCTGCTGTTTACTTACGTTTTCGGTGACAAGGAGATCACTTAAATTGATTCAGTCCAACGAGTTCATTGGATGAATTTTTGGAAAGTGCCAATGGGTATGGAGGCACGGAGGTTATTTAAGGTAGATCGGTGTTGCTTGGAAATAAGGAGAGACTGGGTAGAAAAATCTCGATGTTAGAATCTCTGAAATCACTTGATCTCTAAAATCTTTCATGTTCATATTGTGTATCAAAGAGAGTGAGATATAGTGCGAAAACAGCAGGAAGCTGTAGGAGAGACTATTTTTGAAGAAGTCTAGTTCGTGAACCGTAATGTTGCTCTCAATTGCTACATAGTGATTACAGTCAATTGGCTGCCAGCGTGGAGAGTGGACGTGGGCTTGGACTAAGCCGAACCACTATAATCCTTGTGTCAATTCTCTTTTACCTTACTCTATTTACTTTATGAATACGTGCTTTATTTGTTATTGATATATCTTTGATATTAATGTATTCTACCGCAAAAGATTCCAAAAGAATTCCGCAATAACCTATTCACCCCCTCTAGGTTGATTCACTAGCCTATTTCAGCCGAAGGCCGGTGACGTCCGGTGAGGTTGCCGACCCTCGTCTAGTCGGTCGCCGGTCCGGCGACCGGCCATAAGAAGAAGAAGATGAATAGGAGAAAAAGGAAAAAAAGAAAAGAAAAAAGGAAAAAATAAAAGGAAAAAAGGAAAAAAAGAAAAGAAAAAAAGTAAACAACTAAAAAAATTATTTAAAAATTTTTAAAAAATAATTTGGAATAGAATCAATGAACACGTTATCAAACGCAATTCTATTCCATAATCAGAAATTTTGGACAGTTACCAAACGCGTTCTTTTACTCAGAATCAGTTCCCGGGAATAGAATAAAAAATAATAATTTCTTGTTTGAATCAATTCTGGGAACATAATTGTTACCAAATGCGCCCTTAGCTTCTGAGAACTTGAGTACCCAAGGTGGGGCTCATAAAAGATGATGTTTCCACATGTGATGCAGTCAAATTGTTCTCATGCCAAAGTTGTTTCTGTCTTCAAGCGAACTCAAGGGCAATTGAACTTCTGGATCCTTGCTGGCATTGTTTTTTTTTTTTTTTTATCTCTTTTTTGTATGGGTCAATTGCTGGTTTATATACAAGGGAGATCAAGTATGTGATTAAACTAGTTATTGTAGATATAATGGAATTCCCATGCAATCCAGGTTTGTCAATAGATTGTTTCATTTACACCGTTGTCGATAGAAGGGGGAGGGGGTGACGTTGATTTGATCTGCAAAAGTTCTAGCTTTTCTGCATTTTAATTAAGCATAACCATGTGTAGGGAGGTGATAGCTAATTCTAAAGTTTAATGAGCAAATATCTTTGTGGGTGTGCCCACATGTTGCCAGTCCTTGCGATAGTAAGCTCCCACATTAATTAGCACTTAATGATTTCTTTTCCTTCAAAATCCAAGATTGATTTTCCAATCTATTTCTCAATAAAATAAACAGAAATATTTATACAGTGAATTAATATCGCATAGTTTCGATTGCTACATGTTGAAGAAAAATCCCTTATAAGTTTTGAAGTTAACAAAACATCCTTGTCAGTTAAGTCTGAAGAATCCAAGACTCAGTCGCTTAAGTCTGACGAGTTCAAGACCCAAGCGTTTCTGTCTGAAGACAGTCAGACCCAGAGTTACGGTCTGAAGATCTCCAGACCTAATCAAAGTCTGAAGACAGTCAGACCCAGTTTTTGCGATTTTGCCAGGCTATCAGTAGGTTATTTTTATGGTTAAGGAAATCAAGATTTGGATATTATCTTCCCTAACTTATCCATGAAATATCTCTGGCTGTGATTGTGAGCACGAAGGATTTTATCCTTTGAAGATCAAGCAAGTTTTTGGAAGGATCTAATTTTGGAAACTCAAGATCCTGATTGTATGGGCGAACAGGATTGACGAGCTATTTTCTACTTATATATTCGACAACGTGAAGATCACTTAAATTGATTCATTCCAACGGGTTGATTGGATGAATTCTTGGAAAGTGCTAACGGCTATGGAGGCACGAAGGGATATTTAAGGTGTGTCTAAGTTGTTCGGAAATATGAGAGAACCGATAGAAAAATTTCGAAGTTAGAACCTCTGAAACCTCTTGTTCTCATAATCTCTTGTGCTCAAAATTGTGTACCGAAGAGAGATTTACAGTGTGAATTTACGAGAAGTTGTAGAGGAGACTTTCTACTAAAGAAGTCTAGATCGTAGACTGTAAAGCTCTCATTTGCTACATAGTAATTACAGCCAGTTGGCTGCCAGCGTGAAGAGTGGACGTAGGCTTACAACAAGCCGAACCACTGTAATTCTTGTGTCAAATTTCTCTTATCCTTCTCTACTTATTTTTATGGATGCATGATTTATTTATTTTTGATGTGATTTTCATACCAAATGATATTTCGGTCAAAGATTTGAAAGTGTTTATTATTTTATCAATTGGTATCAGAGCAGGTTGCTTATCTTATTGGAAGTGTTTATTATTTCTAAAGCTAAAGATCTATGACTAGTATTTTGGCTCCAGGTTTGATTGAAGGCCAAAGCAACACCAGACCTCCTTACTTCGATAGAAAGGAATACAACGTATGGAAAAATAAGATGAAGGCATTCCTAAGATCCTAAGATCCAAAGATCCTCAGGAATGGGAAAGATCCTCAGGAATGGGATGTAGTTGAGAAATGAATTATTCCTAAAGCTGCATCAACCACAGGGAAAGAATTCGCTGATAGAGTGGGATTGTCACAAGCTGAAATTTCAAAGAGACAAGCCCTTGATGCAAAAGTTATCTACTCTCTATATTGTGCCTTATCTCCTACTAAGTATAACATAATTTTATCATGTGAAACAGCCAAAGAAGTTTGGGATAGATTGCACGTCACTTATGAAGGAACAGATCGAGTCAAAGAAACCAAGATCAATATCCTTCTTGGACAATATGAAGCCTTCAAAATGAAGTCAGGAGAATCCATCACGGATATGTTTAGTCGATTTACAGAAATTGTAAATGGCCTAGCATACCAAGGACAACCAATCTCAGGACCAATGAAGGTCAATAAGCTGTTGAGAGGACTCTCCAAAGATTGGAATCACGTAAAGACATCCATAAGAGAAACACAGAGGATCATGCCTCTTTCTGTAGATGAGTTGGTCGGCACACTTCAATCATATGAAGTCGAACAATTCAATAAGGACTTTGACACCAAAGGTAAGAAGTCAATTGCCTTAAAATCTAATGATGATTATGATGTTACAGATTTAGAAGAAGACTTGGATGACGAAGAGTTGGCACTTCTGGTTAGAAAATTCAGAAGGTTAAATAGGAAAGGAAGAAGGTTCAATGGAAAGAGACAAAACAATCAAAGATTTCAAAAGAGGTCAAATGAAGAAGACGACACCAACAATGATGTTGTTTGTTTTAAATGCAAGAAAAAGGGACACATCAGATCCAACTGTCCCTTATTAAAGAAAAAGAAAGGAAAACTAAAAAAATTCAAGAAAGCACTCAAAGCTGAAACATGGAGTGACACTGAGAGGGAAGAGGGTGATGAAGAATATGCCAACATTTGTCTTATTGCTGACTCAGACTCAAATTCAGACTCAAGCTCAGATTTAGACTCAGACTCAGACTCAAACAGCGATGTCAAGGTTAGAAATTTTAAAATTCCTACCAAAGTGTCGAACTACATTGATGAATTTTGTCTCAATCTTAAAGGCTCTCTTAAAAGGATTTCTGAACTAAAAAGGGAGAATTCCAAATTGAAATAACAAGAAAAGACTTTGGTTGAAAAAGTTGAAAATCTAGATAGGAGTCTTGCTATTTCAAAAGAAAATGAAATTGTACTTTCAAAAGAAAATGCTTGCTTAAAAGAAGATCTTTTAAAAGTCACAAAGAAATTTTCAATGGGAATTGGACAAAATTCTTTCTATTCAAAGACCCTACTTTAATAAATCTGGTCTAGGAATGACATATGAAACCATTCCCTTGATTGATTTTCCAAAGGTAAAAGAAAGAATTAAGAATAAGCCTACAAAATCTTTTTACAAGAATCATTTTCGAAAGGTTTTTGTAAAACCTGTTGAAAGAAATGCTCTTAGATGTTCAAAATGCAAAAGCTTAGAACATTTTGAGAAGGATTGTCCCAAAATTTGGAGACCTGTTAAGAAGAGTTGGGCAAAGACTGTTTATGGTACTAACAATAATGGACCCAAGAAAGTTTGGGTACCAAAGAAAACTTGAGTTTTTTCATTTAAATGCAGGTCACTATCAAGAAGAAAATCAAATGGTATTTGGATAGTGTCACGGGAGATTCAAATTGTTTCACAAAACTCTCTCATGTAAAAGGAGGAAATGTCTCTTTCGGTGGCAATAACAAAGGAAAAATTATTGGTCAAGGAACCGTGAAGATAGGAAACCTCACAACAATGTTTCTCTGGTTGAAGGGTTGAACTATAATCTTCTGAGTATTAGTCAATTATGTGACACTAGATACAAAATCAACTTTCAAGAAGATACTTGTTTTGAAACAAGCAAAGATCTCTCACAATCTTTCACTGGACGAAGACATGGAAACATTTATTTGCTAGATATAAAGTCTGATAGTTCTCAGTGCTTGATATCAATTCAAGATGAAGCCATTCTCTGGCATAGAAAGCTTGGACATGTCAACTTGAAGCAAATTGCAAAAGTCTCATCCAAAAAGCTTGTCCGAGGACTTTCTAACCTGAAGTATCAAAAGCATGAATTATGCACTCCTTGCGTACTTGGAAAACAAGTTAGAAATTCTTATAAATCTATAAATCAGGTATCCACTAAACGTGTTTTGCAACTATTACATGTGGATTTGTTCGGTCCAACAAGAACTCAAAGCATTGGAGGTAAAAGATATTGTTTGGTAATAGTAGATGATTATTCTTGTTTTACTTGGGTATTCTTTCTCGCAAATAAATCTGAAGCTTTATATTATTTTATTAAGTTTGCAAAGAAAATTCAAATTGAGAAAGGATATACAATTTCAAGTATTTGAATTGATCATGGTGGTGAATTTGAAAATCATGATTTTGCTAAATATTGTGGTGATTATGGAATTCAGCATAATTTTTATCCTCTTACACTCCACAACAAAATGGAGTTGTAGAAAGGAAAAATCGTTCTTTGCAAGAAATGGCAAAAACTCTTTCGATTGAAAGTAATATTTCTCCTCATTTTTGGGCTGAAGCTACTTCAACTGCTTGCTACATTATAAACAGAGTTTTTCTAAGACCTATTTTAGAGAAAACACCTTATGAATTGTTCAAAGGTAAGAAACCTATTGTCTCTTATTTTCATATATTTGGTTGTAAATGCTTTATCTTAAAGAATTCAAGTGATCGAATTGGTAAGTTTGAAGAAAAATCAGATGAAGGAATTTTCCTTGGCTACTCAATGATAAGTAAAGCCTTCAGAGTTTTCAACAAAAGGACTCAGACTGTGGAAGAATCCATGAATGTGAAGTTTGAAGACTCAGTTCAAAATCAGACTCAACTTAAAGATTATGAGTCTGGCCAAGCGTCTACGTATTCTCTTGAAGAAATTCAAATCTCAGACACTCAACCGCAAACCGAATTAGTAGCTCCAACTAAAACAAAGTCTCATCAAAGTGACAAACCAATTACAAATTAGAAGCATAAATCCAGTCATCTTGCAGATCTCATCATTGGCAACATTGATGAAGGAATTCGTACTAGATCCAAAAGGCATGAAGAGTCTAGTGCTCTAGCACTTGTTTCTGATGAAGGAGTACGTACAAGATCCAAAAGGCATGAAGAGTCTAGTGCTCTAGCACTCGTTTCTGAAATTGAACCCAATACTATAGAAGATGCATTGAAAGATGAAAGCTGGATTGAAGCTATGCAAGAGGAATTGAATCAATTCAAAATCAACAATGTGTGGGAACTCGTTCCTAAGCCAAAAGGTAAATCAATTATTGGTACTAAATGGGTTTTCAGGAACAAGCTGGATCAACAAGGAAAAGTGGTGAGGAATAAAGCAAGACTTGTAGCAAAAGGTTACACACAAGAAGAAGGAATCGACTATGATGAAACCTATGCTCTGGTACCGAGGTTAGAAGCTATAAGATTACTTCTTGCTTTTGCTTGCTTTAAAAATTTTAGGTTATTCCAAATGGATGTGAAGAGTGCATTTCTAAATGGAATTATCCAAGAAGAAGTCTATGTGGAACAACCGCCAAGATTTGAAGATCCAAGAAAACCAAACCTTGTTTTCAAATTGAAGAAAGCTTTGTATGGTCTAAAACAGGCACCTCGAGCTTGGTATGAAAGGTTAAGTAATTTCTTAATTCAAAGTGGTTTCTCTAAAGGTAAAGTAGATACTACTTTATTTATCAAAAGAGAAGGCTAGGATTTCATACTTGTTTAAATTTATGTTGATGATATAATATTTGGTTCTTCTAATGAAAATCTTTGCAAGAATTTTTCAAGTTATATGCAGAATGAATTTGAAATGAGCATGATGGGTGGATTGAACTTCTTTTTGGGACTTCAAGTCAAACAATCAAAAGAAGGAACTTTTATCCACCAAGAAAAGTATGCAAAAGACCTCATCAAGAAGTTTGGAATGGAGAATTGTAAGAAGACAGAAACTCCACTTTCAAGCTTAACAAAGCTGGATAAAGATGAAGAAGGAAAGAGTGTAGACCAAAAACTATACAGGAGTATAATTTGTTCACTTGTTTACCTTATGAAATAGGCTAGTGAATCAACCTAAAGGGGGGTGAATAGGTTGTTGCGGAATTCTTTTGGAATTTTTTGCGGTAGAATACGTTGATATCAAAGATATATCAATAATAAATAAAGCACGTATTCATAAAGTAAATAGAGTAGGGTAAGAGAGAATTGACACAAGGATTATAGTGGTTCGGCTTAGTCCAAGCCTACGTCCACTCTCCACGCCGGCAGCCAACCGGCTGTAATCACTATGTAGCAAACAAGAGTCTGTTACGGTATACGGACTAGACTTCTTCAATAGACAGTCTCTCCTACAGCTTCCTGCGCTTTCGCACTATATCACACTCTCTTCGATACACAATTTGAACATGAAAGATTTTAGAGAACAAGTGATTTTGGAGATTCTAACATCGAGATTTTTCTACCCAGTCTCTCCTTATTTCCAAGCAACATCGATCCACCTTAAATAGCCTTCGTGCCTTCATACCCGTTGGCACTTACCAAAAATTCATTCAATCAACCCATTGGACTGAATCAATTTAAGTGATCTCCTTGTCACCGAAAACATAAGTAGACAGTAGCTCGTCAATCCTGTTCGCCCATACAATCAGAATCTTGAGTTCCCAAAATTAGATTCTTCCAAGAATAAACTTGATCTTCAATGGATAAAATCCGAAGAATAAATCTTCCAAGCTCTCGATCATAGCCAGAGATATTCCATGGTTAAGATTAGGAAATATGAAATCCAATATCTTACTTTCCTTAGCCATAAGAATAACCTCGTGGCCAGCCCGTAAAAAATCGCGAACCTGTCTTCACACTTAGATTTGGGTCTTGAAGGTCGTCGATCGAAACGAGTTTTGAAAGTCTTCAGATTGAAACTATGTCTTGACTGACTTCAGACGGAAAAACTTCAGACCAAACTTCTGGGCCTGATTGTCTTTGAAAACCTTTAGACTTTGAAAACTTCAGACGAAACTGACTGAGTGTTGGAATCTTCACACTGAACTGTTGAGGCTGTTTTGTCAACTTCAAAACTCCAAGGGATTTTTCTTCAACACCTTTCAGCATCTAGACCTGATATTTTATTTAATGTTTGCATTTGTGCTAGATTTCAATCTAATTCTAAAGAATCTCACATGACTACTGTTGCAACCACGTCTAAGCTAGGTCTGTGGTATTCAAAAGAAGAAGACTTTACTCTCCTTGGATATTCTGATGCTGACCTTGCTGGCTGTAGAGTGGATAGGAAAAGCGCTACAGGTACTTGTCAACTACTGGGAAACAGGTTGGTATCTTGGTTCTCAAGAAAACAGGGTACCGTAGCTCTTTCAACTGTTGAAGCAAAATACATAGCTCTTGGGAGTTGTTGTTCTCAAATACTATGGATGCAACAACAATTGAGAGATTTTGGAGTTGATGAATCTTGCAGAGAAATCAAATGTGACAACACAAGCGCAATCAACCTTACAAAGAATCCAATACTTCATTTAAGAGCAAAGCATATTGAAATCAAGCATCATTTCATTAGAGATCATGTTCAAAATGGTGAAGTGGTGATTCAGTTCATTGATTCAAAGAACCAATTGGTAGACATATTCACAAAGCCCCTAGAAAAGGCTCACTTTGAATTAATTCGCTTAAGATTGAATGTCGCAAGACTTGAAGAGATTCAGACTTAAAACTAGAGTCTTGAAAAGTTCAGACTCAAAGGTGAGGTTTGAACGTCCTTAGTCTCAAAGTAAGGTCTGAAGGTGCTCAGACTCAAAAGCAAGATCTAAAGGTACTCAGACTCAAAGGTAAGGTCTGAAAGACTCCAGACTCTGAGGTAAAGTCTGAACATTCTCAGACTCTGACTTAAAGTCTGTTTGCGTATTTCGATATTCTTTATGCATTAAATTTATAATTTTTTTTATGAAATATCGAAATATGCTTTTATTCGACTTTTGACACATTAATGGCAGTTTTCTTTTTCGAAAAATTGCAGTTTACTTTTTCAAAATTAGCAGTTTTCTTTTTTCCTTTTTGCGACGGTTCAGTATCTCTTTTTTATCTTTTCTTAATATTTATACTTTCGAATCGTCGTCTTCATCCGCCACAACGTTTAAAAGCTATCTCGATTACTCTCTCTTTTTTAAACCCTAAAAGGCTTCAACAACTCTCCTTTATCGTCCCTGTTTGATTACTTTACTCAACAAAAATCCATCTTTTTTTTTGCGAACAAGTTGAGTTTTTGCTCTCGATTTAAGCATGTCTTCGAGAAAATCTTCAAGACTTGCTGGAAAGGGACGACAAGAGGGTCCTACTAGGGTTAACCTAACGGGCGAAGAAGATTCTCCACAAAAGGAGACATCGAGCCAACATTTTGAAGAGGAAGAAATTACCGAGCCCGCATTGGTAAGAACCCTGAGACCCAAGCTTGCGTATGATCTGTATAAAAGGTTGAAGGATGGGGGTACAGACTTGAAGATGATAGATGATTTTCTGAAGGAGAGAGGATTTAAGAAGGAATATATTTTCCTGAAAGAAATGGAAGATTTAGGTACTGTTAACAAAGGGCTCGCTCAGAGCACTCGTGAAAATATACCTAGTGATCCGTATTATGGAACTGCAAACTAGCCAATGGATGATGATGAGAGGCTGTTCTCTCAATTCCAGCCGAGGATGGGTGTGGCTGTGAATATTGTTTGTCCACAAGGCAGTCTTTTTCGATCTAGAGAACATGAGCGGATGTACACTAAGTTGCTGAAAAGAGGTGTTGTGAATCCGAGAACTGTGGACTTTAATTTCCTTGACTCAATCAAGATAAATCTCAGGGAAAAATTCGCGAGGCTACAACTGGAGAAGTTTTGTACAGACTCGACAAGTGCCTATCCTAAATTGACGGCATACTTTTACTCAAACTTGTCGTTTCTAGATGCCAACAGGTTGTCCTTCACCTTTATGGACAAAGAGTATGTTGTTGATGTTGACACTCTTGTTGATATAATTGGTGTGGAAAGAGGGTGTTTCCTACCAATCAAAGTGTCCACAGCATATGCTACTCTTGAAATTGTGTGAGATAGGAATGTGGAAGGCAAAATATCCTACACTAGGATGAATGCCTCAAATGTTTTGCTGCACAAGATCATTATCAATTGTCTCAGGCCGAAGACAACCTCCAAAACTGACGTCTCCAAAACTGAAGCAAAATTGATGTTTGCTCTTAAACAAGGCTGGCCCTTTTCTCTCCCCCATGTTATCCTATTCCACATGTACATGACTGTGGTTAAGGATAAGGGCCAATTGCCTTACTCGTTGATGTGGACATCGAGCCATATCGAGGAGGAGGTGCTAGGGACCAATTGTCTATTCCTACTGGTTCAATTACTCGAGCGCGGGCCAGGCAATTCAGGCAAACTGTTGGCGTCATGATTCATGATCTTTGGCGTGGAGATGACGTTGGATCAAATCTTGAAGAATCTTGGAAATCTTGGCGTAATCTTTGGCGTGGAGATGACGTTGGATCAAATCTTGAATTTTGGAAATCTTGGCGAAATTTGATTATCTGGTCATCAAATATTTGACCTTATCTGATCATCAAATATTTGATCAAGTCAAATACATTATCTTTTATTTAGATATACTCTAGAATTTGATCAAGTCAAATACATTATCTTTTATTTAGATATACTCTAGAATATAATATATTAGATTTCTAGGGTTGGTTTTAGGGTTTGTGTGGCAACTAGAAGGCCTATATTAAGGATTAACCGACTTTCTTTGGAGACAGATTTTACTTTGAGAAAAATTGAGAGAATTTCTCTTCTACTGTTCTTTTGAGGACTTAACCTTATCGAGGTTCCTTGTGACGGTTGATTCGACTTATCGAGCGAGATAGCGAATTCTTTCGCTCGTGGCGTCTATAACGTTGGTTGGTTGACACGTGTGGCATCCTAGAATTTGCATGACGACCCCTAGATACACAGCGGTCCACGACTAAGTGATGGAAGTACTGTCAGACTATATTATAGTCATTAGATCAATGAGTTACAATTAAACAAAGGCCGAGCATTGAATGAATTTTGTTTTATTGGAAATGTATCATATACTTATGTGTGACCAAGCTTGGACTAAAAGATGGATTGAAAAGAATTTTCTATACTTAGCCGTGTATCCTACGAATTGAACTACCCTTGATTTATGTTGTAGTATTATATGGCCATGCTAGTAATCGTAATTATGTATACATAAGCGGGATTAAAACTTAATTAGTTGGGCTTGGAATTTGGGCCAAATGGTGTGGGCCTAAGGCAAGCCAATTGGGCTGGCCCATGAGCCCAAGAAGCAATGCCACGGTCGACCAAGCTAAGGGAGAGAGAGACCGGTTTTTGCATGCAATTTTCCATGTGTCTTCAGCTTTGATAGGTGTCAAATTGCATGTAAAATCATCATTACCCCTAATGATGAGAAATTAGGGAAATAAAAAGAGATGTTGGCCGGTTCTAGAGGGGTTGGTTGATGGTGAGAGTGAGAGAAAGAGAGAAAGGAAAAGAGAAAGAAGAAGGAAGGAGAGGAAAGAAGCTGATCGTCGCCCGCTGTTTGCTCCTCCTTTTGGCGTGTGTTTTGCTGAAATTAGAGGCAAGAATTGATCCTTTAACTACTCTTGCTTGCTGTGTGTTGAATGTATTGTTGAGTAGTGGTTGAATTCGTGAGTTTTGAGTGTAGAAAACAAGGTTTTGAAGTGTTTTTGTTTGAAGGTGCAATCTGTCTCGAGTAGACCAGTGTGCGCTAGAAGATTGTGAGGGCTTGCATGTGACTTTAGAGTTGGAATTTGACTTCGACTTCTTCATGAGAGTTGTAGATCACATCTTAAAATACAACATACTAAAAATTGAGGTAAAATGGACAAGTTTTGTGGGGTGAAACCCATCTTCTACGAAAACGGTCGAATCTGGAATTGCATGTGGAGCTTTGGTGATTTTAGCTGCTGTACGTGACTTTTTACTGGGAATCTTTCTTCGACTCCTTCATAAGAGTTGTAGAGAACATCATGAGGATCAACATATTCAAAATTGAGACAAAAATAACAAGTATAGCTTAGTGAAATTCATTCTTTCTTAAAGATGTGGAATCTGGACGAGTTTTGTGGAATACCAGTGCTTTCAGGGACAATGAGACGATTTCTCTTTGGAAATTTCACCTTAATTCCTAAATGAAAGTTGAAGTGAACACTCTAAGCTAGAACATATCAAAAATCCAGAAGAAATGAAGGAGAATAAGTAGGAAAAATGGCAAATTTACGGTAATGTGTTGATCTGGATGCTACGATACAATGAACAGAAGTTTTTGTCGACTGTAATTAATTATCTATAACGAATTTGATCTTAATGTCTTCATGAAAAATATACTTTAGAATCTTGACTATCATGTGGTAAAATTTCATAATTTTTGAAATTTTGTGGGTATTTAATTTGAAGTGATTCTAAAGCTGTGCAATCTGTTGTGTCCGAAACTGTTAGCTGTATTACCTAAGTTGTATCTTTTTGTGTGGAGATAGATCTTTTGAATATGAGTTCTTCATGGAAGTTGCGCCTTTATGTCTTGATTTTTTTGTGATAAAATTTCATGATTTTTAGAGGTCATTTGGATATTTAATTTGGGGGAATTCTGAAACCGTGCAAACTGATGTGTCTGAAAATTGTGTGCTGCAATGTTTAAGTTGTATCTTTTTATGTGATGATTTTCAGAACTTGCATCCTTTATGAAAAGTGTGTTGTTATATCTCGACTATCACGTGTGTGAATCTCATAATTTTTGAGAATCATTTGGGCATTCAATTTAGACATTTTCAGAAATCATACATGCTGGATTTTGTAAACTTCAAAGAAAATGATATGTGAACTATTCTAAATTGCATGAATTAAATGGATGGTGTTGTCTCAAGTGATTTTATCATGCTGCATGAGTGATGGTATTTGGCACATCATGTAGTTATTAAAAGTGAACATCATATCATATGCCATATGAAATTGGACCATGCATGTGAATATAAATCATGATAAATGAGAAGGCCGCCGGATGGTGTGAGCCAACGATGCCCCGGGAGTGTCGGGATGCCCGGCCAGGGAGTGTAAATGCCGGATGCCCAGTGGCCCTAGGGGCGTAAATCTGGATGGCCTCGGAGTTGAGATGCCCGGAGCGTAGGGGATGCCGGAAGCCCGGATGGTGTGTGCCGGGGGATTCCTCGTGATGCCAGTTGGGGTGCGAGATGCCCGACCAGGGAGTGTAAATGCCGGAAGCCCGGATGGTGTGTGCTGTGGATTCCTCGTGATACCAGTTGGGGTGCGAGATGCCCGGAATGTGGGGGAGCCGGAAGCCCGGAGGTGTGTGCCGGGGATGTGTTTTCTTTTGCATTGATAGGACTGAGTGCGAGCAATAAAGGCCAAATAAGAATTGTGAAATTGGAAATGAGTCATGCATAGGGTGATATGTATGCATGGTATATGCATGAGCATTTGATGGTAAGTGCTTGGATAAATGGATACCTATGGCATTATGTTGGCATATGCATGAACATTTGATGATGTACTCAAATATGGTATGATGACATGTAAATGGCTGCAAGGTAAGTAGTGCATTGCATATATGAAATGATATGTGCTACGTTGTGATGTCTTGATTGTCTTGTATGATGTGTGAGTAGCTAAAGGGATCATTTATCTATTGAGTAGTTGTACTCACCCCTTTTGGGGACTAACTTTTCAGTTTAGAGATGCCGCTCCTACCTGTCACGCGGGGCACCTACTATGGCATTCCAACCGATGTAGAGGTTGAGGTGATGGAGATTGACTATCCTTCTATTCCTGGTCTGACTTTCATTCGGGTTCGTGCGGTTGTATCCTACGAGGTGGGCCTGGCTGATGGTCCAGTCGTTCAGGAGTTCATCTCCGTCCATGTTCGTCGAGACGAGATGATGCGGGGAATGTTACCACCGCCACCACCCGATGCGCCAAGATGGGTATGAGACCTGCGTGAGGAGCTAGGAGTTGATGTTTTTCTGGACATAGCCGATACCGGTGGATGGATTGAGCTATATGTGATAAGTTAGGAGGGTAGAGGTTTTTCTTTTGAGCTTGAGCCAAGCTAGTTATGAGTTGGCTTTTCTTTTGATTGTACCTACCCTAGAAAAATCCATCTTGTAAATATGTAAATAAAAATGGTTCGGTTTTTATCCTATGATGCTTTAGTTGGTGTGCATTGCCTCATGGTTGTTTGGAGGGAGAATTGGAGAGATTTGATTATGCTTTCGCAATTAAGCTGCGCTGGGACCGTTTAATTTTTTTTTTTAAAAAAAAAAGCTCAAGAATTTATGGCTTAACTTCATGGAGATGGATAACTGTGGCGACCTCAGTTGGTTCAGGGGTGCTACAACAAGCGTTCGTCAACAGGTCACGTTCATACCGAGGTTGCCAATCACAGGTTTGATTGGAGGTCGAGGTTTCGCAATTCGCACCATCGGGGCCTTCGTAGAACGATCTTTCCGCAACGATTCACATCATTTGGTATCAGAGCTTGGTTCTACAAGGTTTATTTATCTTTAATTTTCTGTTTATATTTGGCAATTTGAGATTTATTGGGCTAGGGATTCGGTTCTAGCCAATTTAGGGATTTGATTACTTTTGTGCTTCAATATATAGTTGTTTGCTGTTAGTTTTGATTTTTTTTTTCTAGCATCTTGAATTGTATCTGAGTTCGTCAAAAAAAAAGAAGAGAAAGTTCATCAAAAAAAAAAAAAAAAAAAAAGAAAGAAAAGGCACACAAAAAAAGTGCGCAAAAAAAAAAAAAAAACAGATTCGGCAAAAAAAAAGAAAAGCCGAACAAAAAAAAAAAAAAAAATCAAGAAGGAGACTCGTTTATTAGTGGATCGAATTGAAACAAAATCAGTAGTGATTTGCGTTTCAATTGGAATTTCGAAAGTTGTACTTGTTGGTTTGAAATTGTTACTTATTGAAACAAAATCAGTAGTGATCTAATCTTGTTTGATTAGTT
This sequence comes from Eucalyptus erythrocorys, assembly GCA_014182555.1. Lineage (NCBI taxonomy): Eukaryota > Viridiplantae > Streptophyta > Magnoliopsida > Myrtales > Myrtaceae > Eucalyptus > Eucalyptus erythrocorys. Next base: position 28,233,641 of record CM024598.1, on the reverse strand, counting down.
TGATTGATTGTCGTGAGGGGGTTGAGAGACAGGTTTGAGTCTGATAAAGAACTTGTGAGAAGAGAATACAAAAGGGAAAAGGCAAGAGTGTGTGAGATTAATTGAGGGTGGAAAAAGCCTAGACTTGAGTTAAACACGAGGGGAGTGACAAACACCTTGAGAGAAACACGTGAGGGAGAGATTGGTGAGGATTTTTGTGACTAACGTTTACTTGCAGGTTTAAAAATATGTCGCGCGAAGAAAGCGTGAATCAAAGGGAGGTTGACCCCATACGAAGGGATGAAGTGCTCGTGGAAAGCATCCAGCAACGAGGGCCGTAGTGAGAGGAACTTAGTGGCCGATTGATGGGGAATGGCATGGGGGATTGATGGTGACCGAGAGCTACCCCGAGGAAGGCCGCAACATCAGCGAGACACCTCTACTACACGACCTAGAAGCAACGGCATTATGATGATGATGAGGCCGACATGGAGGATGATCGAGATGCTCAATTTGGAAGGCGGAATGGAGGCCGCGGGTTTAGACACTGAGAAGATAATGAACTTGGCAATATCAAGATGAAGATTCCTTCTTTCCAAGGGAAGAATGATCCCGATGCGTATCTAGAGTGGGAGAAACGCATGGAGATGGTATTTGATTGCCAACGATACTCCGAGCTCTAAAAGGTAAAAATTGTAGCTGTTGAATTTACTGATTATGCTATAATTTGGTGGGATCAACTTGTGACTAGTAGGAGGCGCAATGGTGAAAGACCGATAGAGACATGGGATGAGATGAAAGCGGTGATGAGGAGGCGTTTTGTACCAAGTCATTACCATCGAGATTTGTTTCAAAAGTTACAAAATCTCACACAAGGCAATAAGAGCGTGGAAGAGTATCACAAGGAGATGGAGATTGCCATGATTCGTGCTAATGTGGTGGAGGATCGTGAGGCCACAATGTCAAGATTTTTGAGTGGTTTGAGCCAAGACATAGCAAGGGTGGTGGAGCTGCAACACTATGTTGAATTAGAGGAATTAGTGGACAAAGCCATCAAAGTTGAGCGGCAATTGAAGTTGGATCGAAATCACAAGAGTGGAGGAGGTTCAAATCATAATTGGAGATCCAATTGGAAGAGAGATGAGAAGCCAAATTGGAGAGGAAACAACACCAAAATTGAAACCTCAAAGGAGAAGGAGAGGGATGGTAAAGTTGGGACAAATCCGGTTTCAGGTAAAACTGAAAACCCTTACACTAGAACTCGTGAAATTAAATGTTTTAAGTGTTTGGGCAGAGGTCATATGGCGAATCAATGCCCTAATAGAAGGGTGATGATCATGACTAGACATGGTGTTGTTAAGTCCGAAAGTGAAAGGGAAGAAGAGGATGATGAGATGCCACCATTGGAGGATTGTAGTGATGGAGAATAGTTATAAAAGGAGACCTATTGGTGGTTAGGCGTTCACTTAGTGTGCAAATAAATGAGGAGGAGCATCATCAACAAAGAGATAACTTGTTTCATACAAGATGTGTGGTGAATGGTAAGATCTGTAGTTTGATAATTGATGGAGGTAGTTGTGCAAATGTGGCAAGTTGTATTATGGTGGATAAGTTGGGTTTGAAGACGACAAAGCACCCTAGGCCTTATAGACTTCAATGGTTAAATGATAGTGGTGAGGTGAAAGTGTCAAAGCAAGTTCGAATCCCATTTGAGATAGGAAGATACAAGGACGAGGTAGAGTGTGATGTTGTACCTATGCAAGCGGGTCATATCTTACTTGGAAGACCATGGCAATATGATCGAAGGGTACATCATGATGGGTATAGTAATCGTTACTCATTGGTGATGAATCAAAAGACTTACACCTTGGTACCAATGACACCTAGTGAGGTGTATCAAGATCAGTTAAAGTTACAACAAGAAGTTGAGAAAGACAGAAAATGTGAGAAATCTGAGGGCTTGTGTGATGTGTCTGAGATGCAAGGAAAAGGAGAGACCGAGAGAAGGATTGTGGTAAAAATCGAGGGAAAAGAAGAGAGGAAAGAAAATAGGCAAAAAAATTTTTATGCGAATTCGAGTGAGGTGAGGAGAGCTTTAGTTCTAAATCTACCAATGCTTGTACTTTTGTACAAGGAGGTTTTGTTTTCTACTAACGATCTTGACACAAGTTTGCCTAGTCCTATTGTGACTTTATTGCAGGAATGAAAAATGTCTTTCCTGATGAACTTCCTGGAGGGATACCACCAATTCGAGGCATAGAACATCAAATCGACTTGATTCCTGGTGCGTCATTACCTAATCGACCTGCATATCGAAGCAATCTTGAGGAGACAAAGGAACTTCAACGGCAAGTTAGCGAACTATTGGAGCGAGGGCATGTGAGAGAGAGTCTTAGCCCGTGTGTCGTCCCTGTTTTGTTGGTGCCAAAGAAGGATGGAACTTGGCGAATGTGTGTTGATTGCCGAGCAATCAATAATATTACGGTAAAGTATCGACATCCTATTCCTAGGTTAGATGACATGTTGGATGAGTTGCATGGTTCTTGCATTTTCACTAAAATCAATTTGAAAAGTGGATATCATCAAATTAGGATGAAAGAAGGTGATGAATGGAAAACTGTATTTAAGACCAAGTATGGATTATATGAGTGGTTAGTCATGCCATTTGGGTTAACTAATGCACCAAGCACATTTATGCGACTTATGAATCATGTTTTGCGTGCTTTTATTGGTTGATTTGTGGTTGTCTATTTCGATGACATTTTGATATATAGCCGAAGCCCTGATGACCATATTGAGCATCTGCGAGCTATCCTACAGGTTTTAAGGGCTGAGCAACTATACGCTAATCGAAAGAAGTGCTCTTTTGTTACTAACAAGTTAGTATTTCTAGGATTTGTTGTTAGTGCTTATGGTATACAGGTTGATGAAGAAAAGATCAAAGCTGTCCGCGAATGGCCAACACCTAAGACCGTAGGAGAGGTGCGTAGCTTTCATGGATTGGCTAGTTTTTATCGGCGATTTGTGAGAAATTTCAGCACTATCACCACACCTTTGACCGAGGTTATCAAGAAGCACGTGGGTTTCACATGGGGAGAAGAGCAAGAGAAAGCTTTTAATCTGCTAAAAGATAAGTTGACTAATACTCCTTTGTTATCTTTGCCGAATTTCAATGCTACTTTTGAGATAGAGTGCGATGCTTCTGGTACAGGAATTGGAGCCGTGTTGATGCAAGGAGGGCGTCCCATAGCTTATTTCGGCGAGAAATTGAGTGGAGCAACATTGAATTATCCTACCTACGATAAGGAGATGTATGCTTTAGTGCGAGCTTTGGGGACTTGGCAACATTATCTATGGCCGAAGGAGTTTGTGATCCACACCGATCACGAGACCTTGAAGTACTTGAAAGGGCAGCAAAAATTGAATAAAAGACATGCCGAATGGATGGAGTTCATTGAGACTTTTCCATATGTGATAAAGTACAAGAAAGGTAAGGAGAATGTGGTAGCCGATGCACTTTCTCAAGGTACACGATTCTAACTACTTTAGAAGCAAAGTGTTTAGGTTTTGAGCATATCAAGGGCTTATATACTGATGATGATGACTTTGGGAGAGTATATGAAGCATGTGAACACGCTGTATTTGATAAATTCTATAGGCATGAAGGTTATCTTTTTCGTGAAAACAAACTATGTTTGCCTAAGTGTTCTTTGCGTGAATTGTTGGTGCGAGAAGCGCATAGTGGTGGTTTAATGGGGCATTTTGGCATTAATAAGACTTATGAAGTGCTGCATGAACATTTTTATTGGCCACATATGAAGAGAGATGTCACATGCGTCTGTGAGAGATGCATTGCTTGTAAGCAATCTAAGTCTACAACTAAACCACATGGCTTGTATACGCCATTACCTATTCCAACGCATCCTTGGATTGATATTTCTATGGATTTTGTGTTAGGATTGCCTAGGTCTAAGTATGGTAGAGATTCTATTTATGTGGTTGTTGATCGGTTTTCAAAGATGGCTCATTTTATTCCTTGTCATAAAACTGATGATGCATCTCATGTTGCTGATTTGTTTTTTAAGGAAGTTGTACGTTTGCATGGCATGCCTAGATCCATTGTTTCAGATCGAGATTCTAAATTTCTTAGCTACTTTTGGAAAACATTGTGGAAAAAACTAGGAACACGGTTGTTATTTTCTACTACTTGTCATCAACAAACTGATGGTCAAACCGAGGTAGTTAATAGAACTTTAGGGGTATTGTTGTGTGCTATTATTAAAAAGAATATAAAATCTTGGGAAGATTGTCTGCCACATGTTGAGTTTGCATATAATAGGAGCATGCATTCTGCTACTAAATTTACACCATTTGAGGTTGTCTATGGTTTTAATCCGTTAACTCCTTTAGATTTAACCCCTTTACTTGTTAATGAGCGTGTGGATTTAGATGGAGCAAAGAAAGCCGAATTTGTCAAGGCATTGCATGAGAAGACGCGCATAAATATTGAGCGCAAGACTGAACAATATGCAAGGCAAGCCAATAAAGGGCACAAGGAAGTGGTGTTTGAACCTGGCGATTGGGTTTGGGTTCATATGCGCAAAGAGCGATTTCCTGAGCAGCGACATTCTAAGTTATTACCGCGAGGGGATGGACCATTCATGGTGTTAGAAAAAGTTAACAATAACGCTTACAAGCTTGATCTTCCAGGTAAGTATGACGTTAGTGCTACATTTAATGTTTCTAACTTGACTCTTTTTGATGCCAGTGATGATTTGAGGGCAAATCCTTTGCACGGGGGAGGAAATGATGTTGACATCGAGCCATATCGAGGAGGAGGTGCTAGGGATCCATTGTCTATTCCTACTGGTTCAATTACTCGAGCGCGGGCCGGCAATTCAGGCAACCGTTGGCGTCATGATTCGTGATCTTTGGCGTGGAGATGACGTTGGATCAAATCTTGAAGAATCTTGGAAATCTTGGCGTAATCTTTGGCGTGGAGATGATGTTGGATCAAATCTTGAATCTTGGAAATCTTGGCGAAATTTGATTATCTCGGTCATCAAATATTTGACCTTATCTCGGTCATCAAATATTTGATCAAGTCAAATACATTATCTTTTATTTAGATATACTCTAGAATTTGATCAAGTCAAATACATTATCTTTTATTAAGATATACTCTAGAATATAATATATTAGATTTCTAGGGTTGGTTTTAGGGTTTGTGTGGCAACTAGAAGGCCTATATTAAGGATTGGCCGACTTTCTTTGGAGACAGATTTTACTTTGAGAAAAATTGAGAGAATTTCTCTTCTATTGTTCTTTTGAGGACTTGACCTTATCGAGGTTCCTTGTGACGGTCGATTCGACTTATCGAGCGAGATAGCGAATTCTTTCGCTCGTGGCGTCTATAACGTTGGTTGGTTGACACTCGTTCGTCAACAGGTCATGTTCATACCGAGGTTGCCAATCACAGGTTTGATTGGAGGTCGAGGTTTCGCAATTCGCACCATCTGGGCCTTCGTAGAACGATCTTTTCGCAATGATTCACATCACTCGTCTCTCATCACCAAGTTGTTCAGGCACTTTAAGATACAAATTCCTGCACCTTTATGCCTGACTAGTCTAAGCTTGATGCTTGTGGGTTATAAAATGGTGGTGAAGATGAAGTTTCAAGAGCTAAACACTACTTTGGAAGGATTGAAGGAGAAGACTCCCTCCAAAGAGTTTGCTACTGCTTCTACAAAGAGAAAGGGCAAAGAGCCCATGGCTGTCTCCGAGAAAAAGCGAAAGAAAGTCATCCTACAGGATGAGGATGATGAAGAAGAATTTGACGATGCCATGACTCTTTCTGCTCTCACAAAGTTGAGTAGCACAGTTAGTTTGAGAGCTGATAATGAAGAGAGGGCACGGAGAGAAGCAAAAGAAAAAGAAGAAGCTGAGAGAGTGAGAAGAGAGGAAGAACAGAGGAAATAAGAGGAGGAACAGAGGAAAGAAGAGGAGAGACAGAGGAAAGAAGAAGAGGAAGCACGAAGAAGAGAAGAAGAAGAAGTGAGAAGAGAAGAGGAAGAGAGAAGAAGGAAAGATGAAGAGGAGAGCAAGGCTAAGGAGGATATTGCTGAAGGAATTGAGCCATCTTTTGCTCAAGAATAATTTGGAAAGGAGGTCGAAATGCATCACAGTGCTGAAGATGAAATGGATTTTGGCGAAGAATATTCGACTCCACCCACTGGCAATAAAATAGGGGGAGTTGCTGCTGATCAAGGAACCATATTGCCATTGCATTACAGTGATGTCAGTAGGTCTGGAGCAGATGCTGAAGACATTTATGCATCTCACTTCCCAGAGATTGAAGAATCCTCTCCATTAGAAAGGCAAAGGGCTGAAAAGGATGCACCGAGCTTTCAAACTCCAAGAACAGAGTTTGCTGGTCCTAGTACAGGTAATGCTAATTCAACAGCATTTTCACAATTGTTGGATATTATGCTGGACCTTTAAAAGCAGGTTTTTGGAATGGATTATGAGCTGAGGGATCTTAAGAAGGCAATGTTGAGTACTTCCATGTCCATGCAAGACCAAATCAATGCACTGAAACTTCAAGTGGAATCGAATGTGAACGGTGCTGAGTTGGTTTCAGTGAAGAAAGCTCTCACAAGCCTCGAGAAGACAGTGCAATCGCTCAGCGAATATCATCTTGTTCGCATTCCAAAGGAGCCCTGAATTTTTATCAAACCCACTCTTAACCACTTTACCTACTTTTGATGGGACAAAAATGGGGAGAGTTTGTAGATTTGAATTTTTTTATTGAACTTATTTGAACTTTTATTTCGTTTGTTTTTGATTTTAGACTGTTTATGACTTTGAACTTTTTGGTTGTTGGGTTGTTTATTTGAACTTCTATGACTTTGTTTATGCACTGGTTTGATGATTGGTTTTGTAGATTTGTGGACTTGCAGGATCATTATATTTGTGAGGATAATTGTTATTGGACTAACATCTTTTGTGTTTGCAGAAGCATTCCTCAAAATATACATGAGTTTTCCTTGTAGGTTATAAGTTTACAAATCTGCCGAGGTGTTTTGTCACCATAAAAAATGGGGAGATTGTTGAAGAAAAATCCCTTATAAGTTTTGAAATTAACAAAACATCATCGTCAGTTAAGTCTGAAGAATCCAAGACTCAGTCGCTTAAGTTTGAAGAGTTCAAGACCCAAGCGTTTCCGTCTGAAGACAGTTAGACCCAGAGTTACGGTCTGAAGATCTTCAGACCCAATCAAAGTCTAAAGACAGTCAGACCCAGTTTTTGCGATTTTGCTAGGTTGTCAGCAGGTTATTTTTATGGTTAAGGAAATCAAGATTTGGATATTATCTTTCCTAACTTATCCATGGAATATCTCTAGCTGTGATTGTGAGCACGAAGGATTTTATCCTTTGAAGATCAAGCGAGTTTTTGGAAGGATCTAATTTTGGAAACTCAAGATCCTGATTATATGGGCGAACATGATTGACGAGCTATTTTCTACTTATATATTCGACAACGTGAAGATCATTTAAATTGATTCATTCCAACGAGTTGATTGGATGAATTCTTGGAAAGTGCTAACGGCTATGGAGGCATGAAGGGATATTTAAGGTGTGTCTAAGTTGTTCAGAAATATTAGAGAACCGATAGAAAAATTTCGAAGTTAGAACCTCTGAAACCTTTTGTTCTCAAAATCTCTTGTGCTCAAAATTGTGTACCGAAGAGAGATACTTACAGTGTGAATTTACGAGAAGTTGTAGAAGAGACTTTCTACTAAAGAAGTCTAGATCGTGGACTGTAAAGCTCTCATTTGCTATATAGTGATTACAGCCAGTTGGCTGCCAGCCTGAAGAGTGGACGTAGGCTTACAACAAGCCGAACCACTATAATTCTTGTGTCAAATTTCTCTTACCCTTCTCTACTTATTTTTATGGATGCATGATTTATTTATTTCTGATGTGATTTTCATACCAAATGATATTTCGGTCAAAGATTTGAAAAGAATTACATAAACACCTATTCACCCTCCTCTAGGTGTATTTACTAGCCTTTATCACTACATAGTTTTGGAATCACAACCATTGATGTAAAAGAATGAGATACTGATTGCCATGATTTTTCTTCTTATTAATGTTGTTAAATATCATAGAATGCTATTCAATTATATTAATTTGTTTTGGCTTGATGAAAAGTTTTTCTTAATAATTGATATAATAAAATCAACATGTGTGAATAAATAGAAGTAGTTTCTTTTCCTCCAAAATCTAAGATATATTTTCCAATCTATTTCTCATTAAAATAAATGGAAATATTTATGCAGTGAATCAATATCGCACAGTTTTAATAGGGGAAAATGTCACAAATGGTCCCTATATTTTTAGTCAATGTGCAATTTCGTCCATGAACTTTCAATTCGCTCAATTTGATCCCTGAACTATTGATAAATGTCCGATTTAGTCCCTGAACTTTCGATTGGCTCAATTTGATCCCTGAACTATTGATAAAATGTCCGATCTAGTCTTTCGTTTTATCAAAGAGGAAAAAAGAGGAAAAAAGGAAAAATAATAACGAAGGACTAGATTGGACATTTTATCAATAGTTCAGGGACCAAATTGAGCCGATCGAAAGTTCAAGGACTAAATCGGACATTTATCAATAGTTCAGGGACCAAATTGAGCGAATTGAAAGTTCAGGGACGAAATTGCACATTGACTAAAAATATAGGGACCGTTTGTGATATTTTCCCTTTTAATAGCTACATAGTTTGGAATCATGGCCATGGATGTAGAAGAATGAGACACTCACTGCTCTGTTTTTTTTTTCCCTTCCTACTAATGTTGTTAAATATGGCGAGTGCTATTCAATTTTGTTAATTTATTCTGTTTTGTCTTGCTTGAATCGATGTAATAAAATCAACCCATGTGAATAAACATAAATAGTTTCTTTTCCTCCAAAATCTAAGATTCATTTTCCAATCCATTTCTCAATAAAATATATACAAATAATTAAGTAGTGAATCGATATCGCATAGTTCCGATAGCTACACAATTTTGAAATCGTGGCATAGATTTAAGAGAATGAGAAACTAACTACTATATTTTTTTTTTCCTACTAATGTTGTTAAACATCGTAGAATGTTATTCAATTACATTAATTTATTCTGTTTTGTCCTAGTTGATGAAAAGTTGTTCTTAATAATCAATGTAATAAAATCAACATGTGTGAATAAACATAAATATTTTTTTCCCTCCAAAATCTAAGATTCATTTTCCAATATATTTATCAATAAAATAAACATAAATATTTATACAATGGAACCTTACCAAAAATAAATAAATTATGCAGTGGATCAATATCACATAGTTTCAATAGCTACACAGTTTTGGAATCATGGTATTGATGTATAAGAATGAGACATCGACTGTTATATTTTTTTTTCTTTCTATTAATGTTGTTAAATATTGTAGAATGTTATTCGCTTACATTAATTTATTTTGTTTTGTCCTGCTTGATGAAAAGTTTTTCTTAATAATCTTTGTAATAAAATTTAAATTTACAAAATATATGATCATGATTTTCTAGGGATTTATGGTTCAGAGTGCAAAAATCTTGACAATGCTGATGGAATTGCATAGTTTTTTCCCCATGCGGTGCCGTCGAAGTTAAGCTTAGGAGAAGCCTCTAGCTAGGCCTTTAACTAGTGATGCTAGGTCCCATTTTCGTGATGCAGATTTTGACCATATTAAAAGTAGAAACTGATATCCACATGCGCTTTTAAGGAAAAAAGGAAATCCCAATTTCATTTAATTTGAAAGATGAAAAAATAACATTAAAAATTCCAAATTATACTAATTATGACATTAGTGTTCATGACAACATGCTCAATCACAGTTCCTTTCAAAACTGCTGTTGGAGTACTGACAACGAAAGGTTGTGGTGAAAAATAACAGTTTATTGGGAAATAATTTGATGTGGCTAGGAAACAAAAATGACATCGTTTTGGTTGCTAAAGTCGATTTCGAGCAAAAATTAGGTTTTCATCTCTCTCTCCCCCCATTCATGGTGATGTTGAGAGATGAAAGCTTAGGAATTAAGGTCAGTGAGATGCTAGACCAATCACAACAATTGGACACACTAGAGCTCAAGTTCCAATAAGAGAGGGCATCCATGGGTTGAAGGATGAGTTGTTAAATTGAATGAGGATGGATTATTCGGGATCACTCACCTATACAAACATCAATGGAAAAGACAAAGCACACAAGAAATTATCAATTTTCTAATATTCTTCTTTTTGTGAAAAGGGTAAAAATGAAAGAAATAATGCCTGGCTAAAAAACCTCATTTTTTTCTTCACTAAAGTCATGTTGGATTCATATTAACCTCATTTGCTTTCAATTGTCTATGTAACCAGCCACGTAACATTTTTGACAATAATATTAGATGAGATCAAGCTATTGATATTTGTTAAATATATTTTGAGGATGAGCCTTAAACGGAACCCGACCTGATACCTGGTTGGATAAATGTGCTAAAATAGGACAGGTTATGCACTGATTGTTCTCTTGTCCAAGTTTGAACGTTTGACCAGGAAGTGGGCGTGGACAAAAGGAAGCAACGTGGGGCCAGGAGAAATTAGAAATGAGAAAAGAAAAGGGAAAAAATCACGAAAAACCCCAAACTTTTCCCTGAGTGACACATTTATCCCAAACTTTTTTTTGTATCGTGAAAAACCTCAAACTTTCCAAACCGTGACACATTTACCCCATAAGGGCATTTTTATCTTTTTAGTTTATGTTTTTTCTTTTTTCTTTTTCTTTTTTTTCTTCTTCTTCCCTCTGCTGGAGAGGGTCGCCCTTGCCGGCGAGGGGCGATGGCGGCCCTCGCCCGATCTGGCATCGGGCGGCCCTCGCCGGCGTCGGGCGAGGCCACCGACGCTAGATCCGGCGAGGGTGCCCTCGCCGACGTCGGGCGAGGGCGGCCCTCGCCTTCGTCGGGCGAGGGGTGGCCTCGCCCGGATCCGGCGAGGGCCACCCTCGCCCGACGCCGCAAGGGCGCCCTCGCCGGCAAGGGCCGCCCTCGCCCGTCGCCCGAGGGCCGCCCGACGCCGCGAGGGCCGCCCTCGCCCCATGCCGGTGAGGGCGACCCTCGCCGGCGTCGGCTTCCTCCGCCGGCTCCGCCATGGCTGGCGGAGGGAAGAAGAAGAAGAAAAAAAAAAGAAATTTTTTTTTAAAAATGAAAAGACCAAAATGCCCTCCAATTTTGGAGTAAATATGTCACACTTGGAAAGTTCAGGGTTTTTGGTGTCACAAAAAAAAGTTTAGGGTAAATGTGTCACGGTTTGGAAAGTTTGGGATTTTTCACGGTACAAAAAAAAGTTTGGGGTTTTTCGTGATTTTTTCCCAAAAGAAAATAAAGTAAAATGCATAGATTTTCTTTCGGCTAAGCCCTACGTCGTCCCTTTCCCACCATGTAGCCGTCGCGGGTTCCTTCGTGCAATGCAAAAAAAGCCACGTAGCGAAGTAAAGGCCTGCAAAAAAGAATGGCCGGTTGAATCCAGTTCTCGAAAGTGTCCGTCTAATTTTCGATTCCAAAGGTTCAATTTCTAATTCCAAGGGAGAGCTGGATTGGATTAGACCGATCATGTATATAAATATATATATATATATATATATATATTTTTTTTTTAATTTTTTTTTTTTTTTCAAAAAAATTAGTAGGTCTAATTTATTTTTTCTAGGAACTAGGTGCTTGTAATTGGAAAATAAGAAATGTGGATGCAAGTAAAAGATTTGTCTTGAGTTCTGCATTTATTTTTTTCGGTGAAAGATTTGTCTTGAGTTTTGTATTTATTTTTATTTTTTTTGTTAAGGTTTAGTTTTGCGTTTGTTTCCAAGTGATGATTTGGACAATTAAATATTTGGATGGAAACATAAAATGAAAATAGTGACCGGTTCTATTGGACCGGATTAGATCAATGATCGAGTCCGGTTCCCAATCTTAGGACCAATCGGTCCAGCCCTTAGTTCCCAATTTAGGGAATTGGACCAGTAAGTGATCACCCCTATAGTGAAGGGTGTTCCTTGAGAGACGAGAATCATAGACACAAACAAGACATGCCTACGAAAAGAAAAGAAGCTGAAATGTATGAGAAGAGATGCAGATACATGATATTTATTTGTAAACACCTTGAGTAAAACTTGAGTTTGCGAATGACTATAAATTTTGATTCTCCTATTATGATGAAGTTTTTGCTAGTAATTCTTCCGTGATATTGACACTTGATACCAAATCACGTAAATCTTTTGATTCCTTTATCATTTCTCGTTTATTTTCTAGAGTAATTTTGCAGTGATATAAATTGTAAGATCCCGGCTGGCTTTCACATTGACATTACAACAATATTAATGCTTACATAATTTGGAGTTTTTAATAGCATCGGTATTAATCGGTACACAGTGGTCCTGATTTGAGAATATTTAGTGTTTTATTCTGGGAGATTTCTGTGTCTTTGTTTCTACATTTGCGACAGGAAAAAAAAATTGACGCATCTTTTCGACAGAAAAAAAGGATAACGCATCATCATTTGCAGCTTGTCAAAGCGGGACCCATGATTGACCCATCGTTCCGTCGGTCGAAGGGCAGGTACACCGTACACGAAGCGGGAAGACGCGAGGACGGAGACCATCGGGGCGCGCCTTATTGTCCACCCAGTTCTTCCTACACCATTCACTTTACGGATATCAGGTCGAAGTCGAGTATTCCAGCTCGTCTACATCGTGGAGTATTCCGACCTTCACGCATTCATTAGTCAGCTAATTCACGCGTACAAGAATCGCATCGAAGGAACTTGTCATCAGATGGGTCTTTATTCAGCTTCCAAACCCACTTTCAAATTTGTGGTATGCAGATCCAACCTTTGTTTTTCCTTTTCTATCTTGTAAATGAAAAATCGGGTTGCCTTTTCTATTAATTTGCTTTTGAGGAGCATTTCGATGTCTACTTCCCGCGTGGTACTTTGCCTTTGAAGTGCCCCGCTTTTCTCCCGGCAAGTAATCCGTCTGTTCTTGGATTCTTTGACTTCAAATCGAAGTCGTTTGAGCAAACGAAGAGAAAAAGAAGAAGATGATTGGAGAGCGAGTTCTATTGTCGCAGGCTGAGAGCATTTCAATTTAGTCGGTCGATGTTCTGGGAGTCCAAATATACTGGTGGTTTGCATCAAAACATGATGTTAGGGTAGGGACTTTGATAGGGTATGAGTGAGAAGAATATATGACTATGGATCCTTTGTTCTTTGATTCCTCTGCTCGTATCAATGGAGATGATCGTCCCATAGATAGCCATGCCTTTTCACCTAGATACTCGGGTCTCGCAGATGGTTTCTTTTTGGATGACCCTTTCCTCGACCTTAAATCCTCAGATAGTGCTTTTCTTTTGAATGAAGTAGACCCTGCGAATGATCTCCCTTCAAAATCTGTAGACCTCGGTATTGGAGATTTAATGTTTCCCTCGACAAGCAGGGTCTCAGATGGAGGCCCATTTGGTCCATCTATGAGCTCGAATAGTGCCCTGAGTTTAGGGGGAGATTCGCTCTCGCCATCGGGGGACACTGACTCATCGGATCCTGTTCTAAAGTACATAAGTCAGATGCTTATGGAAGAGAACATGGAGGAGCAACCATGGGAATTTGCTAATCAGGTTGCTCTGCAGAATGCTGAAAAGTCATTGTACGATGCCCTTGATCAGCAGCATTCAGAGGTGTCTGATCAGAGCCCCTCACAGCTTGTTTTAAGCCATAATATCGAGAGCCCAAATAGCAATCTTTCTGGAAGTAGCAGTGCTCGTGGAAGCCTCGATGCTACAAGCGTTACTGTTAGCTCTAGCGACTCAGCTGATGCTAATATTCTTTACACGATTGAAGAACATGGCCATGCTGTGCAGGAAAATTCTGACCTGGACTTCCCATCGAACGTGGATTCCAGTTCACGATTGTTGTCCAATTCTTCAAGCAGCATCACAAACTATGATGATGGGTCTGAGGAATCTTTGCACAAGCTTCTTGTCAAGAGCATTTTCAATGATAGTGAGTCTATGGTTCAGTTCAAGAAAGGATTAGAGGAGGCCAGCAAATTCCTTCCTACAAACGATCAATTAGGAATTAACCCAGAGGACAGCAAACCGCCATCGGAAACAGAGAAAGGAACCCCAAGAATGCGCATCAATGAGGAGATCAACATGAGGCGCTCAACTGACGGATTCAAGGGATTAAAAAATCACAAGAGGGACGAGGACACTTTTGAAGAAGGCAGGGCCAATAAGCAAACAGCCTTGTATAAAGAAGAGAGTGAATTTTCCGATTTGTTCAATAAGGTGTTGCTATGCGACGAAAATGGTGAGGCTATGTGTTCCGGTGATAAATCTGTGGAGACAGGGCCGAGCAAAGACATACGGTCACAAAGGAACGTGCACGGTTCCAATAGAGGTAGAGGCCGTGGCAAGGAGCAGGGAAGTGAGAATACTGTTGACTTGAGAAGTCTTCTGATTCTCTGTGCACAAGCCATCTCTACTAGTGATTTCAGGACCGCTAATGAATCGTTGAAGCAGATTAGGGAGAACTCTTCTCCATCTGGGGATGCCTCTCAAAGACTGGCCCATTACTTTGCCAATGGGCTAGAGGCACGATTGGTGGGCAGCGGGACTCGAACGCAACACTTCTTTTCTAGTTTTGTCGCCAGGAGGACCTCAGCAGCCGATATCTTGAAAGCTTACCACCTTCACATTTCAACATGTCCGTTTAGTAAGTTATCCATTTGCTTTGCAAATTACATGATTTTGAGATTTGCAGAGAAAGCCACTACCTTGCATATAATAGATTTTGGCATTGGATTTGGTTTTCAATGGCCAATCCTCATCCAGAAGCTCTCTTCTCGATCAGAAGGGCCCTGTAAATTGCGCATCACAGGGATAGAGCTTCCACAGGCTGGTTTTCGCCCGTCAGAAAAACTAGAAGAGACAGGTCGTCATTTGGAAAAGTGTTGTGAGCGTTTTAATGTCCCTTTTGAATTCAATTACATAGCATCGAAGAATTGGGAATCTGTCAAACTCGAGGATCTCAAGATTCAAAGCAATGAGACAGTTGCTGTGAATAGTTCAGATCGGTTTAGGATTCTCCTTGATGAGACAGTTGGGGACAACTGTCCACGGGATGCTGTGTTGAATCTAATTTGGCAGATTAAACCAGATATTTTTGTTCATGCTGTATCTAATGGCTCCTTCAATGCGCCCTTTTTTGCGACAAGATTCCGAGAGGCACTTTTTCATCTTTCCGCAGTGTATGATATGTTTGATGCTATTTTAGATAGGGACAGCAATGAGAGGTTGGTTATTGAGAGAGAGTTCCATGGACGGGAAATTATGAATATCGTAGCATGTGAAGGTTCGGAAAGGGTTGAGAGGCTGGAAACATACAAGCAATGGCAGGTTCGTCATATGAGGGCTGGGTTTAAGGCGCTTCCTCTGGACCGAGAGCTCATGAAGTTGTTCAGGGGTAAGATGAAAGAATGGTACCACAAGGATTTTGCGCTTAATGAAGACGGCAACTGGATGCTGCAAGCTTGGAGAGGTCGGATTATCATTGGCTCCTCCTGTTGGGTGCCCATTTAGGATGGCTCCAAAAGGAATGTTTTCTGTCATGACCTGTACATTGCAGGGATTCTTCCCGAGTCAACAGGTCAAGGATTTTATTAGAGTAGCTCAGAATGTACCTATTTCCCGCTCTTCTGTTTGTGCGTGTATCTTTCTAACTGCATAACAGTTTTGAATCTGTAATGTTTTCTTACTGTTTATCCACCCTTGAGATAGGAAGATAGATTTTGCAGCTTTTGCCGATAACGTGTTTTGTCTATCATATATCTCACAAGTTCTGCGAGTAACATGGCAGCGCGAAGCTGATAATGGGTATGGGTGCGCAATTATTGTGTACGGTTTGTGCTTTTCGCTTGGTGTTTCTGATGTTTACTAGTATCCTATAATACTGAAAGCTGTTTAGCTCTTTGAGAGCTTGATTATCCAAGATGGGGCTCATTAAGGATGATGTTTCCACATGTGATGCAGTCCAATAATGCTAATGCCAAAGTTGTTTCTGTATTCAAGGGAACTTAAGCGCAATTGAACTTCTGGGTACTTCGTGACATGCGGGCATTTTATTTGTATCTCGGTTTTGTCTTCCTGTGAAGAAATTTGGATGGGTTAATTGTAGGTTTATATACAAGGGAGATCAAGTATATGATTAAACTAGTTATTGTAGATATAATTGAATTCTCATGCAATTCAGTTTGTCAATAAATTGTTTAATTTACGACAACGACTGATAAATGATTTTTTTTTTTTTTGGGTGGTTTTAGATTGATTTGATCCGCAAATGAGTAGCTTTTCTGCATTTTAATTGTGTATAATTATGCACACGTGTCAGGGTAGAGCTAATCCTAAAGTCTGATGAGAAATATCTGTTTTAAACTAGTGGGCGTGTGCGCAAGTTGCCACGTCCTCGCAATAATAAGTTCAATAATTTAAAGATAACATTAATCAGTACTTAGTAATGTCTTTTCCTCCAAAATCTAATTTAGATTCAATTTTCCAATCTATTTATCAATAACCGACCAAAAAAATCTATTTATCAATAAAATAAATAGAAATATTTATGCAGTGAATCTATATTGCATAGTCTCAAATGGTCAATGACTCATTGATGTATAGAATGAGACACTAGCTGCCATGTCTGTTTCTTCTTAATAATGTTGCCAAATATCGTAGGATGCTATTCAATTAGATTAGTTTATTCTGGGCGTTCCCGCTTGATGAATTTTTCTTTTTATTTTTAATAATCGATGTGATGAAATTGACACGTATTTAATTTAAATTTACTAAATAAATGGTCATGATTTTTCTAGGTTTATGGTGCAGATGTGTAAAAATCTTGACAATGCTGATGGAATTGCATAATTCTACTGATGGGGTGCCGTTGAAGTTAAGCTTAGGAGAACCCTCTAGCTAAGTGGTGCTAGGTCACCGATTTCGTGATGCAACTTTTGACCAATTCTAGAGTAGAAACCTGATAACTCTATAATAATAGAGTTATTTTATCTATTTTAGGTAACAAATATGGTAGTTTGTAATGCAATATTCATTAAAAAATATTTGGATTTCCTTCTATATATCCAAATATTCACTGTTTATGGAGAAAATAAGGAAAAAAGGGCAAAAGAAGGAAAGCAAAATTTCGTGATTCATGAATTCAAGTAAAAAAAACGTTGGGAGATGGATACCAAATTAAGGATTCTACAATGTATTCCCTGAATTTATGTGAAAAAGTAAGCAAGTGCATTTTGTTAGGATTCTTGAATATATCTTATAAATAGGATAACAAAAATAGCTAAGTTTTTGGCTTTATTAGATCATTTTTTAATTGCTTTGGGAGTTTTTCAAGCATTTTGAAGAGAAAACAAAGTGGTGATAGAATTCTTCTTCATTGATTCAAAATGTTGGCTTTATTTATATTTTTGTTTCTTCTTCTACAATGTTCTAATATTCTTTTGTTAGGGTTACGGTGTAACCACGATGATGTGAATTTCATGATTTTTAGGGAAAATCTCAAATAAGGACCTAAAGTGGAGCTACTTTCTCAAAGAAGAACCTAAAGTAGACACTATTTCAAATAAGGGCCCGGATTGACTAACTTACTCTCAATTAAGGACCTGAACTTCTAATTTTATTCATAGTCAGGGGTACTTTTGTCCAAGAACATTGTTGTTTACTTTTTGCCTCTCTTTCTTCTTTTTTCTTTCTTCATCTTTCTCACTCTCTACATTACCTCCATTATCAACCCCTCCATTGCTCTTTGTGTCATTTCGTTGTATGACCAAGATTGGGTTTTATTTAACACGAGCCATTACAACGTAGTCGAACTCGTTGAAAATTTTAAATTTCGCTCCTCAAAATGGTTTGTAGACAATTCCACGAAGCCGGAATGAGCTTTCCAAAATAAGTTCTTTTTATGCTAACATTCATCGTAATTTCTGATCTCAAAGCCATAATATGAATTTGCTTTTGCTGAGACTCAACTTCTTGTCCAACTCCCAAGCTATGCAACTAATCCCTTTGGTGACGTATTTCTCTCATCTTGAGAGTGCATCAAACTCCACTTATTCCAGGCTTTCCGCTAACCCAGCAATTGCAATTTTTTGTGCTATTTTTGGTCCTACTTGCCAAAAACAGAGTAGCAATATCCAAGCATCGCCAAATCGTCTTATTTGACTAACTTATGCCTTTATTCAATTAACACTTGGTGATCAACAATTTCATGCTAAAGAACAATTTTGTTGCAGCTGGCGACTATTTCAACCTCGAAAAGAGTTTGCCTCATCAATTTCAAATTTGGGTTTGTCTCTCTTGCGTAAATTCAATATTTCAAAGATACCCCTTCCCCTTTGCAATGCCAATGGCTCATTTCAATGATCCTTAGTTTGGAGACATCCACTCACACTCTTGTCATTCTCATCGACAAAGCTCTTCTCTTCAATCGATACCTTATCTTGAGATTGATCATTAGTCGTATCTGACATCATTAATTGTAGAAACTGTTGTACTTCGTTGCCCCATTGCCGCCATTGACAAGTCCTATTCGAGCTCTTGACCTCATCGACCGCTACCCTTAATAGAAAATCCAACATCGTCGTCGTCAGATGGAGGTCAATCCGAGCTTTAGGCTGAGCACAAGCGAGCCGAGATTTGATACATCTTGAGGAATTGAGGATTTTAGCATCCGAGAAGGTGGCCAATAGCAAATAGCCCCAATCCAACTTCTTGTCATTAGAACCAACTACGTGATGACATGAAGCTCATGGGGTCATTGGTAGGGGCCTTGATTATGGTGTTGAAGAAAGAGGCAATGTAGAGTGAAGGAGGAGGTGTGAGGAAGATGAAAGAAAAAAAATTAAAGAAAAAATGTTCTTGGACAAAACTACCCCAAGCTGTAAATAAGGTCAGAAGTTTGGGTTCTTATTTGAGACAAAATTAGCTACTTTGGGTCCTTATTTGATATAGTGTCCACTTTGGATCATTTTTTGAGAAAATGAACCCACTTCAGGCCCTTATTTGATATTATAACCATGAACTAAACATTGATAGAGATATACAATGTTAGTTGTGTAGTTTTCAGTGATAAGGTGATTCAAAATACTCATTATAGGCCAGGAATATTAATAGATTTTAATGCATTTATGTTTATTTAAATTCATATAGAGATATAGTGGATAATAAACTGAGTAGGTTTGCTATACTTATAAATAAGATAGTAAATAGATTAGGAAAATAAGTATATAAATAGATTAGGAAATTCCGCTATCACATGTTTAATATCGTTCTTATATGCATAATAATATGAAACTCATATTTAGTGGTTATAGTGAAATCGGATGTTCTAACATATTTATTTGATTGATTTGTTGCATTTAGTCTCCAAATTTTGCTGTTAAGATTTTTAGTTTTAATTTATTTACAATTCTATTTTAATATGTTAGATAAATTTCAGAATTAATCTATTTGTAGTATTTAATAGTTTATTAATTATCGATCTCCTTGGGATGACACATTTTCTTATCATTATATTACTTGTTTGACACTTGTATTTAGAATTTTACAAACAAGTTTTTGGCATTGTTGTCGGGGATTGTTAGTTTAATTCTAATTAATATTGATATCGGATAATTTTAAGTTTAATCTAACTCTTGTTTTATCTTTTTTTTTTTTTTTGGGTGTACATCGGTTTATGACACGTAGTTAATGTTGAGTTTGATTCAGAAATCGAAGGTACATTTAAAAGGCGACTAATAGAATAGAGAAATTATGCTAAGAAAATGGCAGATGGTGAGAATGAAAATTTGTGTGGACTCTTGAGAGATTATGTTGCGCTCATAGTTTAGCGCACCACATCAAGCATTAGAAGACCTACAATTTAGGCAAATAACTTTGAGATTTAGTCATCACTCATTCAGATGCTTTAACAATTAGTGCAATTTAGTGGGTCACCAAGTGATGATCCAAATACTCATATCGATGCTCTTATTAAAATCTGTGACACCACTAAATATAATGGGGTTACGGATGATATTATTAGATTGAGATCATTTCCATTCTCTTAGAGACAAAGCTAAGAGTTGGCTTTCTTCTCTTCCTGCAGGACCGATCACTACATGGAATAATATGACTTAGAAATTTCTTAGTAAGTTCTTTCCATTTGCAAAGTTTGCAAAGATGTGTAATGATATTACTAATTTTATGCAGATGGATAATAAAACATTATATGAAGTATGGGAAAGATTCAATAAATTTCTTAGGAGATGTCCACATCACGGATTACCTGTATGGTGTTGAAGAAAAATCCCTTGAAGTTTTGAAGTTGACAAAACAGCCTCGTCAGCAAAGTCTGAAGAATTCAAGACTCAGTCGGTTAAGTCTGAAGAGTTCAAGACCCAAAGGTTTTCCGTCTGAAGATAGTCAGACCCAAAGTTCGGTTTGAAGTTTTTCCGTCTGAAGACAGACCCAGTTTCCGTCTGAAGACCTCCGGACCCAAAATCTAAGTTTGAAGACAGGTTTGCGATTTTGACAGCGACAAAGAGGTTATTTTTATGGTTAAGGAAAGTAAGATTTGGATATTATATTCCCTAACTTATCCATGGAATATCTTTGGCTATGATAGTGAGCATGGAAGATTTATTCTTTAGATTTTATCCGTTGAAGATCAAGCGAATTTTTGGAAGGATTTAATTTTGGGAACTCAAGATCCTGATTGTATGGACGAGCAGGATTGACGAACTATTTTCTACTTATATTTTCGGCAACGTGAAGATCACTTAAATTGATTCAGCCCAACAGGTTGATTGGATGAATTCTTGGAAAGTGCCAACGGGTATGGTGGCACGGAGGCTATTTAAGGTGGATTGGTGTTGCTCGAAAAAATAGAGAGAATTGATAGAAAAATCTCGATATTAGAACCTCTGAAATCTCTTGTTCTCTAAAATCTCTCGTGTTCAAATTGTGTATCAAAGAGAGTTAATCATAGTGCGATATAGCAAGAAGCTGTAGAAGAGACTTTCTGCTGGAGAAGTCTAGTTCGTGATTTGTAACAGCTCTTATTTGTTACATAGTGATTACAGCCAGTTGGTTGCCAGCGTGGAGAGTGGATGTAGGCTTGGAACAAGCCGAACCACTATAATCATTGTGTCAATTCTCTTTTACTCTACTCTATTTGCTTTATGAATGCATGATCTACTTGTTATTTATACATTCTCTATATTAAAGTATTCTACGGTAATAGATTTCAAAAGAATTTTGTAATCAACCTATTCACCCCCCTCTAGGTTGATCCACTAGCCTATATCAATTGGTATTAGAGTCGGTTGCTTATTTATTGGAAGTGTTTATTATTTCTAAAGCAAAAGATCTATGGCTAGTGTTTTGGCTCCAAGTTTAATTGAAGGGCAAAGCAATACCAGACCTCCCTACTTCGATGGAGAGGAGTACAACGTATGGAAAAACAAGATGAAGGCATTCCTAAGATCCAAAGATCCTCAAGAGTGGGATGTAGTAGAGAATGGAATTGATCCTAAAGCTGCATCAATCACTGGAAAAGAATTACCTGATGGAGTGGGAATATCACGAACCGATATTTCAAAGAGACAAGCCCTTGATGCTAAGGCTATCTATTCTCTATATTGTGCATTATCTCCCACTGAATATAACGGAATTTCATCTTCTGAAACAGCCAAAGAAGTTTGGGATAGATTGCGCGTCACCTATGAAGGAACAGATCGAGTCAAAGAAACCAAGATCAATATCCTTCTTGGACAATATGAAGCCTTCAAAATGAAGCCAGGAGAATTCATCACGGATATGTTTAGTCGATTTACTGAAATTGTAAATGGCTTGGCATACCAAGGACAGCCAATCTCAGGACCTATGAAGGTCAATAAACTGTTGAGAGGACTCTCCAAAAATTGAAATCACGTCAAGACATCCATAAGAGAAACACAAAGGATCATGCCTCTTTTGGTAGATGAGTTGGTCGGCACACTTCAATCATATGAAGTCGAGCAATTCAATGAGGAATTTGACACCAAAGGTAAGAAGTCAATTGCTTTAAAGTCTAATGATGATTTTGATGCTACAGATTTGGAAGAAGACTTGGATGATGAGGAGTTGGCACTTCTGATTAGAAAGTTCAGAAGGCTAAATAGAAAAGGCAGAAGGTTTAATGGAAGGAGACAAAATAATCAGAGATTTCAAAAGAAATCAACTGAAGAAGAAGATACCAGCAAGGAGGTTATTTGCTTTGAATGCAAGAAAAAGGGACACATCCGACCCAACTGTCCCTTATTAAAGAAAAAGAAAGGAAAATCTGAAAGGTTCAAGAAAGCACTCAAAGCTGAAACGTGGAGTGACACTGAATGTGAAGAAAGTGATGACGAGTATGCCAATATCTGTCTTATGGGCTAACTCGGACTCGTCGGATTCAAATTCAAACAACGGTATCAAGGTTAGAAATTTAAAAATTCCTACCAAAGTATCAAAATACATTGATGAACTTTGTCTCGCCTTAAAGGCTCTCTTAAAAGGATTTCGAACTAAAAGGGAGAATTCCAAATTGAAACAACAAGAAAAAATTTTAGTTGAAAAAGCTGAAAGTCTAGACAAGTGTCTTGCTATTTCAAAAGAAAATGAGATTGTACTTTCAAAAGAAAATGCTTGCTTGAAAGAAAATTTGTTAAAAGTTACAAAGAAATTTTCAATGGGTTTTGAAAAGTTGGATAAAATTCTTTCCATTCAAAGACCTTATTTTAATAAATCTGGTCTAGGAATGTCACATGAAACCATTCCTTTGATTGACTTTCCAAAGGTAAAAGAAAGAATCAAGAAAAGGCCAACAAAATCTTTTTATAAGGATCATTTTCGAAAGGTTTTTGTAAAGCCTGTTGGTAGAAATTCTCTTACATGTTCAAAATGCAAAAGTGTAGAACATTTTGAGAAGGATTGTTCCAAAGTTTGGAGACCTGTTAAGAAGAGTTGGGCAAAGATTGTTTATGGTACTAACAATGATGGACCCAAGAAAGTTTGGGTACCAAAGAAGATTTGAGTTTTTCATTTAAATGCAGGTCATTATCAAGAAGAAAATCAAGTGGTATTTGGATAGTGGCTATTCAAGACACATGACATGAGACTCAAATTGTTTCACAAATCTCTCTCATGTAAAAGGAGGAAATGTTTCTTTTGGTGGCAACAACAAAGGAAAGATTGTTGGTCGAGGAACCGTGAAGATAGGAAACCTCACAATCAACAATGTCTCTTTGGTTGAAGGATGGAACTATAATCTATTGAGCATTAGTCAACTATGCAATGCTGGATATAAGATCAACTTTCAAGAAGATACTTGTTCTGGAACAAGCAAAGATCTCTCACAATCTTTTACTGGACGAAGACATGGAAACATTTATTTGTCGATGTAAAGTCTGACAGTCCTCAATGCTTGATATCAATTCAAGATGAAGCCATTTTTTGGCATAGGAAGCTTGGACATGTCAACCTGAAGCAAATTGCAAAAGTTTCATCCAAAAAGCTTGTTCGGGGACTTCCTAACCTCAAGTATCAAAAGCATGAATTATGCACTCATTGTGTACTTGGAAAACAGGTTAGAAATTCTTATAAATCTATAAATTCAGGTATCCACTAAACGTGTTTTGCAGCTATTACACATGGATTTGTTTGGTCCAACAAGAACTCAAAGCATTGGAGGTAAAAGATATTGTTTGGTAATAGTTGATGATCATTCTCGTTTTACTTGGGTATTCTTTCTTGCAAATAAATTTGAAGCATTAATTTATTTTACTAAGTTTGCAAAGAAAATCCAAATTGAGAAAGGATATGCAATTTCAAGTATTCGAATTGACCATGGTGGAGAATTTGAGAATCATGATTTTGCTAAATATTGTGATGACTATAGTATTCAACATAATTTTTCATCCCCATACACTTCACAACAAAATGGAGTTGTAGAGAGAAAAAATCGTTCTTTGCAAGAAATGGCAAGGACTCTTTTGATTGAAAGTAATATTTCTCCTTATTTTTGGGCTGAAGCTACTTCAACTGCTTGCTATATTACAAATAGAATTTTTCTAAGACCCATTTTAGAGAAAACAACTTATGAACTGTTCAAAGGTAAGAAACCTATTGTTTCTTATTTTCATGTATTTGGTTGTAAATGTTTTATCCTAAAGAATTCTAGTGATCGTATTGATAAGTTTGAAAAAAAATCAGATGAAGGAATTTTCCTTGGCTACTCTATGACAAGCAAAGCCTTCAGAGTTTTCAATAAACAGACTCAGATTGTGGAGGAATCCATGAATGTGAAATTTGAAGACTCGACAAAATCGACTCAACCCGAAGATTATGAGTCCGGCCAAGTGTCTACAAATTCTCTTGAAGAAAATCAAATCTCAGACACTCAGCCGCAAACCAATTCAGCAGTTCCAACTGAAGAAGAGCCTCATCAAAGTGACAAACCAACTACAAATTAGAAGCACAAACCACGTCACCCTGCAGATCTCATCATTGGCAATATTGATGAAGGAGTTCGAACAAGATCTAAAAGGCATGAAGAATCTAGCGCTCTTGCACTCATTTATGAGATCGAACCTAAAAACATAGAAGACGCATTGAAAGATGAAAGCTGGATTGAAGCAATGCAAGAGGAATTGAATCAATTGAAAATCAACAATATTTGGGAGCTAGTTCCTAAACCAAAAGGTAAATCAATTATCGGTACCAAATGGGTTTTCAGGAACAAGCTTGATCAATAAGAAAAAGTGATAAGGAACAAAGCAAGACTTGTGGGAAAAGGTTACACACAAGAAGAAGGCATCGACTATGATGAAACCTATGCTCCCGCGGCAAGGTTAGAAGTTATAAGATTACTTCTTGTTTTTGCTTGTTTTAAAAATTTCAGGTTATTCCAAATGGACGTGAAAAGTGCATTCCTAAATGGAATTATCCAAGAAGAAGTCTATGTGGAACAACCACCAGGATTTGAAGATCCTAGAAAACCAAACCTTGTTTTCAAGCTGAAGAAAGCTTTATATAGCTTAAAACAAGCACCTCGAGCTTGGTATGAAAGGTTAAATAATTTCTTAATTCAAAATGGTTTCTCTAAAGGTAAAGTAGATACTACTTTATTTATTAAAAGAGAAGGCAAGGATTTCATACTTATTCAAATTTATGTTGATGATATAATATTTGGTTCTTCTAATGAAAAGCTTTGCAAGAATTTTTCAAATTGTATGTAGAATGAATTTGAGATGAGCATGATGGGTGAATTAAATTTCTTTTTGGGACTTCAAGTCAAGCAATCAAAAGAAGGAACTTTTATTCATCAAGAAAAGTATGCAAAAGACCTTATCAAGAAGTTTGGAATGGAGAACTGCAAGAAAACAGAAACTCCTATATCAAGCTCATCAAAGCTGGATAAAGATGAAGAAGGAAAGAGTGTAGACCAAAAGCTATACAGGAGTATAATCGGGTCACTTCTTTACCTTACAGCATCTAGACTTGATATTCTATTTAGTGTTTGCATTTGTGCCAGATTTCAATCTGATCCTAAAGAATCTCACATGATTGCTGTAAAGCGCATTGTTAAATATGTTGCAACTACATCTAAGCTAGGTCTGTGGTATTCCAAACAAGGAGATTTTACTCTCCTTGGATATTCTGATGCTGATCTCGCTGGTTGTAGAGTGGATAGAAAAAGCACTACAGGTACTTGTCAACTATTGGGAAACAGGATGGTATCTTGGTTCTCAAGAAAACAGGGTACCGTGACTCTTTCAACCGCTAAAGCAGAGTACATAGCTCTTGGAAGTTGCTGCTCTCAAATTTTATGGATGCAACAACAATTGAGAGACTTTGGAATTGAGGAAACAAGTACAGAAATCAAATGTGACAATACAAGCGCAATCAACCTCACAAAGAATCCAATACTTCATTCAAGAGCGAAGCACATTGAAATCAAGCATCATTTCATTCGAGATCATGTTTAAAGTGGTGAAGCGGTAATTCAGCACGTTGATTCAAAGAATCAATTAGCAGATATATTCACCAAGCCCCTAGAAAAGGCTCACTTTGAATCAATTCGCTCAAGACTGAGTATCGCAAGATTTGAAGATGTTCAGACTCAAAATTAAAGTCTGATGGCATTCAGACTCAACGCAAAGTCCGGTGGCATTTAGACTCAACGCAAAGTCCGATGGCGTTCAGACTCAACGTAAGGTCTGATGGCGTTCAGACTCAAAGGTAAAGTCTGAAAAGAGTTCAGACTCTGAGGTAAAGTCTGAACACTTTCAGACTCTGTCTTTTAGTCTTTTTACGTATTTTATTTTTTTTCGTATTCTCTGCATTATCTTATTTTTGTTAATTGCTTTTCGAATTTTCAAAATCTTTTTTTTTACTCAATTTCTGACATGCAATTATGGCAGTTTACATTTTCAAAAAGGCAGTTTACTTTTTCCAAATTTAAATTTATTTTTGGTAGTTTTTATTTTCCTTTTAGGCGATGGTTCAGTATCCCGGTTTTTACTACTATTTATACTCTCGAATCGTCACTTTCATCCGCTACTACTTTTTGAAATACATCTTCATTCTCTTTCGCTTTCGAAACCCTAAGAGCTCCATTTGCCATTCCTGTTTCATTATCTTTCTCGACAAAAATTCCATCTTTTTTAGCGAACAAGTTGAACTTTCACTTGTGCTCCAAGAGTATTGTCTCGAAAGTCTTCTAGAATTGCCAGCAGGGGACCGCAAAGACAACCAGAGGGTCCTACAAGGGTGGACCTTACAGGGGAAGATTCTCCTCGAAGGGAAACCGAAAGTCAACATTTTGAGGAAGGGGTCACTGAAGCAGAGCCGGTAAGAACCCTTAAACCACAGAATGCTTTTGATCTTTACAGTAGATTAAAGGCTGGAGGAACGAGTTTAAAGACGATTGTGGATTTTTTGAAAGAAAGAGGATATAAAAGTGAGTATATCTTCTTGATGGAGATGGAGAAGTTGAAACTTGTTGAGGAAGGAACTGCACAAAGGACACTTGAAAACATTCTGAGTGATCCGCTTTATAGTACTGCAAGTCAGACCCTAGACGATGATAAGAGACTTTTCTCTCAGTTCCAGCCGCGGTTGAGTGTGGCTGTGAACTCTGTTTGTCCTTCGGGAAGTTTGTTTTGGTCTAAAGAACATGAGCGAGTTTACACCAAGTTGTTGAAGAGGGGTGTAGTAAATCCAAGAAGTGTGGACTTCAACTTCCTTGATTCGTTGAGAATAAATCTTAGAGAGAAGTTTGCTAGGCTGCAGTTGGAGAAATTCTGCACGGATACGACAAATGCACATTCTGAACTTACGGCATATTTTTACTCAAATTTGTCGTTTCTGGATGTGAATCGGTTGTCCTTTTCTTTTATGGATAAGGATTATATAGTTGATGTTGACACTTTGGCTGATGTTATTGGGGTGGAGAGAAGGAGTTTCCAACCAAAAAAGTCTCTACAGCCTTTGCAACTCTGGAGATTGTGCGTGATAGGATAGTAGAGGGCAAAATATCCTATACAAGGATGAATGCCACAAACGTTTTGTTGCACAAAATCATCATCAATTGTATCAGGCCAAAAACAACCTCGTAGACCGATGTCTCCAAGACCGAAGCCAAGCTGATGTTTGCCATCAACCAAGGCAGACCCTTTTCTCTCCCACATGTTATTCTTTTCCACATGTACAGAACAGTGGTTAAGGATAAGGGTCAATTGCCTTATTCATCGATCATCACCAAGTTGTTCAGGCACTTTGAAATTCAAATTCCTGCACCTCTATGCCTGACCAATTTTAAGTCTGATGCTTGTTGGTTACAAGATGGTGATGAAGATGAAGATTCCGGAGCTAAATGCTGTAGTGGAAAGGTTAAGGGAAAAGACATGCTCAAAGGAGATCCCTACTGCTTCTTCAACAAGAAAGGGCAAAGAGCCCATGGTCGAGAAAAAGCGTCGAAAAATCATCATGCAGGATGAAGAGGATGAGGAAGAATTTGATGATGCCATGACTTTGTCTGCTCTCTCAAGATTGAGGAGTCCAGTCAGCCTGAGAACAGAGGCTGGAGAGAGGACAAGAAAAGAAGCAGAGGAGAAGGAAGCTGAGAAGAGAAGAGAAGAAGAAAGAAAAAGGAGAGAAGAGGAACGGAAAAGAAGAGAAGAAGAACATAGAGAAGAAGAGGAAAGACAGAGGAAAGCAGAAGAAGAAGAAAAAAGAAGGGAAGAAGAAGAAGAGATGAGAAGAGAAGAAGAAGAAAGAAGGAAGAAGGATGAAGAGGAGAGCAGAATGCAGGAGGATATGGCTGCAGGATTTGAGCCACCATTTGCTCAATCTGGGGAAGAGACCGAGAAACATCACAGTGCTGATATGGAAGTAAGCAAGGATTATTCAACTCGACCCACTGGCATCAACACGGGGAGTTGCTGTGGATCAATGAATGATTTCGCCTTTATATTTTAATGATGTGAGTAGATCAGGTGCTGACCTTGAGGAGGTCTATGCATCTCTTTTCCCAGAGTATGAAGAATCCTCTCCATTAGAGAAGGAAATGGCTGAGAAGGATGCTCCAAGTTTCCAAACTCCAAGAACTGAATCTGCTGGTCCTAGTGGAGGTAATACTAACTCGACAGCTTTTACACAACTGTTAAATGTTATGTTGGACCTAAAGAAGTAGGTGTTTGGAATGGACTTTGAGGTAAGGGATTTAAAGAAGGCAATACTGAGTACTTCTGTGAATATGCAAGATCAGATCAACGCACTTAGAGCTCAAGTGGAATCAAATCAGAATAGTGCAGAGTTGATTTTAGTGAAGGAGGCTCTTGCTAATCTTGAGAAGACAGTATAGACGCTCAGCAAATTTCAGCTTGTTTGCATCCCTGGAGAGCCCTAAATCTTTTTCAAAACCATCCCTTATTCACTCTACCTCTTTTGAGGGGACAAAGGGAGAGAGTTTGCAGATTTGAATTTTTTACTTCTATTTTTATTTTGTTATTTTTCGCTTAGACTGTTTTTGATTTGGATTTGGATTGGGCTGTTTATTTGAACTCTATAACCTTATGCTGATTTGATGTTTGGATTGCTGATTTGATGTTTGAATTTTTAGACTTGTGAATTTGCATTGTAGGATCATTATATTTGTGAGGATAATTGTTACTGGACTAATATTCTCTGTTTTGCAGAAATAATCCTCAAAGTATATATGAGTTCTCTGTGCAGGTTTTAAATTCGCAAATCTGCTGAGGGTTTTGTCACCATAAAAAAGGGGAGATTGTTGAAGAAAAGTCCCTTAAAGTTTTGAAGTTGACAAAACAGCCTCGTCAGCAAAGTCTGAAGAATTCAAGACTCAGTCGGTTAAGTCGGAAGAGTTCAAGACCCAAAAGTTTTCCGTCCGAAGATAGTCGACCCAAAGTTCGGTCTGAAGTTTTTCCGTCGAAGACGCTTAAGACCCGTTTCCGTTTGAAGACCTCCAGACCCAAAATCTAAGTCTGAAGACAGTTTGCGATTTTGACAAGCTGACAACAGGTTATTTTTATGGTTAAGGAAAGTAAGATTTGGATATTATATTCCCTAACTTATCCATGGAATATCTCTGGCTGTGATCGTGAGCATGGAAGATTTATTCTTCAGATTTTATCCGTTGAAGATCAAGCAAATTTTTGGAAGGATCTAATTTTGGGAACTCAAGATCTTGATTATATGGGCGAGCAGGATTGACGAGCTATTTTCTACTTATATTTTCGACGACATGAAGATCACTTAAATTGATTCAGTCTAACGGGTTGATTGGATGAATTCTTGGAAAGTGCCAACGGGTATGGTGGCACGGAGGCTATTTAACGTGGATCGGTGTTGCTCGAAAAAATAGAGAGAATTGATAGAAAAATCTCGATATTAGAACCTCTGAAATCTCTTGTTCTCTAAAATCTCTCGTGTTCAAATTTTGTATCAAAGAGAGTTAATCATAGTGTGATACAGCAAGAAACTGTAGAAGAGACTTTCTGCTGGAAAAGTCTAGTTCGTGATTTGTAACAGCTCTCATTTGCTACATAGTGATTATAGCCAATTGGTTGCCAGCGTGGAGAGTGGACGTAGGCTTGGAGAGTGGACGTAGGCTTGGAACAAGCCGAACCACTATAATCATTGTGTCAATTCTCTTTTACTCTACTCTATTTGCTTTATGAATGCATGATCTACTTGTTATTTATACATTCTCTATATTAAAGTATTCTACGGTAATAGATTCCAAAAGAATTTCGTAATCAACCTATTCACCCCCCTTCTGGGTTGATTCACTAGCCTATATCATATGGATGTAGGTATGAACTTTTCATAATGGATCTAGTATAAATCTTCGTTTGACGATTGATACAGTTGCATGGGAAACTCTAAATAATAAAACACCATAAGAAGCCTGCAATCTATTAGAAGAGATTGTGTCCAATAGTTATCAGTGGCCTAGTGAGAAGTTATCGATGCAAAAAACTAGTGGAGTTCATGAAGTTGATGCTTTTGCTACAATTACTATGCTATTTGAAGCACTTAACAAAAAGCTAGATAACGTGAGTATTTTGGCCATGAAAATTTAGAATTTGACACATGATTTTTGTGGTGGAGGACATGTTAGCACAGAATGTTAGGTAGGTAATCCTTTTTCACAACTTAATACAAATGCTAACTTTGTTGGGAATTTTGACGGGTCACAGAATAATCCCTACTCCAATACCCAGATGGCATAATCATCCAAATTTTTTATGGATTAATCGTAATATGATGAGATCATCACCGGGATTCAAACAATCATAAGAGATAAAGTCAAATTTGGAAGATATAGTCACCAAACTTGCTAACACTACTCATGACTTTATCAAGAGCATGCATGTGAGATTTCAAAATCAAGATGCTTGAATAAAAAATTTGGAGATGTAAGTGGATTAATTAGCAAACAGGGGACAACAACGTTCTTTACTTAACAACATAGAGAAAAATCCAATTGAAAACATAAAAGTTATAATCTTGAGAAGTAGTAAACAAGTGGGAGAAGAAGATGCCAAATAAGAGATTTTCAAAGACAGAAGAGGGGATCAATAAACAACCAAAGGAGGCGGGCAAGAGCAAACTTTTTCCTAATAATCCCAAGATATATGTGTTAGCAATTCCATTCCTTAGCGACTCCAGTAACATAAAATAGATAAGCAATTTTTTAAATTTCATGATGTATTTAAAAAATTGACATCAACATTTCTTTTGCGAATGCCTTGGTGTAAATGCCTAGTTATACAAAATTTTTGAAGGAGATTTTGGCAAACAAAAGGAAAATGGAGGATTATAAAACTGTGAAGTTGAATGAGGAGTGTTTAGCCATCCTACAAAAAAAAAAAATTACCTCCAAAATTAAAAGATTTGGGGAGTTTTACTATTCCTCGCACCATTGGAGATTCTTTCTTTGAGTCGGCATTGTGCGATTTAGGTGTATGCATTAGTCTAATGCCTTATTCAGTTTTCAAGAAGTTAGGATTGGGCAAGGTAAAAGCAACCACAGTATCATTTCAACTGCCTGATCAATTAATTAAATATTCGAGAGGTATAGTGAAAGATGTTTTAGTAAAGCTTGACAAATTTATGTTTCTTGCAGATTTCGTAGTGGAGAAAAATTTTGAGGTACTACTTATCTTAGTCGATCTTTTCTAGCAACAGGAAGAGCCCTTATTGATGTACAATGAGGGAAGTTGATTTTTAGAGTTCAAGATGATCTTGTTTCCTTTAATGTTTTTAAAGTAATGAAATATCATTTTGATGATAATTCTTGTTTTAGAGTTGAGATAGTTGACAAGATGGCAAAAAAGATTTTTTAAGAACATATTTTTAAAGATCCACTTGAAGCATGTTTAGTTTAATAGGACAGAGATGTTTAGAATGAGGAGATAAATGAGTACGCATATTTTATGGAGGCAATTTCACCACATTCAAAGCAAAAGACAATTAAATTTGAGGAGTTAGGGCGACGCACAACAAAATCGAAACCATCAATTGAACGGTATACAATTCTTGACTCAAACCTTTACCTTCTCATTTGAAATATGTTTATTTAGATGGAGTTTCTTCTTTACCAGTAATTATATTTTTTTCTTTGATAGATTTGATGGAGCAGAAATTGCTCGGAGTATTGAGAGAGCATAAGGGCACAATTGGATGAAAAATAGCCGATATCAAGGGAATTAGCCCTTCAATTTGTATGCATAAAATTTTGATGGAAAAACAATACAAGCCCACTATCCAACCTCAGAGGCATTTGAACCCAAAGATACAAGAAGTAATTAAAGCTGAGGTAATTAAGCTACTTGATGTAGGTATCATCTATCTTATCTTTAACAGTTCTTGGGTATGTCTTATGCAAGTTGTGCCAAAAAAAGGAGGTATGATTGATTCCAACTAGAATAATTACTGGGTGGTTTGTGTGGATGAATTACAAAAAATTGAACGATGGCACTACAAAAGATCACCTACCTTTGCCATTTATTGATAAGATGTTGGAAAGACTTGCATGACATGAGTTTTATTACTTTATTGATGGATATTCGGGGTATAATCAAATTCCTATTGTACCGGAAGATCAAGAGAAGACTACTTTTACTTGTCCGTATGAAATTTTTACTTTTAGAAGAATGCCCTTTGGTCTTTGTAATGCACCAGGTACTTTTTAGAGACTCATAATGGCTATTTTTTTCCTGATATGATTGAAAAGTATATTGAGATTTTCATGAATGATTTTTCCAATCATTTGATTCTTGTTTAAATAATTTGGCTTTGATCTTATAATAATGTGGAGACTAACCTTAGTTTGAATTGGGTGAAATGTTACTTCATGGTGCAGGAAGGAATAGAGCTCGGGTATAAAATTTACCAAAATGGAATAGAAGTTGATCAAGCCAAAATAGAGGCCATTGCAAAATTGCCTCCACCAATATCTGTGAAACTTGTCAATGGATTTTTGGGGTATGTAGGACTCTACATGCGGTTAAAAAAGATTTTTAAAAAATTACCAAACTTCTTTATAATCTTTTGGAAAAAGATGCTCATTTTAATTTTTCTGATTGAATGCGTACAGCCTTTTAACACTTTAAAGGAGAAGTTAGTGTTAGCACAAATTATGGCAGCACTAGATTGAGGTTTACCTTTCGAGTTGATGTGTGATGCTAGTGATTCTGCAGTGGGAGCTATTTTGGGACAAAGGAAAACATTGATGAAGAGGTAGGTAGCCATTTTGGTACCACCAAAACTACAACTAAGATTTTACAATCTAAATTTTATTGGCCCACACCTATGTAACTTCATGTGATAGGTGTTAGAGAACTAAAAATATTTCAAAAATGAGATGCCTTTAAACAATATTATTGTGTTTGAATTATTTGATATTTAGGGTATTGATTTCATGGGACCTTTACAATTTCTTATGGGAATCTATACATTTTAGTGGTTGTGGAATATGTGTCTAAGTGGGTAGAAGCTGTAGCATTGCCAACAAATAATGCTAAGGTTGTTGTCAAATTCTTGAGGAAAAATACTTTTTACTCGATTCAACACTCCTAAGGCAATCATGAGTGATATAGGGCACATTCTTACAACAAACGGTTTGAAGGACTTTTGAGTAAGTAGGCGTTATGCACAAAGTTGCAACCTCTTATTATCCTCAAACTAGAGGTCAAGTAGAAGTTTCAAATAGGAAAATCAAAAGAGTTTTAGAAAAAAACAGTAAATGCCTCTAGGAAAGATTGGTTAACAAAACTTGATGATATACTCTGGGCTTATAGGACAGTGTTCAAAACTCTAATTGAGATGTCTCATTTTAGGCTAGTGTTTGGGAAGGCTTGTCACTTACTAGTGGAATTAGAACATAAAGCATATTTGGCATTAAAATTTTTGAATTTTGACATGAAATCTGCAAGTGAAGAAAGATTGTTGCAATTGAATGAATTGGAGGGATTTCACAGTAAGGCTTATGAAAATTCTGAATTGTATAAGGAGCATACAAAAATATGTCATGACAAACACATATTCAGAAGAGAGTTCAAAATTGGTCAAAAAGTTTTACTTTATAATTCTCGTCATAATTTTTTTCGGGAAAGTTACAGTCTTGATGATTTGATCATTTTATAGTCACATTAGTATTCCTATATGGAACATTTGAAGTTGCGCATGATACCGAGGGCGCATTTAAGGTGAATGATCAACGTTTGAAGCCTTACTTTGAATGTGGTTATAATAAGCAAAAAACCACCACTGAATTTCATCCTATAGAATAGTAACATTTGAGATAGTTTGGCTAAAAACTATAAACCAAGCACTTCTTGGGAGGCAACCCAAGCATTTTCATTATGTTTCTTCATTTATTATTAAGTTTACCTTTTGCAAAAAGACGAAAAAAAAAAAGATTAGTTTTTTGCTATTTTATCCAGGTTAATTTTCTTTCTTGAGGAATCATGTTTTAAGAGTTTAGTCATCAATGCCATCCATGGACACGTCCTACAACAAGGGGAGTTTTTTTGTTCCTATTTTTCTTTTTCACATTGAGGACAATGCTTCGCTCAAGTTTGGAGGGAGACAAAATTTTTGCTAAATGTAATTTTTTTTTATCATGATTGCATTCCTTATTGTGAATTTTTGCAATTCTTTAGAAAATTTAAATTTTGTTTGAATTTGCAACTGATGTGTGATTTAATTTTAATTCTGATTATATTAATCCACTTACTAGCACTAAAAGTCCATAATTTTTGAATTGTGTAAATATAGATAACATTCATGCAAAGTACGTGATTTTCTTAGATCTCACTGAAATTTTAGAATTTGTTTGATTTTCTCTTGAAGCAAAATCTAAGTTACATCTAATTGAGAAAATGATTTAGGCAATTTTTGGATCGATTGAGCCTTTCTTGCCAACCCTATTTATTTATTCATAGTCACCCTGTTGAGCTTTAATTATTATCCAATTTTCATTGACATCCATATATATTCAGCTTATCTTTTATTAAATTATATCATTGTCCCATGCCCCATGAACACATTGATTTTTTTTTTTGATAAAAGTTTATTTTAGCCTAATAACAATTTGGGAGAAAGGATGGAGCATGAAAAAGAAAAAAAAAATTGAATGCTATGGTTGTTTGGGGTATATCGTCAAAAAGAAAAATTGCTTTTATGTTTACCTATCGAACTTTCATTTGAGTGAGTTGGATTTGATTCCGTCGGGACTGACGGGGCTCGAACCCGCAGCTTCCGCCTTGACAGGGCGGTGCTTTTGGATAGTCAATGGATTGGATATTTTCAAGTTATATCAGGAGGGACTTTGGGTGGAACTCTACCATAAAGCAATTCGAAAGAATAAAAAAAATTAAAACAAAAGAAGGAAAAAAAAAAAAAGGAATGATGATATGTGGTGGGAGATATCTTGAAGGAGTGAAATTGGGGACAATGATCTTGGCTCTAATTATATCCTTGAAATCAATGTGTTGATGGGTGATTTGAGCTTAAAATTACTGTTATCTCACATTTAGCCCAACCTTGTATTATAAATCGAGAAAAGTCCTATTAATTTTTGGTTGGATAATTAGCTTACATTAGTGGAAAGAGGAATGAAAAGCAAATCTAGAAGATTTGGTCATGATTATAGAGAATTTTTGAGAAGTTGTATACAAATTTGAATTCATCTAGATTACATATAATTTGAACAGATGATGACTCACACACACATTTTGATTACATAGTCAGAATTGGTCTTAACTTATGAATCAATTTTAATGTTTGGATGAAATTTGTGTTTTTCTTTGAATTGTGAATTTGACCAATTATGGAAGGACGGAAACACGGACCCCTGGAGTGCCATAATTTGTGCCAAAATCGGAGCAAAGTGGATCACTTGAGTGCTAATCCGGCCAAAATTTGGCCAAATTGCATACGTGGCATTTTCCGGTGACTTCTTTTACTGAGGTAGCGCATGTTTAAAAAAAAAAGCCCACGTGGACGACAAAAATGACGTCGTCCATCTAGACCGAGTGAGCTGACTTAAACGACGTCGTTTTTCCTTGATGTTAAACGGCGTCGTTAGGTTATTTTGGCTTAAGCACACCTGGCTGTCCTCATTCTTCCCCATCTACATTCACACTAGATCTTAGGCCCTTCTCTCCATCGTCATTCACGCTCAGAGGTGGTTATCGGTCGCTGTCGTTAGTCACCGTTGTTGGTCACCATTGCCGCTCACCATTGTTGGTCATCGTCACCGCTCACCATTATTGCTCCTCCAGGTTCGGCCCCTACTCCTCCTCCCTTGTGGTGAAATTAGGGCTCGATTATTTTATTAGGGCTCGATCGATTATTTTATTAGGGCTTGCTCGATTATTTTATTAGGGCTACGATGGAAGTTCTATTGAAATGTGCGCGCTTTGTTTGGCTACTCCCTTGTGTGGAGATGATTGCCTCGGTCGATGATTTCTGCAGTCGATGCTCGAGTGAAACGAAATGTTGAAAAAGGTGGAAATAGGAACTAGTGTGTTTGAGTAAAATGAAATATTGAATCAGATGGGATATGATAGATAGATTAAGGTGGAATGTGAAATAATAGCCCTCAAGTGCTCTGCAAAGAGCACACAACTTTGCAATCAATTTGCTTTTGTTCCCTTGATTATGATCTTTTGGTTCTTTTACTCTTCTTTTTTGATTGTTGTTTCTAATCAAATAGTCAACATATATGCAGGGAACATTGAGGAGTGCAAAATTTGTTTTGATACTTTATATAAGCTCGTTTACCTGCAAGGGACATATTTGGAACCACATGTAAGTACCTCCTTTTAAAGTTTATATTAGCTCTTTTGACATGTGGTATCAGTTTACTCTGCAATGGATAAATTCAAGACTTGGATATTCCTCTGAATTTCTCTTGGTTTGTTTAATGACCTCTTGACACAATTTATTAATGGCCAGACATCATAGAGTAGGGTATGATTTCTCTTGGTTGGATGAGAAACAGAACTTTCACCCTATATCTTTAAGTTTGGGATACCTAGAGTGCCAAAACTTGGCATGGAGGGACACCTGGAGTGCTAAAACTTGGCATGGAGGGACACTTACGTGCCAAAACTTCGGAAAGAGACACTTAAGTGCTAGTTTCGAAGTAAAATGGATCACTTAAGTGCCACTTCAACCAAAATCCGAGCAAATTGTCGACATGGCAATTTTCTGGCGAGTTTGGTGTAAAACGGCGTCGTTTTGCATACTGACATGGCAACAAATTGCAAAAACTACGTCGTTTTGTGTTTGATGTGTAAATAATTAATATAAAAATTAATTAAATTAAATTTAAACTTAATTTATTTAAAATATTCTAAAATTTAAAAAATAAAAATTTAAAAAATAAATAAGAGGGGTCGAAGGGGCGGTTGAGGTTGAGCCGTCGTCATCGCTTGCCTTCTTGCCACCGCTGGAAAGGGCCGACGACGGAGGGGGGAGGGTCGGCCGGGTCACCGGCCCCCGGCCGATCGGCAGTGAGGGTCACGAGCCCTCGTTGGATCGTGGTGAAGGCCACGACCCTTGCCCCAGATCTGGGCGAGGGTTCGCAGGCCCTCATCGCCTCCTTGCCGTCATTGGGAAGTACCGACGACGGTGGGGGAGCATTGGCCAGGGTCGCCGGGCCTTGGCCAGGGGCCGAAGACGCCGGTCGACTGGCGGCCCTCGCCGAGAAGGGTTGGCAATGGTGGGGGAGCATCGGGCTGGGGTTGCTTAGGGCCATGGCCAGGGGCTGGCGACGCCGGCCGACCGGCAGCGAGGGCCTGTAAGCCCTCGCCCAGATTTGGGGTGAGGGTCATGGCCCTCGCCCGGATCCGCGAGGGCTTGTGAGCCCTCACCGCCGGTTGGCCGGGGGCCAGCGACCCCGGCCGACCCTCCCCTCTTCGTCGCCGGCACTTCCCGACGGCGGCGGGGAGGCGGCGGTAACGAGGGCTCAGCCCTCAGCTGCCCCTTCGGCCCCCTTTTTTAATTTTTAGAATAATTTATATAAAATAAAGTTTAAATTAATTTAATTAATTTTTTATATTAATTATTTACACATCATATACAAAACGACGTCGTTTTGCAATTTGTTGCCATGTCAGCGTGCAAAACAACGCCGTTTTGCACCCAACTCGTCAGAAAATTGCCATTTCAGCAATTTGGTCGGATTTTGACCGAAGTGGCACTTAATGTTGAAGAAAAATCCCTTGGAGTTTTGAAGTTGACAAAACAGCCTCAAGAGTAAGGTCTGAAGAATCCAAGACTTAGTCAGTTAAGTCTGAAGATTTCAAGTCGCAAAGGTTTTTCGTCTGAAGACAGTCAAACCCAAAGTTCGGTTTGAAGTTTTTCCGTCTGAAGACTGTCAAGACCCAGTTTCCGTCTGAAGACCTTTAAGACCCAAATCTAAGTCTGAAGACAGTTTGCGATTTCGACAGGCTGGCAACAATTTATTCTTATGGTTAAGGAAAGTAAGATTTGGATATTATATTCCCCAACTTATCCTTGGAATATCTCTGGCTGTGATCGTGAGCTCGAAAGATCTATTCTTCGGATTTTATCCGTTGAAGAACAAGTGAATTTTTGGAAGGATCTAATTTTGGGAACTCAAGATCTTGATTGTATGGGCGAACAGGATTGATGAGCTATTGTCTACTTACATTTTCGGCAACATGAAGATCACTTAAATTGATTCAGTCCAACGGGTTGATTGGATGAATTCTTGGAAAGTGTCAACGGGTATGGAGACACGGAGGCTATTTAAGGTAGATCGGTGTTGCTCGAAAACAATGAGAGACTTGATAGAGAAATCTCGATGTTAGAACCTCTGAAATCATTTGTTCGCTAAAATCTCTCGTGTTCAATCTGTGTATCAAAGAGAGTCACTTATAGTGCGAAAACAACAAGAAGCTGTAGGAGAGACTGTCTACTGAAGAAGTCCAATTCGTGAATTGTAACAGCTCTCATTTGCTACATAGTGACTACAGCCAGTTGGCTGCCAGCGTGGAGAGTGGACGTAGGCTTGGAACAAGCCGAACCACTATAAACATTGTGTTAATTCTCTTTACCCTACTCTATTTACTTTGTAAATGCATGATCTATTTATTGTTGATGTTTTTCAATTAAAAGATTCCAAAAGAATTCCGCAATAACCTATTCACCCCCCTCTAGGTTAATTCACTAACCAATAGTAATTGGTATTAGAGCCTGGTTGCTTATTCATTGGAAGTGTTTATTATTTCTAAAGCAAAAGATCTATGGCTAGTGTTTTGGCTCCAGGTTTAATTGAAGGGCAAAGCAATACCAGACCTCCCTACTTCGATGGAAAGGAGTACAACGTATGGAAGAACAAGATGAAGGCATTCCTAAGATCCAAGAATCCTATGGAATGGGATGTAGTGGAAAATGGAATTACTCCTAAAGCTGCATCAATCACAGGGAAAGATTTACCTGATGGTTTGGGAGCGTCGCACTCCGACATCTCAAAGAGACAAGCCCTTGATGCAAAGGCTATCTACTCTCTATATTGTGCATTATCTCTTACTAAATATAATAGAATTTCATCTTGTGAAACAGCCAAAGAAGTTTGGGATAGATTGCACGTCACCTATGAAGGGACAGATCGAGTCAAAGAAACCAAGATCAATATCCTTCTTGGTCAATATGAAGCCTTCAAAATGAAGCCAGGAGAATCCATCACGGATATGTTAAGTCGATTTACAGAAATTGTAAACGGCTTGCCATACCAAGGATAGCCAATCTCAGGATCTATGAAGGTCAATAAACTGTTGAGAGGACTCCAAAGATTGGAATCACGTCAAGACATCTATAAGAGAAACACAAAGGATCATGCCTCTTTCAGGTAGATGAATTGGTCGGCACACTTCAATCTTATGAAGTCGAGCAATTCAATGAGGAATTTGACACAAAGATAAGAAGTCAATTGCTTTAAAATCTAATGATGATTCGATGCTACGATTTAGAAGAAGACTTGGATGATGAGGAGTTGGCACTTCGATTAGAAAGTTCGAAAGGTTAAATAGAAAAGGCGAAGGTTCAACGGAAAGAAACAAAACAATCGAGATTTCAAAAGAGATCAAATGAAGAAGAAGATACCAGCAAAGAGGTTGTTTGCTTTGAATGCAAGAAGAAGGGACACATTAGACCTAACTGCCCTTTATTGAAGAAAAAGAAAGGAAAACCTGAAAGGTTCAAGAAAGCACTCAAAGCTGAAACTTGGAGTGACACTGAATATGAGGAGAGTGATGAAGAGTATGCAAATATTTGTCTTATGGCAAACTCGGACTCGGACTCGATTCAAGCTCGAGTCGACTTAGACTCGGATTCGAGACTCAAACTCACACAAATGCGGTACCAAGGTTAGAAATTTAAAAATTCCTACCAAAGTATCAAAATACATTGATGAACTTTGTCTCGGTCTTAAAGGCTCTCTTAAAAGGATTTCTGAACTAAAAGGGAGAATTCCAAACTAAAATAACAAGAAAAGATTTTAATTGAAAAAGTTGAATGTCTAGACAAGTCTCTTGCTCTTTCGAAAGAAAATGAGAATGAACTTTCAAAAGAAAATGCCTGCTTGAAAGAAGATTTGTTAAAAGTTATGAAAAAATTTTCAATGGGTTTTGAAAAATTGGATAAAATTCTTTCTATTCAAAGACCTTATTTTAACAAATCTAGTCTAGGAATGACACATGATACTATTCCTTTGATTGATTTCCCAAAAATAAAGGAAAGAATCAAGAACAGGCCAACAAAAACGTTTTATAAAAATCATTTCCAAAAAGTTTTTGTAAAGCCTGTTGGTAGAAATGCTCTTACATGTTCAAAATGCAAAAACGTAGAACATTTTGAAAAGGAGTGTCCCAAAGTTTGGAGACCTGTTAGGAAGAGCTGGGCAAAGACTGTTTATCCTACTAACAATGATGGACCCAAGAAAGTTTGGGTACCAAAGGAGACTTGAGTCTTTCATTTAAATGCAGGTCACTATCAAGAAGAAAATCAAGTGGTATTTGGATAGTGGCTGTTCAAGACACATGACGGGAGACTCAAATTATTTTACAAAACTCTCTCATGTAAAAGGAGGAAATGTTTCTTTCGGTGGCAATAACAAAGGAAAAATTATTGGTCGAGGAACCGTGAATATAGGAAACCTCACAATCAACAATGTCTCTCTTGTTGAAGGATTGAACTACAATCTATTGAGTATTAGTCAACTATGCGATACTGGATACAAAATCAACTTTCAAGAAGATACATGTTCTAGAACAAGCAAAGATCTCTCACAATCTTTTACTGGACGAAGACATGGAAACATTTATCTACTGGATGTAAAGTCTGATAGTCCACAATGCTTGATATCAATTCAAGATAAAGCCAACCTTTGGCATAGGAAACTTGGACATGTCAATCTGAAGCAAATTGCAAAAGTTTCATCCAAAAAGCTTGTTCGGGGACTTCCTAACCTCAAGTATCAAAAGCATGATCTATGCACTCCTTGTGTACTTGGAAAACATGTTAGAAATTCCTATAAGTCTATAAATCGGTATCCACTAATCGTGTTTTGCAGCTATTACACATGGATTTGTTCGGGCCAACAAGAATTCAAAGTATTGGAGGTAAAAGATATTGTTTGGTTATAGTTGATGATTATTCTCGTTTTACTTGGGTATTCTTTCTTGCAAATAAATTTGATGCATTAACTTATTTTACTAAGTTTGCAAAGAAAATCCAAATTGAAAAAGGGTATGCAATATCGAATATTAGAACTGACCATGGTGGAGAATTTGAGAATCATGATTTTGCTAAATAT
Source organism: Eucalyptus erythrocorys (assembly GCA_014182555.1). Classification (NCBI taxonomy): domain Eukaryota; kingdom Viridiplantae; phylum Streptophyta; class Magnoliopsida; order Myrtales; family Myrtaceae; genus Eucalyptus; species Eucalyptus erythrocorys. The sequence continues at coordinate 28,191,607 of CM024598.1, read as the reverse complement.
TGTGATGACAATGGTATTCAACATAATTTTTCATCCCCATACACTCCACAACAAAATGGAGTTGTAGAAAGGAAAAATCGTTCTTTGCAAGAAATGGCAAGAACTCTTTTGATTGAAAGTAATATTTCACCTCATTTTTGGGCTGAAGCTACTTCAACTGCTTGTTATATTATAAATAGAATTTTTCTAAGACCTATTTTAGAGAAAACACCTTATGAACTGCTTAAAGGTAAGAAACTTATTGTTTCATATTTTCATGTATTACGTTGTAAATGCTTTATCCTAAAGAATCTCATATGACTGCTGCTAAGCGCATTATTAAATATGTTGCAACTACATCTAAGTTAGGTCTGTGGTATTCCAAACAAGGAGATTTTACTTTCCTTGGATATTCTGATGCTGACCTTGCTGGTTGTAGAGTGGATAGAAAAAGCACTACAGGTACATGTCAACTATTGGGAAACAGGATGATGTCTTGGTTCTCATGGTACCGTGGCTCTTTCAACCGCTAAAGCAGAGTACATAGCTCTTGGAAGTTGCTGTTCTCAAATCCTATAGATGCAACATCAATTGAGAGACTTTGGAGTTGAGTTTACAAGTACAGAAATCAAATGTGACAACACAAGCGCAATCAACCTCACAAAGAATCCAATACTTCACTCAAGAACAAAGCACATTGAAATCAAGCATCATTTCATTGGAGATCATGTTCAAAGTGGAGAAGTGGTAATTCAGCATGTAGATTCAAGGAATCAATTAGCAGATATATTCACAAAGTCCCTAGAAAAGACTCACTTTGAATCAATTCGCTCAAGACTGAATATCGTAAGATTTGAAGAAGTTCAGACTCAAAATTAAAGTCTTGAAAAGTTCAGACTCAACGCAAGGTCTGAAGGCGTTTCAGACTCAACGTAAGGTCTGAAGATGCTCAGACTCAATGAAAAGTCTGATGGCGCTCAGACTCAAAGGTAAAGTCTGAAAAGAGTTCAGACTCTGAGGTAAAGTCTGAACAACTATCAGACTTTATTTTAAAGTTCTTTTTCGCATTTTAATTTCTTCGTATTCTCGACATTATATTATTTTTATCGATTACTTTTCGAATTTTCAAAATCTCTTCTTACTCATTTTCTGACATGCAATTATGGCAGTTTATATTTTCAAAAAGGCAGTTTTCTTTTTCGAAATTACGGTTTATTTTTAGCAGTTTTTTTATCTCTACTTTTTGGTGACGATTCATATTCCCGTTTTATTTTCTATTACTATTTATACACTCGAATCGTCACCTTCATCCGCTACTACTGGTTTGAAAAATTCATCTTCATTCTCTTTCGCTTTCGAAACCCTAAAAGTTCCATTTGTCGTTCCTGTTCCATTACCTTTCTCGGCACAAAGATTCCATCTTTTTAAGCGAACAAGTTGAATCTTCGCTTGCTCTCCAAGAATGTCGTCTCGGAAGTCTTCCAAAATCGCAAGCAGGGGACCACAGAGACAATCAGAGGGTTCTACAAGGGTGGGCCTCACAGGAGAAGATTCTCCTCAAAGAGAAGCCGAAAGTCAGCACTTTGAGGAAGGGATCACAGAAGCATAATCGGTAAGAACTCTTAAATCAAATGTTGCTTATGATATTTACAAAAGGCTTAAGGATGGAAGGGTAAGTCTAAAGACAATTAAGGAATATTTAAAAGAAAGAGGATTCAAGAGTGAGTATCTCTTCTTGCTTGAAATGGAGAAGTTGAAGGTTGTTAAGGAAGGAATTGCACAAAGGGCGCTGGAGAATATTTCGAGTAATCCGCTTGAAAATACTCCAATCGAGACCCTAGATGATGATGAGAGACTTTTCTCTCACTTTCAGCCTCGGTATGGTGTGGCTGCTAACTCTGTTTCTCCTTCGGGAAGTTTGTTTCGATCTAAAGAGCATGAGCGAGTGTATATGAAGTTGTTGAAGAGGGGTGTAGTAAATTCGAGAAGTGTGGATTTCGACTTCCTTGATTCGTTGAAGATTAATCTTAGACGGAAGTTTGCTAGGCTGCAACTGGAAAGATTCTGCACGGATACCACTTATGTCCACTCTGAACTTACGGCTTATTTTTATTCAAATTTGTCGTTTTTGGATGCAAATCGGTTGTCTTTTTCTTTCATGGACAAGGATTATATAGTTGATGTTGATTTGCTGGCTGATACTATTGGGGTGGAAAGGAGGAGTTTCCAACCAATCAAAGTCTCTACAGCCTTTGCAACTTTGGAGATTGTGCGAGACAGAATTGTTGAAGGCAAAATATCCTATACTAGGATGAATGCCACAAATGTATTGATGCACAAAATCGTCATCAACTGTATCCGGCCCAAGACAACTTCGAAGACCAATGTTTCCAAGACCGAAGCCAAGCTGATGTTCGCCATCAACCAAGGCAGACCCTTTTCTCTCCCACATGTTATTCTTTTCCACATGTACAGAACAGTGGTTAAGGATAAGGGTCAATTGCCTTATTCATCGATCATTATCAAATTGTTCAGGCACTTCGATATACAAATTCCTGCACCTCTAAGCTTGACCAAATTAAGTCTGATGCTTATTGGGCACAAGATGGTGATGAAGATGAAGCTTCCGGAGCTTAATGTTGCACTGGAAAGGCTGAGGGAAGAGACAGCTTCCAAGGATATCCCCACTGCTTCATCAAAGAGAAAGGGCAAAGAGCCCATGGCTGAGAAGAAGCGTCGAAAAATCATCCTGCAAGATGAAGAGGATGAGGATGATGCCATGACTTTGTCTGCTTTCTCAAAATTGAGGAGCCCTGTTAGTTTGAGAACAGAGGCTGGAGAGAGAGCAAGGCAAGAAGCAGAGGAGAAGGAAACTGAGAAACAGAGGAAGAGAGAAGAAGAAAGGAAGAGAAGAGAGGAAGAAAGAAAAAGAAGAGAAGAGGAGGAGAAAAGAAGAGAAGAGGAACAGAGAGAAGAAGAAGAGAGGCAGAGGAAAGCTGAAGAAGAAGAAAGAAGAAGGAAAGAAGAAGAGGAAGAAATGAGAAGAGAAGAAGAAGAAAGAAGGAAGAAGGATGAAGAAGAGAGCAGAATGTAGGAGGATATGGCTGCAGGATTTGAGCCATCATTTGCTCAAACTAGGGAAGAGACCGAGAAACATCCAAGTGTTGATATGGATGTTGGCGAAGAATATTCTACTCCATCCACTGGCATCAACACAGGGGGAGTCGCTGCAGAATAGGAGACTATATCGCCACTACTCTTTAGTGATGTGAGTAGGTCAGGTGCTGACCCTGAGGAGGTCTATGCATCTCATTTCCCAGAGCATGAAGAATCCTCACCAATCGAGAAGGAAAGGGCTGAATAGGATGCTCTTAGTTTCCAAACTCCTAGAACTGAATCTGCTGGTCCTAGTGCAGGTACTGCGAATTCGACAGCTTTTACACAACTGTTGGATGTTATGTTGGACCTGAAAAAGTAGGTGTTTGGAATGGATTATGAGCTGAGGGACTTAAAGAAGGCCATGCTGAGTACTTCCGTGAATATGCAAGATCAGATCAACACACTGAGAGCTCAAGTGGAATCAAATCGACCAAAGTGCAGAGTTGGTTTCGGTGAAGGAAGCTCTTGCAAATCTCGAGAAGTCGACAGGGAGCTCAAAGCAAGTTTCAGCTTGTTCGTTTCCCCCGAAAGGCCCTAAATCTTTTCAAAACCATCCCTTATTCACTCTACCTCCTTTGATGGGACAAAAAGGGGGAGAGTTTGTAGATTTGAAGCTTTTTGAAGCTTGTTTTTTTATTTTGTTTGCTGTTTTCATTTTCATTTAGATTTGGATTGGACTGTTGAATCTTTATGACTTTATCCTGATGATTTGATATATGGATCTTTAGACTTGTGAATTCGTATTGCAGGATCATTATATTTATGAGGATAATTGTTATTGGACTAACACTTTGTTTTGCAGAAATAATCCTCAAAGTATATATGAGTATTCCTTGCGGGTTTTTAAATTCGCAAAATCTGGCCGAGGGTTTTTTCACCATCAAAAAGGGGGAGATTGTTGAAGAAAAATCCCTTGGAGTTTTGAAGTTGACAAAACAGCCTTGAGAGTAAGGTCCGAAGAATCCAAGACTTAGTTAGTTAAGTCTGAAGATTTCAGGTCGCAAAGGTTTTCCGTCTGAAGACAGTCAGACCCAAAGTTCGGTCTGAAGTTTTTCCGTCTGAAGACTATCAAGACCCAGTTTCCATTTGAAGACCTTTAAGACCCAAATCTAAGTCTGAAGACAGTTTGCGATTTTGACAGGCTGGCAACAGGTTATTCTTGTGGTTAAGGAAAGTAAGATTTGGATATTATATTCCCTAACTTATCCTTGGAATATCTTTGGCTGTGATCGTGAGCTCGAAAGATCTATTCTTCGGATTTTATCCGTTGAAGAACAAGTGAATTTTTGGAAGGATCTAATTTTGGGAACTCAAGATCCTGATTGTATGGGCGAACATGATTGACGAGCTATTGTCTACTTACATTTTCGGCGACGTGAAGATCACTTAAATTGATTCAGTCCAACGGGTTGATTGGATGAATTCTTGGAAAGTGTCAACGGGTATGGAGACACGGAGGCTATTTAAGGTGGATCGGTGTTGCTTGAAAACAAGGAGAAACTTGATAGAGAAATCTCGATATTAGAACCTCTGAAATCATTTGTTCACTAAAATCTCTCGTGTTCAATCTGTGTATCAAAGAGAGTCACTTATAGTGCGAAAACAGCAAGAAGTTGTAGGAGAGACTGTCTACTGAAGAAGTCCAATTCGTGAATTGTAACAGCTCTCATTTGTTACATAGTGACTACAGCCAGTTGGCTGCCAGCGTGGAGAGTGGACGTAGGCTTGGAACAAGTCGAACCACTATAAACATTGTGTCAATTCTCTTTACCCTACTCTATTTACTTTGTAGATGCATGATCTATTTATTGTTGATGTTTTTCAATTAAAAGATTCCAAAAGAATTCCGCAATAACCTATTCACCCCCCTCTAGGTTAATTCACTAGCCAATATTACTTAAGTGATCCATTTTACTCCGATTTTGGCACTTAAGTGTACCTTTCCGAAGTTTTGACACTTAAGTGTCCCTTTGTGCCAAGTTTTGTCACTTTGGCTAAACTTACCTCCTATATTTTTACATCGAGCTTTCTTTAATTTTTTGTATGTGTTTTCACAAAAAAAAAAAAAGATTTAATTAAGTTGATGGACATTCTCTCATATCGCGGGTTTAGTTTAGCAAAAGATAGTAAACAAAATTGCTTGGGTTGTGCTTGTTGTGGGGATCTGTGCTTGTTGTGGGGACCTCCCTTTTTGATTAATATTTTAAGGGAAGGGAAGACAAATAATTAAAGTGGCGACCTCTGTTTTGGTTGTCATTAGGGGCATATTGTCAGTATGGGGACCTTTGTTTAATAAAGTCCATGAGAGTGGGGGGACTCCCATGTGCAATTGTCTATTGTCCTTTGTGGATATGGTCCCAAAAACTAACTATTCTTTTTTTGTTCTTGGTGCAGAAATGGCTTATGACAAGGATTATGTCACTATCATAGTTTGCTATGGTGGGGAATTTGTGATTGGGGAGGATGAGTGGGAGTATGAGGGTAGAAATGAGGGCACCATCTTTGTGGAGATAAAGAAGGCATCTTATATAGGATTTGTTAGGGATATAAGGACTTATTTGCCTTGTAAAGTTCAGAAGTTGCTGTCTTGTATTCCCAGAAAAGACTTAAGAGATGGTTTGAGATGCTTAGAAGATGATAATGGTTTCGGGATGTTCTATACTATTATCTTCATGGTGAAGAGGTAAAAATATATGTTAAGTATGATAGTGAAAGTGAGGACGAAGATGATGATGGAGAGATTGCCCAAGTAGGACAAACGGGAGATGATATTCAAGGTAGTACTGACGTTAGGGTTGAAGGAGGGCAGGATAGATATAATGGACAGGAGAGGAGCGCAGATGCAGTTCACCAAAGTGATGATGACATAGGTGATGTCACAATCATTAGATTAATGTGGGAAGTAGCTGAATCAACTGATGATGATGATGAAGGGTTGCTTGCTGAAAATTTCATAAGTGATAACGACAACGAGGAGCTTATAAAGTCAAGAAAAAAATGAAGGGATTTTTTGATAGATAAGTTTGCAGCTTTGAAGGTAGCTGATGAAGTTCCAAATAGGGCCAAAAGCCCTGCAGATGCTGATGCTGCTAGCGAGGAGACTGATTATGAAGAAAGCGTCGAGAATGTTACTTCCCACGATGAGCTTGAAGAAGATGAAGGAGCTATGTGTAGAAGGAAAAGTAAGTTTCCTTTTTATGATCCATCCGTTGCCTCTCCTACTTTGTTGGTAGGTATGAAATTTCATGATGCGAAACAATTTAGAGAAGCTATACTGAAGAACTCCATTGCTGCACAGAGGAATATTGACTTCATTAGAAACACTAAGACCTTTGTAAAAGCTAGGTGTTTGCAGCAAAACTGTCCATGGAAGATTTATGGCACATTTGTTAAGAGAAGTTGATCTTTCCAAATTAGAGCCTACTAAGATGAACATACTTGTTCCATTAATTTTAAAAATAAAAAGGTAACAAGTGCATGGTTATCGAATCACTTCTTTTAATTGATTAAGCTGATGCCTCAGATTACTACTACTCAGTTCAGGATGCTGGTGAAGGAGCAGGTAGGCATCAATATATCCAAGAATCAATGCAAAAGATCGAAGCAAAAAGGTGATGAAAATACTCATTGGTCAATACAGCAGCGAATATGGACAGTTGTGAGATTATGCTTGAGAGTGTACGCTGCAAAATCCTTCAAGTAGAGTGTATGTAGAGGTTGCGAAGAGACCACTTCCTAATATCGAGACCAAGTTCGATAAGTTCTATGTTTGCTTCGATGCATGCAAACAAGGATTTTTATCTGGTTGTCGATGGATTATAGGATTGGACGGGTGTTTTTTGAAGGGCTTGTGCAAGGGAGAATTACTGGCGGCAATTGGAAGAGATGCAAATAACCAAAAGTTTCCATTGGCTTGGGCTGTTGTGAAGGTAGAGAACAAGAACAATTGGTCTTGGTTCCTAAAAAATTTGATGATTGATTTGGAGATAACAAATGGGGTAGGGTGAGCGTTCATGAGTGATCAACAAAAGGTAATGTTTGCTTTTTGAAAAATTTGGTCAATTGTTTGCTTTTTGATATCAACATGTCATTTGCTTACATTTATTATTTTAAATTATTGCAAGGGACTGGTTTCAGCAATAGCTGAGTTGTTGCCTTATGCTGAACATTGAATATGTGTGTGGCATATACATGCAAATTGGGCAAAAAACTATAAAAGGGACAAGCTACAGTCGCACTTTTGGCAGCTAGCAAAGAGCACGAATATGACTGACTTTAGGATGGCCAAAGAAGAACCGTTTCAATTGAACAAATGAAGGTTATGATGCACTATTCCAAACAGAATCGAAGTATTGGTGTAGGGCATTCTTTAGCGAGGAATCCAAGTGCGATAACATTGATAACAACATCTGCAAATCATTCAATGGGAGGATAATAGAGGCCAGATGCAAACCAATTATCTCGATGCTTTAAGACATAAGGGTTATGGTCATGACTCGGTTGCACAGACAAAGAGATAAGGCTGCAAAGTGGACGAGGCAATGTGGTCCTAGGATTGTTAAGAAATTGGATGAGAACTTGGCTGCAAGTAGGTATTGTCATCCCATTTGGAATGGGGATGAAGGATATGAGATCATGAAAGGTTCCGATAAATATGTTGTCCATTTAGATACGATGAAGAGTTCATGTAGAGCATGGCAAGTAAGTGGAATTCCTTGTGCACATGCCATATGTGCCATTGAATTGAAGGGCCACAACATAGAAGACTACATTGATGATTGGTACAAGAAACCGAGATATCTTGTTTCGTATCAATTCATGTTGCAACTAATCAGAAGTAGCAAGTTTTGGGAGCCAACAGATCGCGAAGTACCTCAACCTTTGCCACTAAAGAAGGAAAAGGGAATACCAAAGCGAAAATGAAGAATGACGAAGGGAGAGGTCTCATGTCAGCATATGATGAATAGGACATGTGTACCGATAGAGTGCTCTTTTTGCCACATAGCAGGGCATAATACTAAAGGTTGTCAACTAAGGAAGTAGCAGGAATAGTTGAGTAGGGCCGAAGGCCCTAGTGAAGGGACAGTTGGAGAAGAAAGATGAAGTGAGTTGACTGTTCCTCAGTCGACGACAGTAAACCTAGTAAGTCATGACAATTATGTTTATTTTGCTTTATGGTTGGTTATAAATATGTACATAGATATAAGTGATATGTATGTAATGTTTTTGTCTTTGTTAGGTCACGGGAATGACACATGAGGAATTGGCTGAAGCTCCTGCTGTACTTGAAATTGAAGGGCCTATTCAAAGAATGCAAGGAAGAAGATAGCCACGTGAAGGATTGGCCAAAGCCCCTACTATACTTGAAACTAAAGGGCCTGTTTAAAGAATGTCAGGTAGAAGACAGCTAGCTGCAGGATTGGCTGAAGCAACTGGAAGGCTACTTAAGTCGACTGTTCGTCAGCAGCAGTAGAGAAAAAAATACCTACTAAGTTCAATAATTTGAGTTTAGTTTTCCTTTACGTTGTTATATGGCCTAATGTTATATTTATGATGTCTTTTGTCTTTTTCTTAGATTCGAAGAAGGCAAGCTACAGCTCAGTTGCCAATGGAGGGCCCAATTGAAGGGCTACCGCAAGAACCATCACCAAGGTCACCGCAAAGGCCACTAGAAGGGTCATCACAAGGGCCACCACAAAAGCCAACCAAAGGTGTTACTGAAGCTGAAGGACTAAATAGAAAAACAACCAGAAGAAAGCCAAATCAAGAGCCATCTATAAGAAGGCCATCTAGAAGACGCCTAGCTAAAGAACTGGCCGAAGAAGCCCCTGCTGTAGCTGAATAGCCACAACAAGAGCCCAAGAAATCACATGCGAGAAGAATATCCAACCAATTACAAGTATTTGAAAGTGACACTCCCCTTCGAGCAAGAGGGGCTCTTGGGAAGAGGCTAAAACAATATGGTTATGGCCTTTATACAAATGAGCGTTCTGGAATAGTTATTCTTAATATAAGTTTTATAGGCTGCATTTAATTAAATTTATAGTGCAAACTTTTGTTGATAATTGAGTTTTCTTTTTGAAGCCTGGGAGAAGTTCAGAGGTTCTTATCTCTCAAGGCCCAACTCAAGAATCAACGACTATGCCAACAAAGAAGAAGACATTGGCTACGCCAACAAGAAAGAAGAGTAAGAAGAACCCAGTTGTAGGTTCATCTGAATCAATTCAGCTTACAACAGTTGCAGCTCCTTCTAAATCAGTTCAGCCTATGATAATTGCAGCTCCATCAGAATCAACACATCTTGAGACAGTTGAAGAAAAATTCTCATGTCCAGTTAGGAAAAGTGTACGGATTATGAATCAAGTGAAAAGTTCATCAAAAGGAGCATGAATAGGAGGCATTGTGCATATTGATTGATAAAATGGGATGGGATATGGTTTGTGGGGCTGAGGAGTTAGTTAAACAACTATGGATGTATTTTTTTTTTTTTAATATTTTGTCATTGAGTTTATGAGACTTCAGACTTCGTTTTAATATCAATGGAATGATCTAATTGCTTGTCATTTTTGCCTTTTTCATTTTTATTTTTTATTTTGTTTTTACTTTTACTTATTACAGTGGATTTGTGGTGGTGAATGGGGTGCTTGTGTGGCTGGGGGTGGTGGCTGGTGAAGCCTGGTGGTGGTGGGTCCATTATGGGGGTTGGGTTGGGGCCTATTGCTGTAGCTACTACTAGTGCAATAGTGCAGTGTGTATAGCCTAGCTTGCACGAGCCCCTTTTGCAACAGACCCACGACCTACCACCAACAGTGGCTGCTAATGGCAGGTTTATGGTGGTAGCTACATGCTAGTGTGGTAGCTGGGATGCTGGTGTTGCTAGTGGTGGCGGCCAGTGGTGACTGCTAATGCCTACTGATGATGGGTCTATTATAGGGGTTGAGTTGGTGGTTTGTGTTGCACCTAGTGCAAGATGTAAGTATACAATATACACATCTTGCACTAGGTAGTGCTGGTGCAAGCTGGTGTAAGGCACCTCGCACTAGCAACTTCTGCAGCAGCATACCACCAGCATAGTGGTGGTTGGTGGTGGTTCAAGTGGATGCTTGGGATGCTTGGTGTGGCTGGTGGTGATGGCTGGAGGCCGATGGTGGCTAGTGGTAGGCGGTGGTGGTGGCTAATAGTAGCTGATGGCTGGTGCAATTTATAGAGGAAACGTACAAAAAAAATTGGCACTTAACTGATTACATTATAAAAAACCTAGTACGTAAGTATTCACTTTTAATCACAAGTGGTACTTAAGTGATCACTTTTAATAATAACTTAACACTTAAATGACTCTTTTTTATCACGACTGACACTTAAGTGATCACTACATACAACTTATAGCGCTTGAGTAATCACTCGTGTCTGTCCTATGTATATGGTGGTTTGCGACAAACCAGAGAAGCTGCTAGTTTAATATGCAACTCCATTTAATTCAATGTTTGCTGCTGGTTTATATTCACTTCAAGTAAAGAAGTCACCACAACACATCGACCCAATATACATTCCATCATCACCGATTTATATTTGAGAATAAGTAAAAACATAGCACAAACAACATCTCATTCATTCATTCATTCATTCATTCATTCCCACAAGCACAATAAGTAACACATAATACAATAATAGCCCCCCCAAAAAAGCCACAAACAATCATGTAGACAACACAAAACTTCTTCTCATCTTCCAAAAAATAAGTTACATTTCATTCAAAACAAGTACATTTCTCCACTCATTTATAGACAAAAAAAATAGCAACACGATAAACGTTTCATTTCATCATGAAGTAGGATAGACAAAAAAATAGCAACACGATAAACGTTTGGTAACACTTCCGTTCAATTTTCATCCTTAAAACTTCATTCTTCAAATGGTTAGCAGAAAATGCTTGAGCTTGCATTGAGTCAAAATCGTCCAAGGCGTCGACAAGCGTAGATGGAGGTTGATGACATCCATCAAGTAGGTCCAATATCACCTTTGTGGCTCGGTGAGAGAATTTTGCATCAAACCCTTTGAAATATTTGCACTTTGACCCTTCTCTGTATCGGGTACATCCATAGAATCTTCTCTCGGGATTCGTTCGAGTCCACGATGTTCTTCTTGGACTTGGTAATTCACAAAAACAGAAATGCTCGCCTTCTCCTTCGCTTCGGCAAGAGAAATTTGAGTCGTTGCTAAAAGTCCTGCTCTCCATTTCCAATATTCGACTGAAGAATTGGGGCAAACCGAATTAGGGTTCGGGACTTGGGCTCCAGCGCTTCAATGGCATTTTGCTCAATTTAGGGTTTTAGATTTAGGGCAATTAGGGAGATGAAGTCGTTTTGATTGATTTAAGGGCTCTATTTTGGCTAACTATAGAAACAACATCGTTTTGGGTGAATCACAGCTGAGTTAGCTCTCCGACGAGCCACCTCGGCAAGAAATATTAATATTTAAATGCTACGTATGATTTCCGGCTGGTTTTGTCGAAGGTGGCACTCAAGTGTCTCACTTTTTTTCAAATGTGGCACTTGAGTGTACCTTTCGTAAGTTATGACACTTAAATGTTCCTTTGTGCCAAGTTATCACACTTGTAGTGTTCTTTTCTCTAGAAGGATGTCATGGAGGATGTTATTAGCTTGAGTATGTGTTATATCTTGCTTTTGCTCGAGAACTAGCAAAATATTAAGTTTCGGAGTTCGATAACTCTATAATAATAGAGTTAATTTTACCTATTTTAGGCAACTGATACAGTACTTTATAAAGCAATATTCAGTAGAAAATAATTGGATTACCTTCTATTTAGCAAAATCTTCATTATTTATGCAAAATAATGAGATATTGAGAGAAGGAAAGGAAATTTTGTAATTCAGAAATTCAAATTAAAAAGTGTTGGAAGATGGATACTAAATCAAGGATTCTGTGATTTATTCACTAGTTTTATGCAAAAAAAAAAAAAAAAAAAGCAATTGCATTTTATTAGGATTCTTGAATATTTCCTATAAATAAGATAATATAGATAGCTAGGATTTTGGGTTTTTTAGATCGTTTTTCATTATTTTGGAAGTTTTTTTGAGCATTCACGAGAGAAAATAATGTGGTAGCAACATTCTTGTTCTATGATTTAAGACGTTGGGTTTAATTTATATTTTCGTTTCTTCTTCTACAATATTCTAATTTTCTTTTGTTAGGATTATGATGTAGCCTAATCATGATAATGTGAATTTCATGATTTTTATGTGTGCAAGTGACTACCAATCACTTGAATGATCCGATGTGCATATTTGAGATTGAGAAGTGATGATATGCAATTACTCATTATAATAAATAATCATAAATTAAACGTGGATAGAGATATACCATACTATTTGTGTAACTGTTGACACCTAATTTTAGCAAATTTAGGAAAATAAAGAAAATAAAAATTGCATTAGAGCAAATAAAAGAAAAAATGGAAAAAATGGGGAAATTGATTTAATTGATTATGCGTGGAAATTTGAAATTTTCATGAATATTCGGATTTTGTTAGATGCAGAAGTAATTTAAAAATCAAATTAATAAAAGGCAAGAATTTTTACAAAATGGAAGAAATTTGAGCAAAATCGAGTGGATTGCGAAATCACGCTCTGATTTATAACTTTGATTTAATGTGACAGAAGATGGAAACTTAGAATTTGCCATAGAAAGCAGTCGTTCGGAATCACCATAAAAGAGCCACATTTTTTCGTGACCTGGGGATTCGAAATTTTAGAGGAGGAATTTTTGAGGATTTTTGGAGAATTTTTTAGAAAAGGGAATTTTTCGAAAAAAAATTTGAAAAAAAAAGTGAAGCTTTTCTTTGGTTTTAGGAGAAAGAGAGAAAAAGAAAAAGAAAAACGAAAAGAAAAAGAGAGAGGGGACAAGTGAGTGACGTGAGGAAACAGAGGAGAGAGAGAAAAAAAAAAAAAAAAAAAAAAAAGACTCGGCGATTGTTCATCTTCCTTGCCGGCCTCCCCTGCCTCCGCCGCTGCTGCGTGCCCGCGCCGTCAACCACTCCAGCAACGCCGCCTGCAGCCTCTCATTGCGCCGTCATCGCCCTCGCCGCTTCGCCTGCCGAACCCCCATGCTGGAGCCCGCGCCACGATATGGTTCCCCTGCTCGTCGGACCCCGAGTCGACCCGCCGGGCTATTAGCAACCACCGTTCCGTCGACCGATGCTGCTTTGCTAGCGACGCTACTTCCCAAGCCTCCCTCGACCGATTCGATTTTGCTGCCGACCTCGACGCCAGCCTCCGCCTTTGACCGAGGCTCAGTAGTGTCCCCCTCTCTAAGATCTGCGCCATCGCTACAGATCGCGATCACCACTGCTGCGATCAGACGCCAAAAGATGCCGCAACCTCGTTATCGCTCTCGTTCTCAGAAGTCGTCGAAGCTGCCAGCCCCCACCGTGCTTCACCTTGCCCTCAACTCGTGTTGATCCATCCTCACTAGAGCCCAGATGTCGCTCGATCTCATAGCAACTCGCGCCTCAGCCCGTGCCGCCTCCGTCCGCATCGCTTGCTAGAAACCTCCGACGCTCTTGCTTTAACTCCCAGCAGATTTGTCCCCATGTTAGTAGTCGGTCGACATGCCTCCACCAAAGCCGTACCCGCAAAGCCGTCGCTGTCCCATCTCGCCAGGACCCTCGCCCGTGACGCCCGACACCATTGCCTCGAAGACCAGCGACCGACGTCCCTGCAATCACCCTACGTCCGCTCCGCCTCTGCTTCAACGCAGCTGCTGCCCCATGACCCCCCCTCGTCGGTGCCCTGCATCGCCGGTACCCTCGTTAGAAACCCTCGCCGACGACCTCGCTCACCAGAACAAAGAACCAGCGGCCAAGTTTTTCCTTTTAAAAAAAAAAAAAGAGAAAAAAGAAAAAAATCAAATTAGGTATATTTTTTTATTTTATTTTATTAGGCAAACTGATTATATTTTTTATTTTATTTATTGTTTATTTGTTTGACATATTTCCTTAACGTATAATTAGAAATTCCAACATATTACCCGATTCGCAACCGCGCCTAGATTTTTTTATTTCACCTATAAGGCTTTAGATGAAATAATTAATTAAGTGGGAATAAAATTGATATTTTGATTTTTAAGACTTAAGATCAATTTATTGATTTTACTAGCGAAATGTTATCCCTTGATCTGAGTGATGTGTGATATTTTTGATAATTGTGAATGATCTTTGCTTTATTTATCTGGAAATATGTTTAAATTAGAATATTGCATGCTTTAGGTTTATTTGCATATTTAGGCTAACATTCTATTTATCATGAATTTTTGAAATTAAAAAAAGAATAAAAATAAATAAATTTAGGATGTTAGATTTTTGCTTCTTGGCTTAAATTGCATATTTAATTATTTAACTTTTTTAATTAATTAAATGAAAAGAAAATAAAAAATATCATCCATATGTCATGTAGAATTAGAGCATCCTTTATATGTCATTTTATATCGGGATAAAATTGCATATTTCATTTTAAATTAATTTAGATAGACTGCATCTTAGGTTAGGGATTGCTAAGTTAAAATAATATCTTGGTTTAAATTAGGGTTTAATTAGACCTAACCTTTAACATTAAGTTGGATAAAATCATAATTTAACTAGATGATTTTCATTTTTTTTTTAATTTCGAATTTTATAAAAAAATACAAAAAATATCTTAGGATAGAAAAGTCTCAATCTCCATAATAGATTGCATTTTTTTAGGAAAGAAAGAAAATACAAAAAAAATGTCATTGCTCGTCATATATGATTAGATTCATGAAATGCATGTCATTTAATGATTATTGCTAGGTCCATTTAATTAGAAAATTAACTATCATTAGATTAGGTCATTTAATAAATGCCGCATGACATATAGCTTGCATATTAGGTTGCATGTTGCATGTCATTGTAGTTGAACTTTTTGTATGTCATTTCATTGCATTGCACATAGTTTTCTAGACTTCATTTAAATAAGAGAAAATATTTAAAAAAAAAAAGAAATTGCTTGTTAATTAGAAATCATATCTAGGGTTGATGATGTGAATTCTGATCTAACAACGCAGGTGCTTTCGTTACTATAAGGTAAGCCTCGCAATTTATTCATTGATTTCTTGGGTGTTAAATTGGTGGTTTGAGTACCGGTATGATCACCTCACATGTTAGGGAAATAGATTTGAAATCAATCCAAGCTGCATTCAAAAAACATTTTTTAAAAATAAAAGAAATGGTACTGAAAAGGCATTAGAGAAGTCTAGTGTAACCAAGTTCCCATACCCTTAGTCTCTAGTTCGTATGAGTAAAATAATTCTCCAATTATTTTACTTAGGTGTTTAATCAACCTACCGAAAACTAATTAGTGGCGACTCTTAGATAAAATTCATCTGCATGTTTAAAAAACTTGAACCTTAAGTCGCGAATTGAGATGAGCACTGGAGGGCCCGAGCTAAGTTTAAAACTTAGTAGTCCATTAACCTAAACCTTTAGGTGGGTTCACCCTTGAAGAAATTTTTTTAGGTCACGACAGTAACTTTCATTGATAAGATGATCCAAAAGACTCATTATAAATTGGGAATATTTATAAATTTTAATGCACTTATGTTTATTTAAATTAACATAAAGATATAGTAGATTAGTAAACTGAGTAGGTTTGCTATACATAGAAATATGATAGTAAATCAATTAAGAAATTCCACTATCACAAGTTCAATATCGTTCTTATATGCATAATAATTTGAAATTTATATCCAGTAGTTATTATAAAATCGGATGCTCTAACATATTTATCTGATTGATTTACTATATTTAGACTCAAAATTTAATTTTAAGATTTTTAGTTTTAATTTATTCTCAATTCTATTTTGATCTATTAGATAAATTTTATAATTAATCTATTTCTAGTATTTAATTAATTTATTAATTGCGTTAATAATTTTATGAACAAACCAATATTCACATGCCCTCTTAAGATAAAAATCCCAAATTCAACTAATTTGAAAGATTAGAAAATAACATGAAAAATGCAAGTTATACAAACCATGACACCAGTATTCATAGCAATATGCTCAATCATAATCCTTTCTAGATTGTTGTTAAGAGTACAGAGAACGAAAGGAAGTAGCAAGTAACAAGGTTTTGTTCAGAGATCATTTGATGAGGCCATGAAACGTGAATGACATTTTTTTGGTTGCTAAAGTCAAATTGGATAAAATATAAGGTTTCATCACTCTCTCTCTCTCTCTCTCTCTCTCTCTCTCTCTCTCTCTCTCTCTCTCTCATGATTCATGGTGATGTTGAGAGATGAAGGTTTAATTACACTCCATTCGTTTCGCGGAAAATAATTTTTAAGAAAATATTTTCTAGATTTTCTGGTGTTCATTTCATAGACAGTGAATTACTTGAGGAAAACATTTTTCATGAAGAAAATATTTTTCTGAAATAAAGGAAAATGTTTCCACTTTTCAAATAAGAGAATATTTCCCCCACTTACTCTCTCTCATTTGACACCCCTACAACTTGTAGGGTGTTTTGTAGGCTACAAGTCCTTACTTTTTTTTTTTTTTTTTTTTCCATTATTTTCCTTTTCTTCTTTCTTGGTTGGTCACTAGTGATAACGGTTGGTGATTGGCTACAGGCCACCCTTGACCTCGCCGGGGGCGAGCTTGAGGCTTGCTTGATCAGCGAGCAAGAGCCTCTAGCTCGCCAATTTGGCAAGCCTTGAGATCTAGCGACACCCGAGGCTTGCCGATTAGTGAGTGCGAGCCTTGCCTCGGCTCAAGCTTTGTTGATTTGGCGAGCCTTGAGCTCGCCGGCCTTGGGCCTCACTAGATCGGCGAGCCGTAGTCTCTTGCTTGAGGCTTTCTTGTGGTTGGTTGTCGGCGATCGACCAAAGATGAAGAGCAAAACAAAGAAAAGAAGAAGAAAAAAAAAAAAAAGAAAAAGAAAAATAATTTAATAATAAATTTTTTATAATAGAAGAAAGAATTAAAAATCGATTTTTGTAAAAAATAAAGAATGAAAAATCGATTTTAAAAAATAAAATAATGATACAATTATTGAAAAAGAGTATATGGAGGAAAAAATATTTCTTATCAAACAACGGAAAATATTTCTCACTTTATTTTTAAGTTTTACTTGAACAAAGAAAAATAAATATATTTCCCTTGAAAACATTTTCGAGGAACGTCACATTTTTTGCGAAATGAATGGAGCCTTTAAGGTCACTTGAGACACCAAACCAATCACCACAATTGCACGCACTTGAGCTTGAATTCCAATTGAAGAGGGCCGCCCTCTATGGGTTGAAGAATGAGTTCCTAAGCCAAGTGAGGATCAATTATTGGGGATCTCTTACGCACACAGATATTAATGGAAAAATACAAAACACACAAGAAATTATTGAATTCTTAATATGCTTCTTTTTGCCAAAAAAAAAAGTAAAACAAAAAAAAAATAATGAAGTCAAAGGGGAAAAGCGGACTGTTTTCTTATTAAGGGTTCGTTCGTTTTGCAGATGGGTCATTTCCGGAAAATATTTTCCCAGAAGTCATTTTCCAAGAAAATAATAATATTTTCTAGTGTTCGGCTAAAATCTAAAAATGTTTCGGAAAATATTTATTGGAAAATATTTTTCGGTGTTCGGTAAGGAAAATATTTTTCACTCATTAGATTAGCGAGCGCGAGTGTCAAGGTCGAGGCTCACCAGGGATGATGAGTACAAGTTTGATATCAACGAGTTTAAGGTTCACCTAGTTCGACGACTAGTCAAGAAAAAAGAAAATGGAAACAATGAAAAGAAAAAGGAAATTAAAAATAATTTCAATTAAAAAAGAGAAAGAAAATTAAAAAATAATTCGAATAAAAAAAGAAAAGAAGAAGAAGAAAGGGGAGGAAGAAGTGAGAATTTGTAGAAGTGAGATAAGAAAGATTAAGTGATTAAATGTTTTTCACTTTTCAAAAGTGAAAAATATTTTTCCCTACTTTAGAAAACGTTTTTTCTTTGATGGAAAATATTTTCTTCAAGGAATTCATTTTCTATGAAACGAATGTCGGAAAATTCATAAAACGTTTTCTTAGAAATTAAATTTTGCAAAACAAACGGAGCCTAAAAATGACAACGTTTTTTCTTCACTAAAGTTATGTCAAAGTCATATTAGTCCAGTTTGCTTTTTGATGTCCTCATAACCAACCACGTAAAATTTTTTATAGCAACATTAGATGAGATCAAGGCTATTGATATTGCCGCGTGCGAAATTTAGAGTTTTTAAAGACACATAAAAATTCAGGTATTGGCCGGCACACGGCGGTCCTAATTTGAGAATTTTTGGTGGCTTTTTCCCGGGAGTTTTCTGTCACTTTGTTTTGACTTTTTTTGTTTCGCAGCAGCTGCCAGTTACTGGCTAGGTAAACCTAACGAATCGTCATCCACAGCTACTTAAAGCGGGATCCATGGTTGACCGATTCACGGGTCGAAGGGACACGAAGAGGAAGAGGCGCAGATGGAGATCGTCCGTGCCCGCCTTGTTGTCTGACCCAAATTCATCCTACGCCAATCTCTTTTGGATATCAAGTCGGAGTTGGGTTATCCAGCTCGTCTCCTTCGCGGAATATGCCGACCTGCACGCAATCATTCATCCGCTGATTGGCTCGAATATTAATAATCGCATTAAAAGAACTTGTCATCGGGTCGGTCTTTTTGCAGCTTCCGACCCCACTTTCCCATTAGCGGCATGCAGATCCGATCCAATCTATGTATTCCCTTTTGCTATGTTGTAGATGAAAAGTCGGGTTCTGTGCCTTTTCTTTTCATTTGCTTTGGAGGAGCAATTTCGATGTTTACTTCCTGCATGGTCCTTTGCCTTTGAAGTTTCGAGTCCCTTGTGGTCCTTTGCCTTTGAAGTGCTCCGCTTTTTTCCCTGCAAGTGATCCGTCTGTTCTTGGATTCTTTGCCTTTAAATTGAAGTTTGTTTGAGCAAATGAAGAGAAAAAGAAGAAGAGGATTGGAGAGTGAGTTCTTTTGTTGCAGGTTGAGAGCAATTTAATTTAGTCGGTTGACTTTCAAGGAGTCCAAACATACTGGTGGTTTGCATTAAAACATGATGTTAGGGCAGAGACTTTGATGGGGTTTGAGGAGAGTGTACGACCATGGATCCTCTGTTCTTTGATTCCTCCGCTTGTATCAAAGTAGATGATCGTCCCATAGATAGCCATGCCTTTTCACCTAGTCCAGATCGATACCTGAGTCTCACAGATAGTTTCTTTTTGGATGACCCTTCCCTAGACCTTAAATCCTCAGATAGTGCGTTTCTTTCGAATAAAGTAGACCCTACAAATGATCTCCCTTCAAAATCAATCGACCTCGGTATTGGAGATCTAATGTTTCCCTCGACAAGCGGGATCTCAGATGGAGGCCCATTTGGTCCATCTATGAGCTTGAGAAGTGCCCTGCCTCCGTTGGGGGACACTGATTCATCGGATCCCGTTCTAAAGTACATAAGTCAGATGCTTTTGGGAGAGAACATGGAGGAGAAACTGTGGGAATTTGCTGATCAGGTTGCTCTGCAGAATGCAGAGAAGTCATTGTACAATGCCCCTGGTCAGCAGCATTCAGAGGTGTCTGATCAGAGCCCCTCACAGCTTGTTTTAAGCCATTATATCGAGAGCCCAAATGGCAACTTTTCTGGAAGTAGCAGTGCTTGTGGAAGCCGTGATGCCACAAGTGTTACTGTTATCTCTAGTGACTCAGCTGTTGCTAATATTCCTTACACGATCGAAGATCATAACCATGCTATGCAGGAAAATTCTGACCTGGACTTCCAGTCGAACATGGATTCCAGTTCACGGTTGTTGTCTAATTCTTCAAGCAGCATCACGAATCGTGATGATGGGTCTGAGGAATCTTTGCGTGAGCTTCTTGTCGAGAGCTTTTTCAGTGATGGTGAGTCTATGCTTCAGTTCAAGAAAGGATTAGAGGAGGCCGGCAAATTCCTTCCTACCAACGGTCAATTAGGAATTAACCCAGAGGACAGCAAACCACCATTGGAAACAGAAAAAGGAACCCCAAGAATGCTCATCAATGAGGAGATTAACATGAGGTGCTTATCTGATGGATTCAAGGGATTCAAAAATCACGAGAGGGATGAGGATGCTTTTGAGGAAGGCAGGGCCAATAAGCAAACAGCCTTGTATACAGAGGAGAGTGAATTTTCTGATTTGTTCGACAAGGTGTTGCTATGCAACAAAAATGGTGAGGTTATGTGTTCTGGTGATAAATCTGTGGAGACAGGGCTGAGCAAAGACATACGACCCCAAAGGAAAAAGCGCGGTTCCAATAGAGGTAGGGGTCGTGGCAAGAAGCGGGGAAGTGAGAAAACTGTTGACTTTAGCACTCTTCTGATTCTCTGTGCACAAGCCATCTCTACTAGTGACTTCAGGACCGCTAATGAATTGTTGAAGCAGATCAGAGAGAACTCTTCTCCATCTGGCGATGGGTCTCAAAGACTGGCCCATTACTTTGCCAATGGACTAGAGGCACGATTGGTGGGCAACAAGACTCGAACGCAGCACTTTTTTTCTAGTCTTGTCGCCAGGACGATCTCAGTAGCCGATATCTTGAAAGCTCTCCACCTTCACTTTTTGACATTTCCGTTTCATAAGTTATCCATTTGCTTCGGAAATTACATTATTTTGAGATTCGCAGAGAAAGCCACTACCTTACATATAATAGATTTTGGCATTGGATTTGGTTTTCAATGTGCCTATCTCCCGCTCTTCTGTTTGTGCATACATCTTTTTAATTGCAAACAGTTTTGAATCTGCAATGTTTTCTTACTGTTTATCAAACCTTGAGATAGGAAGATACGTTTTGCAGCTTCTATGCTGCACGGTATTGCTGATTTTGCCGATATTGTGTCATGAATTTGTAAGAGTTTTCCTTATGTGGGCTACATTAATTGAGATTGTAATTACCGTTTTACGGGGTTGGTCTAATAATGTAAGGCATAAGGTTTTCTTAATGGTCGAATATGGGCCTGGCTTGTATGGGCCGAGTTGGGCCCGGTCCCCGTGATGAGAAGGCCCGTCAAAACTCTATAAATAGCGCTAAGGTCCCTCCTCTAGCCCTCACTTTTTTCAAAAATTCTCTCTGAACTCACATAAGGCATGTCGTGAGTGGCGGTCTCATCGAGCCAGGAACCGAGGGTCATAGAGGAGAAGATCTTCAGCATTAAAGGCCTGGATTGTTGTCGTTTTGTTCCAAAAACAATGGATTCAAAATCAGCTACACAAATCCTTGTCAAACCTTATGGATGTTCGAGTTTCTAGCTATGTAGATCTTGGGAAGCCATATCAACGGCCTACATTTGGTATCAGAGCCAACATAACTTAGAACTCGAACATATTGAAGAATTTATTTGTTGAAACTTGCTGTTAATTCTGATTTTGGATTCATCAAGGACTGTTTTTGAGCTTTGCATGCCTCTAAGAGAGGCGACATACACTGCCCCATACCCATTTCGTCCACCACCTAAGCTCGAAAAGTTTGCCTTGTTTTTCATGAATTTTGGTCTGATGAAAGTGAAATTTTATTGCATAATCGGCTTCTACTCTTCTGTACGAGCATTTTGGTGGGTCGAACGTCGCCGGAGGAGGCCGGAAACGGCCTCACGCGCCACCACCCGCCTAGGCGGTGCTGGGCGTCGACGGCACGCGCCGCCGCGCAGCCCCACGCACACGCATGCGTGCTCACGTGCGCCGGCGCGTGGACCGCCACGCGGCCTCACGCGCGCGCCGAGCGCATGCGTGCCGACGCGTGGCGGCCACGCGGCCTCGCGCGGACACGTGGAGCGCCACGTGTCTCGATGACGTCACGGTGACGTCACCTTCGCCGCCTCACGTGCGACCGCCACATGGCGGTGACGTCATCGATGACGTCACACGGGACGACCGGGTGTCTGCCGAGTTGACCCAACCCGCGATGACCCGATCGGTTGACCGGGTTGACCCGACCCGTTGAACGGGTTGACGGGGTTGACCCGACCCGGTCCGACTGTTGACCGGTTCGGTCCGTTGACCGGTCGGACCGGCTTCGGACCGATTTTTGGACGCCAGCGCGTGTGGCTCACGCGCCGCGCACTCCAGCGGCGCGTGAGGGCGCGTGCAACGTCCGTTTGGCGCGTGGTTTGTATCGCCGTGCTCGTATGTGAATTTTCTATCTTGTGGTGTGCTTATTTGCATTTTTTGATGCCTTTAAGGATGTGAAAATGCATGTGAAACCCTTCAGGTATGTGATTTTGGGGTAGTTTTGGCATATTTTCATGTATTTCTCTATGATTTTGGAAATGCAATTATGTGCTTATGATTATATCATCACTCGAGGAATATGTATAGTGTTGATTTATCAGTAGTATGTATTAATGGATGGAGCAATGCAATTAGCATGACTTGTGATTTTAGTGACAAATAGCCCCTGTCATCAAGTTTAAAATCACATGTGAAAGGTGAATGTGAGTCATAAAGTTATATCCCTAATATGAGAGAATTTCGATGATTCAGTAGGGTTGTGACCGCCAAAGTGGCACACTTGATTAGATTTGAGAAATATCGGTCTTATATTGTAATGGGATGTCTCCTATTCTGATGCATGTTTATACTCCCAAAGGAGGTAATTGTGCGTTAGTTTGTGGAGGGATACATGTACAGCATATGGTTGAAAAGTGACTAACTCTAGTGGTTCATACACCCAAAGGTGGTGAATTCACGAAAGGTTAGAATACATTTTCATGGACCGTTGTCATGTGAATGGTATACAATTGCTTGTCATGTATTCTGCCCAAAGGTGTTTATATGATGATGTATGTAGCTCTTGAGATGTGTGTTTAGCACTCACATGATGCTAATTATATGTATTGCTTGTAAAATCAGTCACCTTCTCTGTAAACGGCAATTCCATTGCGATTGAGGTTCTTACTGGGTCAAACTTCAAGAAATGGAAAGAGGATTTTCTGTTTGGGATGGAGCTCGCAGATGTTCATATTGCTCTTACTGAGGATAGACCGGCAGACCTTACGATGCCGCATGAAACCCGAAAGTACGTTTTGCTGCATGGGAAAAGAGTAATAGAATTTGCTTGCTCATTATGAAACGGTCGATTCAGGAACATTTGATGAGTGGCTTGCCAACTGATTGTACTGTTAAGGAAATGATGGAAGCTTTGGAGGCTAGGTATCGTGTTTCTACCAATGCTGAGATAGGTACACTCATGCAATCACTCTTTAATATGAAGTATGATGGTTCAACTGGAGTTAGAGATTATGTGCTTAGGATGGTAGATCTTCAGACCAAACTCAGAATCCTTCAAGTTGATATCCCTGAAGCTTGCATTGTGCATAAAGCATTAAATACTCTTCCTCCTGATTTTGGAATTATCAAAACGAACTATAGTTCGCAAAATGAGACTTGGTCAATAAATGACCTTATAGTTAGAGTGGTGACAGAGGAAGAGAAACTGAAGAAAGAGAGAGGGCATCTAGCTTTGTATGCCTCTAGTTCTGCCAGTAGGAAGGGTAAATGGATTGCACATCATGGAGGAAACCCTAAAACCACAGGCACTTCTAAAAATATAGTCCTTAAGAAAGGAAATCCTGAAGTTGCTGGCCCCTCCACCACTATGGCTCCAAGAAAGGGACCTTTTAAAAGGGAGGTTGTCCTTTGCTACTTTTGTAGGAAGAGGGGACACATAAAGAAACACTGCGATCAGTATAAAGCTTGGTTGTCTAAAAATGAGCATAAAGGTAATGATTCTTTGGCATTTGTCTGTGAATCTAACTTATCTGAAGCCCCATCCAGTTCTTGGTGGCTAGATAGTGGTGCAACTAATCATGTTGCATTTACCATACAGGGATTCACAAACATAAGGACGCCAAATCAGGATGAATCAAAGCTCACTGTGGGAAACAATGACAAGATCGACGTTGAGTTCGTGGGAGATGTCATTTTAATTCTAGATACCGGTTTTAATATGATGTTAAGAAACACTTTTTATGTACCTTCCTTTAGACGGAACT
Source organism: Eucalyptus erythrocorys (assembly GCA_014182555.1). Classification (NCBI taxonomy): domain Eukaryota; kingdom Viridiplantae; phylum Streptophyta; class Magnoliopsida; order Myrtales; family Myrtaceae; genus Eucalyptus; species Eucalyptus erythrocorys. Next base: position 28,167,373 of record CM024598.1, on the reverse strand, counting down.
TAGTTTCCGTGTCATGTTTGGACATGTGTGGTTACTCTTTTGAAATAAAGAACAATATTATATCTATGTTCTTTAGTTCAAATAAGGTTGGGTGCTGCAACATGTTCAATGGATTGTATAGATTGTGTTTATCTCCCAATGATATATACGTCGCTAATACAGTTGAAAATATTGTTCCCAAAAGACCTCTACCTAAGGAACAATCTTATGCATTGTGGCATAAACGACTAGGTCACATATCTAAAGAAAGAGTAGAAAGGCTGATAAAGACACACATCCTGCCTACTCTTAAGGGTAACCTAGAGACTTGCATAGACTGCTGTAGAGGAAAGATGACTAAGATAAAGAAGAAAACCGCAGTTCGAAGTTCTGACTTACTAGAAGTCATTCACACTGATATCAGTGGACCCTATACTGCAACTTTGTGTAGAAATTTTTATTTCATCACGTTTATCAATGATTATTCTCGGTATGGTTACCTGTTCCTAATTAAGGAAAAATCTGAATCTCTTGACAAATTCAAGATCTATCGGACTGAAGTTGAGAAACAAATCGAAAGGTAATAAAGGTAGTTAGATCGATCGAGGTGGAGAATATTATGGTAGACATGGCAATGTTGGGCAAATTAAAGGACCATTTGCTAAATACTTAGAGGATTCTAGGATAGTGGCTCAGTTCACTATGCCTGGAAGTCCTGAATAGAATGGTGTGGCTGAAAGGCGCAATCGTACTCTCATGGATATGGTAAGATGTATGATGAGTAGGACTAATTTGCCTGTTTTTTATGGGGTGAGGCTTTAAAAACAGCCCTTTATATATTGAATCGTGTTCCTACCAAAGCTGTTACATCGACTCCTTTTGAGTTATGGACTGGATGCAAACCAAGTTTGAATCACTTCAAGGTCTGGGGATGTCCTGCGGAAGTAAGATTGTATAATCCACCATTAGGTAAGTTGGAGGCTAAAACCACTCGATGCTACGTTATATCTTACTCAGAACATTCAAAGGGATATCGGTTTTATAATCCAAGTGGAGGAACAAGGATTGTAGAATCTCAAACGGCCAAGTTTCTGGAATTTGATGTAGCCGAAGAGCATGATTGTTCACAAATTAGTGAACATGACAACATGATGAGACCTGCTATATCTTTCTCCTTGCCTATGCAGACAATGATAGAGCCTATTGTGCCACAAACTGAACCTGTCAACGTTGAGAATCCTATTGATGAAACGACCACAGATGAAGTCATTCAAGTTCATCAGACTCAAAATGAGCACCCAGTGACACCACTTAGGAGATCTACTAGGGAAAGACGTTCGGCTATACCACCGGACTATATGGTCTATTTAGGAGAACATGATTATGATATAGGTTGCACTATAGATCCAGTGACTTATACAGACGCCATTTCCTGTCCTCAATCTAGTTTATCGCTGGATGCAATGAGAGATGAGATGCGAGTCTATGAAATATAATGGCGTTTGGGAACTTGTTGAATTACCGGAAGGTTGTAAGCCCATAGGTTGCAAGTGGGTTTATAAGACTAAAAGAGATTCAAAAGGAAAAATTGAGAAATTTAAAGCCGACTTGTGGCCAAGGGCTTCACTCAAAGAGAAGGGATAGACTATGAAGCAACTTTTTCTCCAGTTTCCTCTAAAGACTCCTTTAGAGTGATCATGGCATTAATAGCTCATTTTGACATGGAATTACATCAGATGGACGTTAAGACTGCTTTTCTAAATGGAGACCTTGATGAGAAGGTTTATATGATGCAGCCTGAAGGTTTTGCAACAAATGATTCAGGTGTATGTAAACTGAAGAAAGCTATTTATGGTCTCAAACAAGCTTCTAGACAATGGTACATGAAGTTTCACCATGTTGTTACTTCTTTTGGTTTTGTTGAGAACAAAGTAGATCAGTGCATATACTGCAAGGTTAGTGGGAGGAAATTTATTTTTCTCATACTTTATGTGGATGACATTTTGCTTGCAAGTAGCGATATTGGATTGCTGCGTGAAACAAAACAAATGTTGTCAAAGAATTTTGACATGAAAGACTTGGGTGAGGCATCTTTCGTTCTAGGCATTGAAATCCATAGAAATCGTTCTTGTCGTACGTTAGGTTTATCTCAAAAGGCGTATGTTGATCGCATTTTGGAGAGATTCAACATGCAGGATTGCAAACCAGGAAGTGTTCTTGTCGTTAAGGGTGACAAGTTGAGTCTCACACAATGTCCTCAATCAGATTTTGAAAAAGACCAAATGAAGGACATACCTTATGCTAATGCATTTGGAAGTATTATGTATGCTCAAGTTTGCACTAGACCAGACATTGCCTTTGTAATAGGACTTTTAGGCAGATATCAGTCGAATCCAGGACATGATCATTGGGTTGCTACCAAAAAGGTCTTGAGATACTTAAAAAGAACAAGAGATTATATGTTGGTATATAGATATGTCCATGATTTGCGATTGGTAGCATATTCGAGATGCAGATTTTGCTAGTTGTGAAGATGATAGGAAGTCGACAACGGGATATATCTTCATGTTAGCGGAGGTGCAAGATCGTGGAAAAGTGAGAAACAGAAATCTATATCTTCCTCTACCATGCAAGCAGAATTTATAGCATGTTTTTCAGCTGCTACTCAAGTTGTTTGGCTTCGGAACCTCATTAAGGAATTGACCGTATTTGATTTTGTGAATAGACCCATACAGTTATATTGTGATAACAATTCTGCTGTGTTGTTTGTCAATAACAACAGAAGTCTCAAAGGGTCTAAGCATATGGAGGTCAAGTTTTTGACCATAAAGGAAATTGTACAGAAAGGTGACATTATAGTAGAGCATATTTCTACAGACGATATGTTGGCAGATCCACTGACTAAAGGCCTACGCCCTTGTGTATTTGAGCGACATATCATGAACATGGGCTTAGGAGAATCAGTGGATACTATCGTTTGGTAGGAGGTATTTCAAATTTGCTCTAATAAAGTTTATGTCTGTACCTTGTTACTTTTTGTAACATTTCGATATATGTCAACTCTTTTCTTTGTATAAGTTGTTATTGAGTTGTGCACATATATCTAAGGAAAATCTCAAGGTACTGTGTAAATCTTGAGTAAAGGCTAGGGGCATCCAGTTATTAGCCTTGAACATATGTCTTGATTACACATAAAGAAAGGTTAACCATAAAGATAAGACATATGTGGGTTCGTTAGAACCATAAAGATATTCTCTAGTGCCACATCCGGTTTCCTGTGACACTTAAAGATAAGAGAATATTGACCGACAAGGGAGATAATACATAAGGTATTACTCTTTATGAGGTGTTATCTGTTTGCCACACAACCATACTGAATCCATATCAATAAAGTTGAAAGCATTCGTGACCATGGAAGGCTCTGTGTAAACACATGCAGTTACCGCCATGATTCGGTGTTGGAGACTTTATGGGATAGGATTGACTATTAAGAATTGCCACTAGACCAACATAAAGGTGCGCATATAAAGTACAATCTCAATTAATATAGCCCAAGTGGGAGAATGTAAGAGTTTTCCTTATGTGTGCTACATTAATTGAGATTGTAATTACCGTTTTACGGGGTTGGTCTAATAAGGTAAGGCATAAGGTTTTCTTAATGGTCGAATATGGGCCTGGCTTGTGTGGGCCGAGTTGGGCCCAACCCGTGATGAGAGGGCCCGTCCAAAACTCTATAAATAGCGCTAAGGTCCCTCCTCTAGCCCTCACTTTTTTCAAAAATTCTCTCTGAACTCACATAAGGCATGTCGTGAGTGGCGGTCTCATCGAGCTAGGAACCGAGGGTCATAGAGGAGAAGATCTTCAGCATTAAAGGCCTGGATTGTTGTCGTTTTGCTCCAAGAACAATGGATTCAAAATCAGGTACACAAATCCTTGTCAAACCTTATGGATGTTCGAGTTTCTAGCTATGTAGATCTTGGGAAGCCATATCAACGGCCTACAGAATTGTCTATTATATATCTCGCGAGTTCTGCAAGTAACATGGCAGCTTGAAGCTGATAATGGGTATGGGTGCGAGATTATCATGTACAGTTGGTGTTATTCGCCTGATGGCTCTGTTGTTTATAAGTATCCTACAATACTGAAAACTGTTTAGCTCTTTGAGAACTTGATTATCGAAGGTGGGGCTCATGGAGGATGATGTTTCCCCACGTGATCCAGCCAAAATATGCTCATGCCGAAGTTGTTTCTGTCTTGGAGGGAAATTAAGGGCAATTTAACTTCTAGGTACTTCGTGGCACGCAGACCTTTTATTTGTAACTCGGTTGTCTTTCCGTGAAGAAATTTGGATGGGCCAATTGGAGGTTTATATCCAAGGGAGATCAAGTATGTGATTAAACTAGTTATTGTAGATATAATTGAATTTTCATACGACTCGGTTTGTCAATAAATTGTTTCATTTACACCACGTCGCCTCATGATTTTCTAGGTTTTTGGTGTGGATGTGTAAAAATCTTGACGATGTCAATGGAATTGCATAATTCTACTGATGGGGTGCTGTTGAAGTTAAGCTTGGGCGAAGCCTTTAGCTAAGTGGTGCAAGGTCACCGGATTCATGACATAGATTTTGACCAAGTCAAAAGTAGAAACTGATATTTACATGGGCTCTTAGGATAAAAATCCCAAATTCATCCAAGTTGAAAGATCGGAAAATATTATGAAAAATTTCAGGTTATACGAATTATGATACCGGTATTCATAACAGCATGCTCAATCACAGTTACTGCCAAGATTGTTGTTAGAGGATTGAGAATGGAAGGCTGTAATGAACCACAAGATTTTGTTGGGAAATAATTTGATGTGCCCATGAAACATAAATGAAATTGTGTTGGTTGCTAAAGTCAATTTGGAGCAAAAATTAGGTTTCATCACTCGTTGTCTCTCTCTCTCTCTCTCTCTCATTCATGGTGATGTCGAGAGTCTCTCTCTCTCTGATTCATGGTGATGTTGAGAGATGAAAGTCTAATTTAGATTATTTGAGATGCTAGACCAATCACCATAATCACACGCATCTGAGCTTGAATTCCAAATGAAGAGGGGCCTCTATGGGTTGAAGAATGAGAATCGATTTTTTGGAATCTCTTATTCACACAGACATTAATTGAAAAATTCAAAACACAGCAAGAAATTATTGATTTCTTAATATGCTTCTTTTTGCCAAAAAGGTAAAAAAAAAAAAAAAGAAATAATGAAATCGAAGGAAAACAGTGGAGTGTCATGTGGCTAAAAATGCCAGCATTTTTTCTTCACTAAAGTCATATTGAAATTGTATTAATTTTGTTTTCTTTTCGTTATCTCCTTAACTAGCCACATAAAGTTTTCATGGTAACGTTAGACGAGATCAAGGCTATTGATATTACCGCGTGCATGACATAGAGTTTTCAACGACACATAAAAATTCAGGCATTGGTCGGTACACGGCTGTCCGAATTTGAGAATTTTTTGTGGTTGTTTCCTAGAGTCTTCCGCCTCTTTGTTTTGACTTCTTTTGTTTTTTTTGCTGCCGCCGTTTACTGGCTGGCAAGCATGGGGCATATAGTCATCTGCAGCTGGTCAAAGCGGGACCCATGGTTGACCGATTCACTGATCGAAGGTACACGAAGCGGAAGAAGCGCAGATGAGACCATTCGGGCCCGCCTTATTGTCTGACCCGACTCATCCTGCGCCAATCCCTTTTGGATATCAAGTCAAAGTTGGATTGTCCAGCTCATCTCCTTCGCGGGATGTTCCCACCTGCACGCAATCATTCGTCCCTTGATTGGCTCGTATATTAAGAATCGCATCGAAGGAACATGTCATCAGGTCGGTCTTTTTTCAGCTTCCAACCCCAATTTCCCATCCCACGGTATGCAGATCCGATCCAATCCCTGTTTTCCTTTCCTGTGTTGTAGATGAAAAGTCGGGCTCTTTGTGTCTCCTCTTTTGATTTGCTTAGATAGGAGCATGTTGATGTTTGCTTCCTACGGCACGATTGGTGGGCAGCGGGACTCGAACGCAACACCTCTTTTCTATTTTTGTCGCCAGGAGGACCTCAGCAGCCGATATCTTGAAAGCATACCACCTTCACATTTCAACATGTCCATTTAGTAAGTTGTCCATTTGCTTTGGAAATTACATGATTTTGAGATTTGCAGAGAAAGCCACCGTGACATCCCGATTTTTTGGACCCTGATTTCAACTGGATAAATAGGGCCGAGTTCGTTCAATTGAAGCCGGGGGTTGTGAAATTGAGGAATATGAGGGATTTTTGGATAAAGAAAATAATCAATTTGATAAGTGAGACATCAATTGATTTTATGAGAGTCAATTTGAATTGAATTAAGGGAAATTATAAGGTTCGCCTATGGTCGTACTTTTAGGATTTAAATTGGTTCTATGGATAAGCCAAGGTGTGAACTAAAGTATGGTGACATTAGATTAAATTTTTGTGGACTTCAATTGGATTCAATTGAAAGGAAAATTGAAGAATTTTGGAACGTGCAAGAATTGGACCCCGGCGGAAAGTTAATCGCACCCATTGAATTAAGTCATGGAAGGGGAGGGGGATAGTGGACCATGACATCATAGTGATGTCATGGTGGGCCACTAGAGGAAAGAAAGAAAGAAAGAAAGAAAGAAAGAAAGAAAGAAAAAGGAAAAGAAGGAGGAGAGAAAAAAAAGGGGGTGGGTCATCTTCTTCTTCCTCCCTCCTCTCCCGTGCGTGAGCTTCTTCTCCTTCTTCTTCTTTTTTTTTTCGGCCAGCCCCTCCCCCAACAGCCGCACGCCGCCCAGCCGCACCGCCTTGCCACTGCACGCCGCCGGAGCCGCCCCGCCCGCGCGGCACCCCGCACGTGTGCGCGCCCCTCCGCGCCGTCTCCCCCTCCTCGCGCGACCCGAGCTCCCAGCAGCTCAGTCCCCCACTGCAGCTGCGGTTCAGCCCACCTCCAGCCGCCGCTTTGCCGCCGTGAGCCACCGCCACGAACCGCCGTAGCTCCTCCGCCGTTCCTCCGCCCGAAACCACCCCGGATCTCCTCATTTCGGCCTCAAATCGTAGCAACCAGATATGGAAATTTGTGGGTATGGCAGCCCCTTCGTGGGCCGTTTTGGCCGGCTTCCCAGCCCCGGATGCTAGGCCCGCTTTGGAGTTTATCGTTCCCCTCGTCGCGCTCGTCGTTTTGGTCCGTCCGGTGTGTTAATCGGGTGAGTTACCTCACTAATCCTTTATTAGCCGGTTAATTATGCCTTAAGTGTGTTTAGTTTGAATTAAGTGTGTTTAGGTGGTTAGATTAGATTATTTTATTATAAGTTGGATTAAGAAATTTGGTTAAGTTTAATTGTGTTTAATTAAAGTTAAGAATGGTTTAATTAAAGTTAAGTGTTGATGTGACATAATTGGATTTTAATTTAGATTTATTTAAATATTTGAATTTCGGATTATTAAAATAATATTAAAATATTCCGAAATTAATTAAATATTATTAAAAAAAGGAAAATTTTATTTTTAACCCCGGTTGCTCAGAATTTCGTGCTGATCGCTGCTGTGATGTCAGAATTTAAATTTGATGCTTGATTGGTGGCGAATTGTGTGTGATTGCGTAAATTAGGGGTTATGTGTAGAAATTTCAATTGTAGAAATTGATGGGGATTTGGCCGTGTTTGACCACCTATTAGAGGCCGTGCTTATTGAGGCCGTGATGAACCGCCTATGAGAGGCCGTGCCGAGTGGGGCTGTGATGCCACTAGTTATTTGACCGCCTAGGAAAGGCCGTGCCGAGTGGGGCCGTGATGCCACTAGTGTTGAACCACCTTTTCGAAGGTCGTGCCACATGGGGCCGTGATACCACCGATTATTGAGTCTACCCTTAGGATCGTGGTTGAGAGCATTGATTGTTTTGGTAGAATGACATGTAATCGGCCGAGCCGATTGATCGCTGAGACGATCCAAGTGGTTGATTGATTGATGATGTGATTGTGCCATGCTTTAATTAATTGTCATACTTGCACGTGATTGAATGATATAAATTATACTAACTTGCAGGCGCGGACTGTTGCGAGCTAAGTCTTCTTGACGTGTGGTTAGGTCATGCTGGGGTGTATTTTCTTTCTAATAAGGGCTTAGGAGGGGTGAACTTGCTGAGACAATGTCTCACCCCGTTGTGGGAAACACATTTCAGGGCCGCAGATGAGGATTCCAGCGGAGTCAGGTGGACTGCCGGTGAAGTTGGGCAAGGAGTGCAGAGCCAAGAAGATGGAGGATCGAATCTTTTTAGTGGCCTTAGGACTGTTCTTTCTAGATGGTGAATCGATCCCTAGTGTATAGACCTCGACCCGGTTTGGCTGCATGTAATCCTTGTTTGATTTTATGTCGGCTTGTTGGTTTGTATTAAATTGATTTTTTTTTGTTCCCGCTTCTATCCCGCTTTTAAATTGTCAGGGGTTTATTAATATGTTCCGCATGCGCTTAATAAATTAATTCGGGTCGGCGACACTACCTGGGAATGTCGCAATTCTACGACCATGGCGGGTTGTCCACGTGTCTCGGGGTTCGGGGCGTGACAACCCCGTTTAAGTGGTATCAGAGCATGGTCAGTGAATGGAGTGATAAGGGCGATGAGTCATGGGATAGTTAGTAGGAAAGGATTTTAATATTCTGATGCATGTGATTGGTAGTTGTTTGGTAGCTTGTTTATATGGTTGCTCGGTGTTTGTTTTGGAAGCGGGCGTCTGCGTTGAGCCTGTTGCGTGAGTGACCGTGTGTCGAGGGCCGCCCAGTGAGGGTAGTGAGCCCTGTGTTTCGAGGTGGGCCGTTGTTGAAAGTTGGTGCCCGTGGTGCTCCGAGTAGTGAGCAAGTTGGGGCCAGTGTGAGTGGTGAAGCATTGTCTCTAGTCAATGCTGGGGTAGTAGCCCCCGAAGGTTCAAGGCTTGCTCGGTTTTTGAGGATGCTTGAGAGGTTGGGAGACAGAATGGTCAGTAGGCCGCCATTTCAGTCGCTGTTACCGCCGTCGTTGTCGTTGTTTCTATCGCTGCCAGTGTTGTGACTGTTGTTGTGACCATGCCTGTTGAGGCCTAATATGGAAATCTGATCGAGGATCAAGCCATCGTATCTGAGTTGAGGTTCAAGGTTTGCCCCGTTATTGAGAATGAATTATTCCTGACATCTGGTAAAGGTGTAGGTCCTGCAAATGATAATCCTCTGGAAGTAATTGCTGGAAAATGTCACGTCATCTGCACTTCAAAGGACACAAGGAATCCGCAACCTTCACGTGAAGATCTTCAAAAAGTTGACTTCGTCTTTTCTCGTACATTTGATGTCGCGCATCTCAAAATAATGGATAAGATAGAAAAGGTGTTAAGGACATCTTTAATAGAAAAGGTGTTGAAAAGGTTATCTGTCATGACAAAGTGGATGAAGACCCTCACAATAATGCGTTGCTAAGTGAGGCAATAGTTAAACCATTGGACGATCACAATAGGCCATGGAAGAAACGAAAATTGGATGCTTCAGAGATATTCGTGGGGGAGGAGCTCAAGAATGATGAAGGCAAGTCAATTGATGCTGTCGAGCATCAGGCTCCACTACAAAATGGAAGTGCATCTGAGAATAAATTGAGTAAAAATCTCAATGAATCTCCGAAAGGAGAGAGAGACCTCTTTTGAAGCCGAGGAGAAATTGATGGAACTCTTTTATGGGAAGTTGGATGAAATGTCCTGTCATCAAAAGGATGACAAAAACAACTATGAAGCATTGCAAGCTCCTTTGCCAATTGATGTTGACAAGAACACATGGCTCAAGAAGCTCTCTTAGTTTGAATCGTGACAATATTATAATTCAGTTTGTTCAGTTAACGTACGGAAGTTTGGAATCATTGAAAGTCAAAGAGGGACTTAAATCCTTGTAAATCGTCATGGAAGATGACCTGAATCAGTTCGTTAGTTATCGGTGGCAACTGTAAGGGATGCGTCAGTTGAGGGATCGAATATGGAGAACACGATTGTGGTACAGAAGTTTTCTAAAAGTATGTTATGGAGAATTGTCAGGTTTGTTGTCAGGAAGAGAATTAGGGTCGTGAATGAATTAGTACCCGGAAAAGAGCCGATCCGTAAGGCTCCTTATCGAATGGTGTTTTATGAGTTAAAAGGACTGAAGGTGCAGATGCAGGAATTTCAATAGGGGATTCACATATTCCAGTGCATCACCTTGGGGAACACCTGTTCTATTCATAAAGAACAAAGTTGGCTCGTTGTGGTTGTACATTGATAATTCTCAAGACCGACTGGAGGTCAGGGTGTCATCAGTTAAGGATCAAGAAGAGAGGCATACCGGAGTTGGCATCTCGCAATCAATACGGCAGTTATGAGTTCACTGTAATGCTATGTGGTTTGACAGATACCTTAGCTGTTTGTTTGGGCCTTATGAGCAGAATGTGTAAGGGTACTTAATTCAGTTGTGATTGTGTTCAATGAAGTTATCCGGGTGTGTTCAGAGAATGCCAAGGGGCACGAGAGAGAGTTAAAAAAAAATGATACTTCAGACCTTGAGGGCTCTTGAATTTCATGTTAAGTTTAGCTAGTACAAGTTTTGGATGACTTGTGTATCGCTGGTAAGTCACGAGATTTCAGGCGAAGAAATCTTCTTGGACCCTGTCAAGATTAAGGCAGTGAACAGTTGGCTGAGATTGACTACAGTAACAGAGATCCAGAGTTTCTGAGTTTAGCAGAGTGTTACAGACAGTACGTATATGCGTTTTCTTTCAGTGTTAGCACCACCGTTGACAAGACTACTGAGGAAGGAAGAAAAGTTCGTGTGGATAAACGAGTGCGGGTGTGGTTCTCAAGAGCCTAAGAAAAGGATGACTACTACACCTGTGTGGGCCATTCCATCTAGTCATGGAAGGTGTGAGATCTTCAGTGACGCGTCATTTAAAGGATTGGGTGGCTTAATGATGCAGCATGATAAGGTTGCTGCATGTGTGTCCCATCAGTTGAGACCTTATGAACAGAATTATCTTACAGACGACTGGGAACTCACGATGGCAATTTCCACTCCGAAGATCTAGAGATATCAGTGGTGTGAAGAAAGACTCCAAATATTTATTGACGGTCAAAGCCTCAAAGTAATTGTTCTCCTAGGAAAAAATTGAATGAGATAGCGCTGTGAACCAGATCTTTTGAAAGACTTGGATAGTGGTATCTGGTATCACCTGGAAAGATGAAAGAAGTTACCGATGCTTCGAATCAAGAGTTTTCAATTGTGCATAGACTGGCTAAAGTATGGATTTTACTTAGAAATGATTCAAAACCTGGTTTTCAAAATTGAGGTAGACTACCATTTGAAATTGAACCAGATGCTCAAGTCTTAATCGGCGCCTAATCGACAGACAGAGATGTTCAGAAAGTCTGATAAGAAGATACTAGTAAGAACAAGATTGATTTTGAGATTTCTGAGGATGGAAAGTTCGAGTTTTATGAGTGATTGAATACACCTGACAGTGTAGCACTCAGGGAGGAAATCTTGTCAGAAGTTCACTATAGTATTGCAGTTTTGACCAGATGGTACAAGTAAGTCAGAATCGGCGTCTGTTAAATTGGTAGGCAGATATGAAGATAGATATCGCCAAGCAGGTTGCAGGTGCCAGAGTTGTCAGTAAGTTGAAGTTCAGTAATGCAGACTCAGAGGATTTTACCATCACTTAAGAGTCCCCAATGGGAATGAAAATATATCACAATGGGACATTATAATGAGCTTACTAAGGATTCAGGAAACTACTGATACCATTTGAGGACAGTGGCCGAATGATGGATGGAGTTAGTCCGCTTTGGTACGATACGAATGGATCTTGTTTTGGGTGTGCAACATCCAGGTTTATGGATTCTGACTTTGATTGGATAAGTTGGGCATTTCATCTGCGTGACTTTAGAGCTTTTCTCTGAGTTGGCCACTCACGAGATAACTAGACTAGCTAGGTGAGTCATTAAGGGCTTTAAGGCAAATTGACTTGACGATTCGACCAGGAATCGACTTCTCGACCATGTTCATCTTTAGAGATCATTGCGGCACAGTATAAAATCGAATTAAGATCAAAGATAGGTCAGTTCGACTGAGATGGATAACCAATCGTGGGTGACCCCACTGAATTGGAAAACTCTAATCGACTGGCACTACTTTGATTTTTCTATCGTTTTGGTACCCTGTGTCCGTATTTGAATCCTCGAGATTTTCACGACAATCGAGAATCGACACTGTGTTGAGTGGGTTCATTGTGGCTCGAAGGAAATCGACCACGGGTCATTTGTCCTAAAAAGTTCTAAGAACTACCTAGTAGCCTAGGTTACACCAAAAGCGCGTCAGAGTGAAATTAACCGCTAATCTAAGTTCGATTTCAGTAATTGGAGATTTGGTCATATCTCGGAGTGAGTATATCGAGGTGTGTGGGCATCAGATAATTCACCGGCATAGAGTGCCGGGGTGATTTATATTTCGAATCCGGATCGGAGATTACGGGTTTTGGCGAGTTTTCAAGGGGTTCTTTCGGGGTTCTTTCTTAGCGGTGCTTAACGGAGGGTACGGAATTCAATGGTAAAAAGAAAGTGAAGAAAGATCACGGACCGTAGTCGGCTCGAAATCGGTGTTTGCGGTGATCGGATCGGTGTCGAGTGAATGCTAGACGAACGCCGAAATTTTTAGTTATTGAGCTTCGAAGTTCGTTGGGGAGTTGAGAATAAGAGATCGATGTGAACGACAGAGTGTTATATATGAGAACTTCAGTTCAGTTGCCGGTTCAGAAAGAGCAGAGTTGGTATACCAAGATGGTGTCTTTAATCAAAAGGGTCGGACGTCACGCTGAAACCGGAGGATTAGCTTGGAATAGTGAGACTCATCGAAACGATAATATCCCCACCTTTTTGTCTAAGGATTGGTAAAGATTTAAATTTCGAGGACGAAATTTTTATAAGAGGGGAAGAGTTGTGACATCCCGATTTTTTGGGCCCTGATTTCGACTGGATAAATAGGGCCGAGTTCGTTCAATTGAAGCCGAGGGTTGTGAAATTGAGGAATATGAGGGATTTTTGGATAAAGAAAATAATCAATTTGATAAGTGAGACATCAATTGATTTTATGAGAGTCAATTTGAATTGAATTAAGGGAAATTATAAGGTTCGCCTATGGTCGTACTTTTAGGATTTAAATTGGTTCTATGGACGAGCCAAGGTGTGAATTAAAGTATGGTGACATTGGATTAAATTTTTGTGGACTTCAATTGGATTCAATTGAAAGGAAAATTGAAGAATTTTGGAACGTGCAAGAATTGGACCTCGGCGGAAAGTTAATCGCACCTATTGAATTAAGTCATGGAAGGGGAGGGGGATAGTGGACCATGACATCATAGTGATGTCATGGTGGGCCACTAGAGGAAAGAAAGAAAGAAAGAAAGAAAGAAAGAAAGAAAAGGAAAAGGAGGAGGAGAAAAAAAAAGGGGTGGGCCATCTTCTTCTTCCTCCCTCCTCTCCCGTGCGTGAGCTTCTTCTCCTTCTTCTTCTTTTTTTTTCGGCCAGCCCCTCCCCCAGCAGCCGCACGCCGCCCAGCCGCACCGCCTCGCCACCGCACGCCGCCGGAGCCGCCCGCCCGGCGGCACCCCGCACGCGTCCGCGCCCCTCCGCGCCGTCTCCCCCTCCTCGCGCGGCCCGAGCTCCCAGCAGCTCAGTCCCCTGCTGCAGCCGCGGTTCAGCCCACCTCCAACCGCCGCTTTGCCGCCGTGAGCCACCACCACGAACCGCCGTAGCTCCTCCGCCGTTCCTCCGCCCGAAACCACCCCGGATCTCCTCATTTCGGCCTCAAATCGCAGCAACCAGATCTGGAAATTTGTGAGTATGGCAGCTCCTTCGTGGGCCGTTTTGGCCGGCTTCCCGGCCCCGGATGCTAGGCCCGCTTTGGAGTTTATCGTTCCCCTCGTCGCGCTCGTCGTTTTGGTCCGTTCGGTGTGTTAATCGGGTGAGTTACCTCACTAATCCTTGATTAGCCGGTTAATTGTGCCTTAAGTGTGTTTAGTTTGAATTAAGTGTGTTTAGGTGGTTAGATTAGATTATTTTATTATAAGTTGGATTAAGAAATTTGGTTAAGTTTAATTGTGTTTAATTAAAGTTAAGAATGGTTTAATTAAAGTTAAGTGTTGATGTGACATAATTGGATTTTAATTTAGATTTATTTAAATATTCGAATTTCGGATTATTAAAATAATATTAAAATATTCCGAAATTAATTAGATATTATTAAAAAAATGGAAAAATTTATTTTTAGCCCCAGTTGCTCGAATTTCGTCTTGATCGCTTTCTTTGTGATGTCGAATTTAAATTTGATGCTTGATTGGTGGCGAATTGAGTGTGATTGCGTAAATTAGGAGTTATGTGTAGAAATTTCAATTGTAGAAATTGATGGGGATTTGGCCGTGTTTGACCGCCTATTAGAGGCCATGCCTATTGAGGCCGTGATGAACCGCCTATGAGAGGCCGTGCCGAGTGGGGCCATGATGCCACTAGTTATTTGACTGCCTAGGAAAGGCCGTGCCGAGTGGGGCCGTGATGCCACTAGTTGTTAATCGCCTATGAGAGGCCATGCCGAGTGGGGCCGTGATGCCACTAGTGTTGAACCACCTTTTCGAAGGTCATGCCACGTGGGGCCGTGATACCACCGATTGTTGAGTCTACCCTTTGGTAGAATGACATGTAATCGGCCGAGCCGATTGATCGCTGAGACGATCCAAGTGGTTGATTGATTGATGATGTGATTGTGCCGTGCTTTAATTAATTGTCATACTTGCACGTGATTGAATGATATAAATTGTACTAACTTGCAGGCGTGGACTGTTGCGAGGTAAGTCTTCTTGACGTGTGGTTAGGTCATGCTGGGGTGTATTTTCTTTCTAATAGGGGCTTAGGAGGGGTGAACTTGCTGAGACAATGTCTCACCCCATTGTGGGAAACACATTTCAGGGTCGCAGATGAGGATTCCAGCGGAGTTAGGTGGACTGCCGGTGAAGTTGGGCAAGGAGTGCAGAGCCAAGAAGATGGAGTATCGAATCTTTTTAGTGGCCTTAGGACTGTTCTTTCTAGATGGTGAATCGATCCCTAGTGTATAGACCTCGACCCAGTTTGGCTGCATGTAATCCTTGTTTGATTTTATGTCAGCTTGTTGGTTTGTATTAAATTGATTTTTTTTTGTTCCTGCTTCTATCCCGCTTTTAAATTGTCAGGGGTTTATTAATACGTTCCGCATGCGCTTAATAAATTAATTCGGGTCGGCGACACTACCTGGGAATGTTGCAATTCTACGACCATGGCGGGTTGTCCACGTGTCTCGGGGTTCGGGGCGTGACAGCCACTACCTTACATATAACAAATTTTGGCATTGGATTTGGTTTTCAATGGCCAATCCTCATCCAGAAGCTCTCTTCTCGATCAGAAGGGCCTTGGAAATTGCGCATCACAGGGATAGAGCTTCCACAAGCTGGTTTTCGCCCATCAGAAAAACTAGAAGAGATAGGTCGTTATTTGGAAAAGTGTTGCGAGCGTTTAAATGTCCCTTTTGAATTCAATTACATAGCATTGAAGAATTGGGAATCCATCAAACTCAAGGATCTCAAGATTCAAAGCAATGAGACAGTTGTTGTGAATAGTTCATATCGGTTTGTCATTCTCCTTGATGAGACAGTTGGGGCCAACTGTCCATGGGATGCTGTGTTGAATCTAATTTGGCAGGTTAAACCATATATATATATTTGGTAAAAGGCAATCATATTAAGCTAACAAATATTTACAACAAAAACGGCACCAAAACATACACTCATAATGAACGGAGGCATAATGAGTGGAAGGGTGCCGAAGGAAGAAGAAAAAGGAAGCTAACAAGGCACAAAAACGAGGTTAAGCCGCACAACTACGGCCACATCCAAAAGACGGACCTGATAACATTCCTAGTCAGCAATCTTATCTTTTGTATCTAATTTAAGATACTGTTGATATTGTTCTTGTAATCTATCCGCTTGCCTTAAGTATCCTCAATCATCCCTAATTTAGGGCTCTTGTAATATCTTTATATACAGTTTGTACAAGAGAAATGAAATATAATAAAAACAAAAACTACGATTTCTTCATGGTATCAGAGCTGCATTTGGCTTAATCCGCCTTTCGATCCTCAAATCTCCTTCTCCTCTCATTCTTCATCGACTTTCTTCTTCCCAAAGAAAATGTCGACAGGCTCTAATCCATCATCTCAGTCATCTTCATCTATTGCATCTCCCTCACTTGTTATCTCAAACATATCCAACTTGATACCCATCAGACTGAACAGCTCGAACTATCTTCTTTGGCGTTCTCTTTTTGAACCAATTCTCAAAGGCCACAATCTCATGTCTTACATCGATGGAACCTCCCAAGTGCCTGCTTCAATTGACGAAAATTACAAGACATGGATTGAAAAAGATCATATGATACTCTCCTGGATCAACGCTACTCTGTCTAAATCTGCACTTCCATATGTAGTTGGCGCTACATCTGCAAAAGCCGCGTGGGATGTCCTCGCTCGTCGCTATGCCTCTCTCACTCCTGCTCATGTAATGTCTCTGAAAAGACAATTACATCACCTCAAGAAGGGCAACCTCACCATGCAAGAATATCTCCAACAATTCAAAACTTTAGCTGATAAACTCACAATTTGCGGATCTCCAGTAAGTGATGATGATCTCTTAATTTGCATTCTCGATGGATTGCCTGCTGCTTACCGCTCCTTTGCATCCTCTATTCGTGTTCATGCTCATCAAACTTCCATCACTATTGAAGATTTACACAATCTCCTACTCTCTGAAGAACTAAGCATCACCGATGATTCATTATCCAAAATTACTACTGCCTTCGTTGCAAACCGGCAACCTCAAACTCTTTCTCCTAGGCAGCACTCATTCACACCTCGTCCCTATAGGGGTGGCACTGGTTATAGGGGACGTAGCAGGGGTCATTCTAATCAAGCCGAACTTCTCCCTACTCCATCATTTCGACCTTAAGGTCATCAACTGAATACTGGTCGGCTGATTTGTCAGATCCGCAACAAACATGGCCATAGTGCCATTGACTGCTATCATCGCATGAATTATGCATACCAAGGTCGCAATCCTCCTAAAAAACTTGCAGCCATGGCTATTGCACCACCTACTGACGATGGCACTTGGTATACTGATACTGGCGCTAGCCATCATATTACAGCCGATTTGGGTAATCTCTCCATCTCTGCTCCCTATAGTGGTTATGATGAAGTTCAAGTTGGAAATGGCCATGGTTTGTCTATTACTCATGTTGGTTCCACTTCTCTCTCACATCCCGTTTCTTCCATGCACTTAACTAATATACTTCGTTGTCCTCTAGCATCTACCAATTTAATTTCAGTTAGTCGTTTTGCTAAAGACAATAATTGCTATTTTCTATTTGATGATTCTCAATTTTTTTGTGAAGGACAAGCTAACGAAGCAAATTCTGCACCACGGTTGGACTGAGAATGGGCTTTATCCTATGCGGTTCCCCAAACCTTGCTTCAAACCTCAAGCTTCATTCTCTTCCCGCATCAACTCCTCCACCTGGCATCATCGTCTTGGCCACCCTTCTAGCTATTCAACATCTTATTTTTAAACAGCTTCAAATATCAAATAAGCGTGACAACTCTCTCTGTTCTGCATGTCAATTAGGCAAAAGTTGCAAGTTACCCTTTTTGTTGTCTCACACGCATACTCAATTTCCACTCGAACTAATTCATTGTGATGTATGGGGACCAGCCCCAGTGCCTTCTATTTCAAAATTCTTTTATTATGTACTGTTTGTTGATGACTTCTCTCGTTACAGCTGGATATTTCCTATGTGCCATAAATCTGACTTTTACGAAATATTTATGGCTTTCAAACCACAAGTTGAAAATCAATTTAACCATCGAATTAAATTTTTCCGCTCTGATGCTGGTGGCGAATTCACTAGTGATGCACTTGAATCTTATTTTCATACTCATGGCATTCATCATCAATTTTCCTACCCACATACACCTGAACAAAATGGTGTCATTGAGCGAAAACATCGTCACGTGGTTGAAACTGGTCTCACCCTTCTAGCTCAAGCTGGTATGCCCTCTCGTTTTTGGTTTGAAGCCTTCAATATAGCTGTATATCTCATCAACCGCATGCCTATCATTTCTCAAATTTCCCCATATCAACAATTGTTTCAACAAATTCCTAATTATTCTCATTTACGAGCATTTGGATGCCTTTGTTATCCTTGGCTCCGTCCCTATTGTTCTAACAAATTGGAGTTCCGCTCTTCTTCGTGTTGTTTTCTAGGCTATAGTACCTCTCATAAAGGGTATCGCTGCTATGACATGCAAAGTCATCGAGTTTACATATCTTGTCACGTTAAATTTGATGAATCTGTTTACCCATTTATCACAAACTCTAATTCTCCAAAATCTCCTACCACTTTACCCTCACTTGGTCCTATCTCCATTTGGCTACCATCAATCTCCGCCCCCACGGATACTGCATGGGTTGAGCCCACAATGAGTCCTGCCGACGGTGTTGCCTCTGCTTCGCTAACTATAACTGACCCCCAATCTTCTCATTTACCTTCCTCTATACCCCCTCCCCCACCACCTCCCACCCACACTCATCCCATGATCACACGTTCTTAACATGGTATTTTCAAACCAAAAACCTTTATTTCTTGCTATCCTATTGCTTTATCTTCTTCTCTTCCCTTGGAACCAACGTGCTACACTCAAGCTTCCAAATCACCTGAATGGCGAAAAGCTATGGATGAGGAATTTAATTCCTTACAAGAACAACACACTTGGTCCCTTGTGCCATTTACTCCAACAATGAACGTCATCGGTTGCAAATGGGTTTATCGGATAAAACAAAACCCAGACGGCACCATCAGTCGCTACAAAGCTTGTCTAGTCGCAAAAGGATTTCACCAACAACCTGGTATTGACTTTGTGGACACTTTTAGTCCTGTTGTAAAGCATACTACTATTCGGGTCATTCTCACGTTGGCGGTCACTTATGGATGGGCGATTCAACAGCTTGATGTCGAATGTGCATTTTTACACGGCGATCTCCAGGAAACTGTATATATGGCTCAACCACCAGGCTCTGTTGATCCCGTTGCTCCTCATTTAGTTTGCTTAATGCACAAATCCATCTATGGTCTCCGGCAAGCACCTCGCGCTTGGTTTGAAAAATTCACAGCTCGGCTAGAAGACATTGGTTTTTCAACCACTATCTCGGATCCATCCCTCTTCATTTACAGATCATGGCTCTACCATTATCTATCTCTTATCATATGTTGACGAAATTATTTTAACAGTAATGATTCCAAAGCTATGTCTGCTATCGTTGAGGAACTTCGCCACTCATTTAAGATGAAGGACTTAGGTCCTTTGACTTATTTCTTGGGCATTCAGCTTGTTCGACGAAGCCCCCATCATATCTTCCTTAATCAGGCAAAGTATATTCATGACCTCTTATCTCGCACCAATATGTTGGACTGCAAGCCTATTTCTAGCCCGGCTACCTCGAATAAACTTAGTCATTCAAGCAGTGACCCTGTCTCAGATCCTACACTATATAGGAGTGTTGTTGGGCACTTCAATATGTTACTCTCAGTCGTCCTGACGCTAACTATGCTGTTAATCAAGCTTCTCAATTTCTCAAAGCACCTAAAGAACACCATTGGCGTGCTGTAAAGCGTATCCTTCGCTATTTGAAAGGCACAATCTCTTATGGCATGCAGATTCAGCCTGGTCCTATTTCTTTACATGCCTATTGTGACGCTGATTGGGCTGGCAGTCCCAATGATCGTCGCTCTACTAGTGGCTATTGTTTATTTCTTGGGGCCAACCCTGTTTCCTGGAGTGCAAAGAAGCAACCTACTATTGCACGTTCATCTACAGAGGCCGAGTATCGTTGTCTTGCTCAAATAGCTGCTGAAATTCAATGGCTCCTCTCTCTTCTTCGAGAATTACGGATCTGGGTCCCATGCATTCCCGTATTGTGGTGCGACAATATCTCTGCCATTGCTCTAACTAGGAATCCAATTTTTCATAGTCGCACTAAACACATTGAAATAGATTATCATTATGTTCGTGAATTGGTGGGTCGCCAGTTACTTGACATCCGTTACATCAACACCTGTGATCAAATCGCGGACATCTTCACCAAAGGACTGTCATTAGCACGAGTTCGTCTTTTACGGTCCAAGCTTCACAATGTTGACAATGCTTCGCTTGCGGGAGGGTGATAACATTCCTAGTCAGCAATCTTATCTTTTGGATCTAATTTAAGATACTGTTGATATTGTTCTTGTAATCTATCCGCTTGCCTTAAGTATCCTCAATCATCCCTAATTTAGGGCTCTTGTAATATCTTTATATATAGTTTGTACAAGAGAAATGAAATATAATAAAAACAAAAACTACGATTTCTTCAGGACCAAACACAAGAAGGCAACTAGCCAGCCAAACAATGGCAACCCAAGCTAAAACCAAACAAAACATCATCGCCTGAAAGAAATCCAAACCGAGGAAAGAAATATCGAGAGGGATTGATGGAGAAGAACGACGTCTAGAGAGAAGACTTGAGGGAATTTTCTTGATTGTATTGTCTTCGATACATTGTAAATGTACAAATCTATTTAGATATAATACAAAATGTGTACTGTGAAAGGAAGTAAATGATCCTACTTATCAATCTAGATCTAGATCTAAAATTAATTGATTTACAAATAATTACAATCGATTCAGATCAAAATCTTCCAACAATTGTGTCGGATAATCGCCGTATATGATCACGGCATATCTTCCAATACTCTCCCTCAAGCTGGTGGCTTGTATATATCCAAGACGCCTAGCTTGCTCAATAGATATGCATGTTGTCTTTGACACAAGGGTTTAGTGAAGATGTCTGTTGGCTGTTCTATTGTACCAATTCCACTTGTCTCAATTATGCCTTCTTGGATCTTTTCTCGTGTAAAATGACAATCCACTTTTATATGCTTAGTTCTCTCATGCACTATAGGGTTTGATGCAAGTTTGAGAGCTGCATCATTATCACAATACAACTCCGTTGGTCCTTGCACATCTATTCCAAGATCTTTAAGTAATCCTCTTATCCAAACTATTTGACAGGTGGCCTTAGCCATGGCTTGATACTCTGCCTCAGCTGAAGATAAGGATACAGTGGGCTGTTTCTTAGTCTTCCATGAAAGGAGCGATTCTCCCAACTTAATGCAATATCCAGTGACAGATCTTCGACTTTTGGGGCATGTTGCATAGTCTGCATCACAATATGATGTCATCTTCATGTTGCAACCTTTAGATAAAGTATCCTAAGTCCTTGACATTTCTTTAAATATTTCACGACCATCAATGTAGCATCCAAATGAGAAACTTTTGGTTTGTGCATAAATTGACTAAGTGTGTGAATCGCATATGAGATATCGGGTCTAGTCATGGTCAGGTATATAAGTTTCCAACAAGCCTTTGATAACCTGATGCATCACTGAGTATGGGATCATCATCCCGAGATATGCCCTTATCATAATCTGCGATAGACAATTTAGTATTCTGCTCAATAGGAATCACAGCTGGCTTGCATCCAGAAAGTCCAGCTTCTGATATGATTTCTAATATGAACTTCCTCCGACTGAGAGAAATTCCTTTATCAGATCGTGCAATTTCAATTCCAAGGAAATATTTAGGTGCTCCTAAGTCCTTAATGTGGAAAGTGGCATGCAAATATCCCTTGAAACTTTCTATAGCAGCTCTATCATCTCCCATGACAAGTATGTCATCGACATAAATCATCAAATATATAGATGACATACCTCTAGTTCGTGTGCATAGAGCATAATCGTGCTTGGATCGCTTGAAGCCTGCTATTGCAAGAGCGTCTGCAAATTTGGCGTACCATTGCCTGGATGCTTGTTTTAGTCCGTAAAGGGATTTACGGAGACGACATACTTCATTTTCCCCCTGTCTCCGTATCCCTGGAGGAATCTCCATATAAATCTCCTCGTCTAAATCTCCGTGGAGGAAGGCATTGTGTACGTCCATCTAATGCAATTCCAGGTCATGAATAGCAGCAACAACCAAGAAAGAACGAACTATAACGTCTTTGGCAACTGGG
Source organism: Eucalyptus erythrocorys (assembly GCA_014182555.1). NCBI lineage: Eukaryota > Viridiplantae > Streptophyta > Magnoliopsida > Myrtales > Myrtaceae > Eucalyptus > Eucalyptus erythrocorys. The sequence continues at coordinate 28,145,144 of CM024598.1, read as the reverse complement.
GAGAATGTCTCGTGATAGTCGAAACCTTCTAGCTGTGTGAATCCCTTCGCTACCAAGTGTGCCTTATATCGTTCAACAGACCCATCAGCACGATACTTGATCTTGTAGACCCACTTACACCCAATTGGCTTTCGATTAGATGGTAGTGGGACAAGATCCCATGTGCGATTATCAGTCAGTGCCTTTAGTTTTGCTTCCATGGCATGTTGCCATCTTGGATCAATTGATGCCTCAACATAACTAGATGGTTCCTTGTCCTCTGATAGTCGACTAATACAACATCTATGTTCCTGTGATAATCTATGAAAGGAAACATAAGATGAGATTGGGTACTGAATACCTGAGGAATTCTGAGCAGCACATATGTAATCCTTGGTCCAGGTCGGAGGTCGTGTCGCCCGTCCTGACCGCCTTGGGTAATCAACTCCAGTGGGCTAGATTGTGCCATTTGTCGGTGCATCATCCTGAACTTCTTCATTTGTAATAGGAGCTTCTAATGTGTTCTCCATAATATCTTCTGAGGAACTTGAATTCTCAGTTGAATCAGGTATTACTGCTGGTGCTAGAGTAGGTGAAGAAGAAATATCCCTTTGTTATGCCAGTGGTATGTATGGAAGACTTTGAGGCAACGCTTCATCAGGGAGAACATTGTAGGAATTGTATATGTTCTCTGAATCTTCGTCTGAAGATGTTTTTTTCAAAAAAGGGAAAGACATTCTCATGCAAAACCACATCACGACTCACTAAGAATTCCTTGGTTGAGATATCCAGAACCCGATACCTTTTCTGTAGATTGGCATATCCCATAAAGATGCATCGCCGGGCACGTGCGCTGAACTTGTCTCGAGGTCCCACAGTTGTAATATAGCAGAGACATCCAAACACTTTGAGATGATTAAGTGTCGGCTTCTTCTTAAACAGCAGCTCAAATGGTGTTCGCCCATTGAGAATTCGAGTGGGCATACGGTTTATAAGGTAGGCTGCTATGATGATACAATCTCCCCAATATTCTCCTGGGATCGATGCTTGAAACTTCAAGGCACGTGCGACTTCCAATAGGTGACAGTATTTGCGTTCAACCACCCCATTCTGTTGTGGAGAATAAACGCATGAGCTCTCGTGTTGAATGCCATGCGAATTAAATAGCAGGGAGCAATCATGGTTGAAGAATTCTCTTCCGTTATCAGTGCGTATCCATTGAATGGATTTGCCAAATTGATTTTTGGATAACGCAATGAAGTTCTTCAGATGAGAATAAGTCTGGTTCTTGGACTGCATCAAGAAAACCCATGTTGCCCGAGAATAACCGTCTACTATTGTAAGGAAATACCGAGAACCATCATGGTTTACTGTATTGTTTGGTCCCCAAATATCCACATATATTAATGCAAAAATTTCACTACTGTTGGAGTTACTAGAAGGAAAGGGCAAACGAGATTGTTTTGCAAAGGGGCATATAAGACATTGAGGACATGGGAAGGAAGCACTGTGGCCCAATCTCAAATGCATAATGAAATTTTTATCATTGTTAGTCAAATTACACATTGATGATTTATTTAAGGAATTCCAAGAAAAATCAAAATTACTTGGAAAATTCGTCCAAAAAAAAAAGTCCTTCAGAGGAGCTACCCAAGCCCATCAGTCTGCCAGTCGAAAGGGCCTGAAATAGACAGGTGTCAGTATCGAAGATTACTCGACATGAATTTTGTTTGTAGGCTTGAGACACAAAAATGAGGTTAAATTGGAATTCTGGGACATAAAGGACATTTCGAAGGGTAATTTTGGAACTGAGATTGACGGTTCTGTCACATTCACGTGAGTAATATTTCCATTGGGTAATTGCACGGAAACAAGGAAATCTAAGCTTTGATTTATATTTGAAAATAATCCTTTGTCGCATATAATATGATCGCTTGCCCCTAAGTCTATAATCCATGCCTTTCTGGAAATGGAATTAATTAGGCAATGTGAAATACCTGAGAAACTCCCCCCCTTTGCCAGAATTATCCAATTTCTGTAATGCCTGCATGAGTTGCTGATACTGATTATATGAAATTGGTTGCTCCACATTTTGACCGGTTGATGATATGATCCTTTCATAGTCACATTAGTATTCTTATATAGAACATTTGAAGTTGCTCATGATATCAAGGGCTTATTCAAGGTGAATGGTCAACATTTGAAGCCTTATTTTGAATGTGGTTACAATAAGCAGAAGACCACCGTTGAATTTCATCCTCCAGAATAGTTACATTTGCGATAGTTTGGCTAAAGACTATAAACCAAGCGCGTCTTGGGTGGCAACCCAAACATTTTCATTATGTTCCTTCATCTATTATTAAGTTTACTTTTCGCAAAAAAAGAAAAGAAAAGAAAAAAGATTAATTTTTTGCTATTTTATGCAAGTTAATTTCTTTCTTGAGGAATCACGTTTTGAGAGTTTAGTCATCAAGGGCATCCATGGACACGTCCTACAACAAGGGGATTTTTTAGTTCCTATTTTTCTTTTTCACATTGAGGACAATGCTTCGCTCAAGTTTGGGGGGAGACAAAAATTTTGTTAAATGTAATTTTTATTTCATTTTATCATGATTGCATTCCTTATTGTGAATTTTTGCGATTCTTAGCAAAATTTAAATTTTGTTTGAATTTGCAATTGACGTGTGAGTTAATTTTAAATCATATTATGTTGATCCACTTACTAGCACTAAAAGTCCTTAATTTTTGTATTGTGTGTAAATATAGAGAACATTCATGCGAAGTACGTGATTTTCTTAGATCTCACTGCAATCTCAGAATTTGTTTTATTTTCTCTTGAGGCGAAATCTAAGTTACATCTAACTGAGAAAATGATTTAGGCAATTTTTGGATCACCTGAGCCTTTCTTGCCAACCCTATTTATTTATCCATAGTCTCCTTGTTGAGCCTTAATTATTATCTAATTTTCATTGACATCCATATATGTTTAGCTTAGCTTTTATTAACTTATATCATTGTCCCATGCCCCATGAACACATTGATTTTTTTTGGATAAAAGTTAATTTTAGCCTAATAACAATTTGGGATAAAGGATGGAGCATGAAAAAGAAAAAAAAAATGAATGCTATGGTTGTTTGAGGTATATCATCAAAAATAAAAATTACTTTTATGGTTCTCTATCGAACTTTCAATTGAATGAGCCTTTTGGAAATTCAATGGATTGGAAATTTTCATGTTATATTAGGAGGGACTTTGGGAGGAACTCGACCATAAAGCAATTCAAAAGAAAAAAAAAAAAAAAAAGAGCAATGAAAAAAAAGAAGGAAAAAAAAAAAGAATGATGATACGTGGTGGGAGATATTTTGAAGGAGTGAAATTGGGGACAATGACATTGGCTCTAATAAAATCCGAGAAATCAATGTGTTGATGGGTGATTTGAGCTTAAAATTACCGTTATCTCACATTTAGCCCACCCTTACATTATAAACCGAGAAAAGTCCTATTGATTTTTGGTTGAATAATTAGCATATATTAGTGGAGAGATGAATGAAAAGCAAACCTAGAAGATTTGGTTATGATTATAGAGAATATTTGAGAAGTTGTATACAATTTTGAATTTATCTAGATTACATATAATTTGAAAAGATGATGACTCTCACACACATTTTGATTACATAGTTAGAATTGGTCTTAACTTATAAATCAATTTTAATGTTTGAATGAAATTTGTATTTTTCTTTACATTGTGAATTTGAGCAATTATGGAAAATATGTCATGGAGGAGGTTCTTGGCTTGAGTATGTGTTATATCTTGTTTTTGTTCGATAACTAGCAAAATGTTAAGTTTACACATATAGTACTTTATAATGCAATATTCATTAGAAAATAATTGGATTTCCTTCTATTTACCAAAATCTTCATTGTTTATGCAGAATAATGAGATATGGAGAAAATAACGAAAAAAAAGGGCAAAAGAATGAAAGGAAATTTTCGTAATTCAAAAATTCAAATTAAAAAGTGTTGGAAGATGAATACTAAATCAAGGATTCTGTGATTTATTCCTTGGTTTTATGCAAAAAAATAAGCAATTGCATTTTGTTAGGATTCTTGAATATGTCCTATAAATAGGATAATATAGACAACTAGGATTTTGGTTTTTTTAGATCGTTTTTCGTTATTTTGCGAATTTTTTTTTAGTATTCCAGAGAGAAAATAGAGTGGTAGCAACATTCTTGTTCTATGATTCAAGACACTGGGTTTAATTTATATTTTCGTTTCTTCCTCTACAATATTCTAATTTTCTTTTGTTAGGGTTATGATGTAACCTAACCATAATGATGTGAATTTCATGATTTTTATGGGTGCAATTGACTAGCTATCACTTTAATGATCTGATGTGTATATTTGAGACTAAGAAATGATGATATGCAATTACTCATCATAATGAATAATCATGAATTAAACGTGGATATAGATATACCATGCTATTTGTATAGTTTTCGATGATGAGGTGATCCAAAAGACTAATTGTAAATCGGGAATATTCATAAATTTTAATGCACTTATGTTTATTTAAATTAACATAAATATATAATGGATTAGTAAATTGAATAGGTTTGCTATACATAGAGATATGATAGTAAATAAATTAAGAAATTCCACTATCACTTGTTTAATATCATTCTTGTATGCATAATAATTTGAAATTCATATTTAGTAGTTATTGTAAAATCGGATGGTCTAACATATTTATCTGATTGATTTACTACATTTAGTCTCAAAATTTAACTTTTAAGATTTTTAGCTTTAATTTATACTCAATTCTATTTTGATTTGTTAGATAAATTTTAGAATTAATCTGTTTTTAGTATTTAATTAATTTATTAATCATAAATCTCGTGGGGTGATACTTGTTCTTATCATTACATTATTTGTTTGATATGTTTACTTACATCTATAATTTTATGAACAAACCAATATTCACATGCCCTCTTAAGATAAGAATCCAAATTCAACTAATTTGAAAGATTAGAAAATAACATGAAAAATTCAAGTTATACGAACCATGACACCAGTATTCATAGCAACATGCTCAATCACAATCCTTTCTAGATTGTTGTTAGAGTATCGAGAACACAAGGATGCAGCAAACAACAAGGTTTTGTTTGGAGATAATTTGATGTGGCCATGAAACATAAATAACATTGTTTTGGTTGCTAAAGTCGAATTGAATCAAAAATAAGGTTTCATCACTCATTCTCTCTCTCTCTCTCTCTCTCTCTCTCTCTCTCTCTCTGATTCATGGTGATGTTGAGAGATGAAGGTCTAATTAAACTCCATTAGTTTCGTGAAAAATAATTTTTAAAAAAATATTTTCTAGAATTTCTAGTGTTCCTCTCATAGAAAATGGATTACTTAAGGAAAATATTTTTCGTGAAGAAAAAAAGTCTTTTGAAATAGAGGAAAATGTTTCCACTTTTCAAATAAAGGAAAATATTTTGCCCATTTACTCTCTCTCATCTAATACCCCTACAAGTCCCTACTTTTTTTTTTTTTCATTGCTTTCCTCTTCTTCTTTCTTGGTTGGTCACTAGCCACAATGATGGTTGGCGATTGGCTACAAGCCACCCTTGACCTCGCTGGCGAGCAAGAGCCTCTAGCTTGCCAATTTGGCAAGCCTCGAGATCTAGTAAGACCTAAGGCTTGCTAGATTAGTGAGTGCGAGCCTTGCCTCAGGCTCAAGCTTGTCAATTTGGCAAGCCTCGAGCTCGCCGGCCTTGGGCCTCACCAGATCGGCGAGCCAGAGTCTCTCGCTTGGGGCTTTCTTGTGGTTGGTTGTTGGCGATCGACCAAAGATGAAGAGCAAAACAAAGAAGAAAAGAAGAAAAGAAGAAAAGAAAAAGAAAAAAGAACAATAATTTAATAATCAATTTTTATAATATAAGAAAGAATTAAAAATCGATTTTTATAAAAAATGAAAAATGAAAAATCGATTTAAAAAATAAAACAATAATACAATTATTGAAAAAGATTATATGGAGGAAAAAAATATTTCTTATTAAATAGCGGAAAATATATTCAACTTCAATTTAAAGTTTTACTTAAGCAACGAAAAATAAATACATTTCCCTTGAAAATATTTTTGAGAAATGCCATATTTTCTGAGAAATAAATGGAGCCTTAAGGTCCCTTGAGACACCAAACCAATCATCACAATTGCATGCACCTGAGCTTGAATTCCAATTGAAAAGGGGTCTCCTTCCATGGGTTGAAGAATGAGTTCCTAAGCCCAACGAGGACCGATTATTGGCGATCTCTTACACACATGGACATTAATGGAAAAATACAAAACACACAAGAAATTATTGAATTCTTAGGGTCCGTTCGTTTCACGGAAAATGAGCCATCTCCGGAAAATATTTTCCCAAAATCATTTTCTAGGAAAATGACAATATTTTCGGTATTCGGCTAAAACCTGAAAGTATTTCAGAAAATGTTTTCCGATGTTCGGTAAGGAAAATATTTTTCGGTCACCAAATTGACGAGCGCGAGTGCCAAGCTCGAGACTCGCCAGATTGACAAGCGCGAGTTTAAGATCGATGAGTTTGAGGTTCACCTGATTCGACGACTAACCAAGAAAAAGAAGATAGAAAACAAATAAAAGAAAAAGAAATAAAAGAAAAATAAAAATAAAAGAAAAGAAAAGAAAAAGGAAATTAAAAATAATTCAAATTAAAAAAGACGAAGAAAACTAAAAATTAATTCGAATAAAAAAGAAGGAAGAAGAAATGAGAGGAGAAAGTGAAAATTTGTATAGGTATAAGGTAAGAGATCAAGTAAGGAAAATGTTTTCCACTTTTCAAAAGTGAAAACATTTTCCATTACTTTAGAAGACTTTTTCCTTGGATGGAAAACATTTTCCCCAATGAATTCATTTTCCATGAAACGAACACCGGAAAATCAGAAAATATTTTCCCGAAATTATTTTCCGCGAAACGAACGGAAATTAATATGCTTCTTTTTGCAAAAGAAAAGTTAAAAGGAAAAAGGAATAATGAAGTCGAAGGAGAACAGTGGGCTGTTTTCTTACTAAAAATGATGGCGTTTTCTTCATTAAAGTTATGTCAAAGTCATATTAGTCCAGTTTGCTTTCTGATGTCCTCTTAACCAGCCACGTAAAATTTTTTTATGGCAACATTAGACGAGATCAAGGCTATTGATATTGCCACGTGCGTAATTTAGAGTTTTTAAAGACCCATAAAAATTTAGGTATTTTTTTTTGTCAGCCCTATTATATTCCTATTCTATACTTATTATCAGACTTTTGCTCTGCCTCTTGCAGGGCGTGGGAGTCGAAACTCACTTCTGAAACTTACACGTTTCCACCCCATTCTCCCAAGAAAGTGGGGATTTGAACTTCTCACCCTATTTTCATGTTGGAAGGGTAGCCACTGATCATAAAAATTCAGGTATTGGTCGGCACATAGCAGTCCTAATTTGAGAATTTTTAGTGGTTTTTTCCGGGACTTTTCCGTCACTTTGTTTTGACTTTTTCTGTTTCGCAGCAGCTGTCAATTACTGGCTAGGTAAACCTAACGAATCACAATCCGCAGCTAGTTAAAGCGGGATCCATGGTTGACCGATTCACGGGTCGAAGGGACAGAAGAAGAAGAGGCGCAGATGGAGATCGTCCGTGCCCGCCTTGTTGTCTGACCCAAATTCATCCTACGCCAATCTCTTTTGGATATCAAGTCGGAGTGGGGTTATCCAGCTCGTCCCCTTCGCGGAATATGCCGACCTGCACGCAATCATTCATCCGATGATTGGCTCGTATATTGATAATCGCATCAAAGGAACTTGTCATCAGGTCGGTCTTTTTGCAGCTTCCGACCCCACTTTCCATTTGCGGCATGCAGATCCGATCCAATCCATGTTTTTCCTTTTCTATGTTGGAGATGAAAAGTCGGGTTCTGTGCCTTTTCTTTTCATTTGCTTTGGAGGAGCAATTTCGATGTTTACTTCCTGCATGGGCCTTTGCCTTTGAAGTTTCAATGTTTACTTCCCGTGTGGTCCTTTGCCCTTTGAAGTGCTCCGCTTTTTTCCCTGCAAGTGAACCGTCTGTTCTTGGATCCTTTGAATTTAAATCGAAGTTTGTTTGAGCAAACGGAGAGAAAAAGAAGAAGAAGATTGGAGAGTGAGTTCTTTTGTTGCAGGTTGAGAGCAATTTAACTTAGTTGGTTGACTTTCTAGGAGTCCAAACATACTGGTGGTTAGCATCAAAACATGATGTTGGGGCAGAGACTTTGATAGGGTTTGAGGAGAGTATACGACCATGGATCCTCTGTTCTCTGATTCCTCCGCTTGTATCAATGGAGATGGTCGTCCCATAGATAGCCATTCCTTTCCACCTAGTCCAGATCGATACCCGAGTCTCACCGATGGTTTCTTTTTGGATGACCCTTTCCTCAACCTTAAATCCTCAGATAGTGCTGATCTTTCGAATAAAGTAGACCCTGCAAATGATCTCCCTTCAAAATCTATCGACCTCGGTATTGGAGATCTAATGTTTCCCTCAACAAGCGGTATCTCAAATGGAGCCCCATTTGGTCCATCTATGAGCTTGAGAAGTGCCCTGCCTCCATTGGGAGACACTGACTCATCGGATCCCGTTCTAAAGTACATAAGTCAGATGCTTATGGAAGAGAACATGGAGGAGCAACCATGGGAATTTGCTGATAAGGTTGCTCTGCAGAATGCTGAAAAGTCATTGTACGATGCCCTTGGTCAGCAGCATTCAGAGGTGTCTGATCAGAGCCCCTCACAGCTTGTTTTAAGCCATTATATCGAGATCCCAAATGGCAACCTTTCTGGAAGTAGCAGTGCTTGTGGAAGCCGCGGTGCCACAAGCGTTACTGTTAGCTCTTGCGACTCAGCTGTTGCTAATATTCTTTACACAATCGAAAAAAATAACCATGCTGTGCAGGAAAATTCTGACCTGGACTTCCAGTTGAACGTGGATTCCAGTTCACGGTTGTTGTCTAATTCTTCAAGCAGCATCACGAATCATGATGATGGGTCCGAGGAATCTTTGCATGAGCTTCTTGTCAAGAGCATTTTCAGTGATAGTGAGTCTATGCTTCAGTTCAAGAAAGGATTAGAGGAGGCCAGCAAATTCCTTCCTACCAACAGTCAATTAGGAATTAACCCAGAGGACAGCAAACCGCCATTGGAAACAGAGAAAGGAACCCCAAGAATGTGCATCGATGAGGAGATCAACATGAGGTGCTTATCTGATGGATTCAAGGGATTCAAAAATCACGAGAGGGACGAGGACGCTTTTGAGGAAGTCAGGGCCAATAAGCAAACAGCCTTGTATACAGAAGAGAGTGAATTTTCCGATTTGTTCGACAAGGTGTTGCTATGCAATGAAAATGGTGAGGCTATGTGTTCTGGCGATAAATCTGTGGAGACAGGGCTGAGGAAAGACATACGACCACAAAGGAAAAAGCACGATTCCAATAAAGGTAGGGGTAGTGGCAAGAAGCAGGGAAGTGAGAATACTGTTGACTTGAGAACTCTTCTGATTCTCTGTGCCCAAGCCATCTCTACTAGTGACTTCAGGACTGCTAATGAATTGTTGAAGCAGATTAGGAAGAACTCTTCTCCATCTGGCGATGGGTCTCAAAGACTGGCCCATTACTTTGCCAATGGGCTAGAGGCACGATTGGTGTTCAACGAGGCTCGAACGCAGCACTTCTATTCTAGTCTTGTCGCCAGGACGACCTCAGCAGCCGATATCTTGAAAGCTTACCACCTTCACATTTCAACATGTCCATTTATAAACTTATCCTTTTGCTTTGCAAATTACATGATTTTGAGATTAGCAGAGAAAGCCGCTACCTTACATATAATAGATTTTGGCATTGGATTTGGTTTTCAATGGCCAATCCTCATACAGAAGCTCTCTTCTCAATCAGAAGGGCCCTGTAAATTGCGCATCACAGGAATAGAGCTTCCACAGGCTGGTTTTCGCCCGTCAGAAAAACTAGAGGAGACAGGTCGTCATTTGGAGAAGTATTGTGAGCGTTTTAATGTCCCTTTTGAATTCAATTGCATAGCATCGAAGAATTGGGAATCCATCAAACTCGAGGATCTCAAGATTCAAAGCAATGAGAGAGTTGCTGTGAATAGTTCATGTCGGTTTGGCAATCTCCTTGATGAGACAGTTGGGGACAACTGTCCACGGGATGCTGTGTTGAATCTAATTTGGCAAATTAAACCAGATATTTTTGTTCATGTTGTATATAATGGCACCCACAATGCGCCCTTTTTTGTGGCAAGATTCCGTGAGGCACTTTTTAATCTTTCCGCAGTGTATGATATGTTTGATGCTATTTTAGATGGTGACAGCAATGAGAGGTTGGTTATTGAGAGAGAGTTCCATGGACGGGAAATTATGAATGTTGTAGCATGTGAAGGTTCGGAAAGGGTTGAGAGGCCAGAAACGTACAAGCAATGGCAGGTTCGTCATATGAGGTCTGGGTTTAAAGCGATTCCTCTGGACCAAGAGCTCATGACGTTGTTTAGGGGTAAGATGCAAGAATGTTACCACAAGGATTTTGTGCTTAATGACGACGGCTACTGGATGCTGCAAGGTTGGAGAGGTCGAATTCTCTATGGTGCCTCCTGTTGGGTGCCCACTTAGAATGGCTCCAAAAGGAATGTTTTCTGTCATGACCTGTAAATTGCAGGGATTCTTACCGAGCCGACAGGTCAAGGATTTTATTAGAGTAGCTCAGAATGTGCCTATCTCCCGCTCTTCTGTTTGCGCATGTATCTTTTTAATTGCAAACAGTTTTGAATCTGCAATGTTTTCTTACTGTTTATCAAACCTTGAGATAGGAAGATACGTTTTGCAGCTTCTATGCTGCACGGCATTGCTGATTTTGTCGATATTGTGTCATGAATTGTCTATTATATATCTCGCGAGTTCTGCAAGTAACATGGCAGCTTGAAGCTGATAATGGGTATGGGTGCGGGATTATCATGTACAGTTTGTGTTATTCGCCTGATGGCTCTGTTGTTTATAAGTATCCTACAATACTGAAAACTGTTTAGCTCTTTGAGAACTTGATTATCGAAGGTGGGGCTCATGGAGGATGATGTTTCCCCACGTGATCCAGCCAAAATATGCTCATGCCGAAGTTGTTTCTGTCTTGGAGGGAAATTAAGGGCAATTTAACTTCTGGGTACTTCGTGGCACGCAGACCTTTTATTTGTAACTCGGTTGTCTTTCTGTGAAGAAATTTGGATGGGTCAATTGGAGGTTTATATCCAAGGGAGATCAAGTATGTGATTAAACTAGTTATTGTAGATATAATTGAATTTTCATACGACTCAGTTTGTCAATAAATTGTTTCATTTACACCACGTCAGTTTCTCATGATTTTCTAGGTTTTTGGTGTGGATGTGTAAAAATCTTGACGATGTCAATGGAATTGCATAATTCTACTGATGGGGTGCTGTTGAAGTTAAGCTTAGGCGAAGCCTTTAGCTAAGTGGTGCAAGGTCACCGGATTCATGACATAGATTTTGACCAAGTCAAAAGTAGAAACTGATATTTACATGGACTCTTAGGATAAAAATCCCAAATTCATCCAAGTTGAAAGATCGGAAAATATTATGAAAAATTTCAGGTTATACGAATTATGATACCGATATTCATAACAGCATGCTCAATCACAGTTACTGCCAAGATTGTTGTTAGAGGATTGAGAATGGAAGGTTGTAATGAACCACCAGATTTTGTTGGGAAATAATTTGATGTGCCATAAAACATAAATGAAATTGTTTTGGTTGCTAAAGTCAATTTGGAGCAAAAATTAAGTTTCATCACTTGTTCTCTCTCTCTCTCTCTCTCTCTCTCTCTCTCTCTCTCTCTCATGGTGATGTCGAGAGTCTCTCTCTCTCTGATTCATGGTGATGTCGAGAGATGAAAGCCTAATTCAGGTTACTTGAGACGCTAGACCAATCACCATAATCACACGCACCTGAGCTTGAATTCCAATTGAAGAGGGGCCTCTATGGGTCGAAGAATGAGTTCTTAAGTTGAATGAGAACTGATTTTTCGGAATCTCTTATTCAAACAAACAATAATGGGAAAATACAACACGCAGCAAGAAATTATTGATTTCTTAATATGCTTCTTTTTGCCAAAAAAGGTAAAAAGAAAAGAAATAATGATATCGAAGGAACACAGTGGAGTGTTTTCTTGCTAAAAACGCTGGTATTTTTTCTTCATTAAAGTGATATTGGAATAATGTTAGTTTCGTTTTCTTTTCGTTATCCCCTTAACTAGCCACATAAAGTTTTTATGGCAACATTAGACGAGATCAAGGCTATTGATATTACCGCGTGCATTACATAGAGTTTTCAACGACACATAAAAATTCAGGCATTGGTCGGTACACAGCCGTCCCAATTTGAGAATTTTTTGTGGTTTGTTTCCCGGGAGTCTTCTGCCTCTTTGTTTTGACTTCTTATCGTTTCGCTGCTGCCGCCCTTTTTACTGGCTGGCAAGCATGGGGCATGTAGTCATCTGCAGCTGGTCAAAGCGGGACCCATGGTTCACCGATTCACGGATCGAAGGTGCACGAAGCGGAAGAGGCGCGGATGAGACCATTCGGGCCCGCCTTATTGTCTGACCCGACTCATCCTGCGCCAATCCCTTTTGGATATCAAGTCGAAGTTGGATTGTCCAGCTCATCTCCTTCGCGGGATGTTCCCACCTGCACGCGATCCTTCATCCCTTGATTGGCTCGTATATTAAGAATCGCATCGAAGGAACATATCGTCAGGTCGGTCTCTTTTCAGCTTCCAACCCCAATTTCCCATCTCACGGTATGCAGATCCGATCCAATCCCTGTTTTCCTTTCCTGTGTTGTAGATGAAAAGTCGGGCTCTTTGTGTTTCCTCTTTTGATTTGCTTAGATAGGAGCATGTCGATGTTTGCTTCCTGCGGCGTTCTTTCTTTTTGAAGGACTCCACTTTTCTCCCTGCACGCGATCTGTCTGATCTTTGGATTCTTCGACTTTAAATCGAAGCTGTTGAAGCAAACGAAGGAAAAAGGGAAGAATATTGAAGAGGGAGTTCTTTTGTTGCAGGCTGAGAGCATTTTACTTTAGTTGGTTGATGTTCTAGGAGTCGAAATATACTGGTGGTTTGCATTAAAATATGATTTTAGGGTAGGGACTTTGATGGGGTTTGAATAAGGAGAATATACGACCATGGATCCTTTGAACTTTGATTGCTCTGATTGTATCGATGTAGAAGATCTTCCAATAGACAGCCGTGCCTTTTCACCTAATCCAGATCAGTACCCGAGTCTCTCAGATGGTTTCTTTTTGGATGACCCTTTTCCAGACCTTAAATCCTTAGATACTGCTTTTCTTTCGAATAAGATAGACCCTTCCAATGATCTGCCCTCAAAATCTATTGACCTTGATATTGGAGATTTAATCTTTCCTGGGACAAGCGTGAGCTCAGGTGGAGGCTCATTTGGTCCATCTACGACCTCGAGTAGTGGCCCGAGTCCAGGGGGATGTTCCCTCTCCCCATCAGGGGACACTGACTCATCGGATCCTGTTCTAAAGTACATAAGTCAGATGCTTATGGAAGAGAACATGGAGGAGCAACCGTGGGAATTTGCTGATCAGGTTGCTCTGCAGAATGCTGAAAAGTCATTGTATGATGCCCTTGGTCAGCAGCATTCAGAGGTGTCTGATCAGAGCCCCTCACAGCTCGATTTAAGCCATTATATCGAGAGCCCAACTAGCAGCCTTTCTGGGAGTAGCAGTGCTCGTGGAAGCCACGATGCTACAAGCATTACAGTTAACTCTAGCGACTCAGCTGATGCTAATATTCTTTACATGATCAAAGAACATAGCCAAGCTGTGCAGGAAAATTCTGACCTGGACTTCCAGTCGAATGTGGATTCCAGTTCGCAGTTGTTGTCCAATTCTTCAAGTAGCATCACGAATTCTGATGATTGGTCGGAGGAATCTTTGCATGAGCTTCTCGTCAAGAGCATTTTCAGTGATAGTGAGTCTATGATTCAGTTCAAGAAAGGATTAGAGGAGGCCAGCAAGTTCCTTCCTACCAACAGTCAATTAGGAATTAACCCAGAGGACAGCAAACTGCCATTGGAAACAAAGAAGGCAACCCCAAGAACGTGCATCAATGAGGAGATCAACATGAGGCGCTCATCTGATGGATTCAAGGGATTGAAGAATCACGAGAGGGATGAGGATGCTTTTGAGGAAGGCAGGGCCAATAAGCAAACAGCCTTGTACGCAGAAGATAGTGAGCTTTCGGATTTGTTCGATAAGGTGTTGCTCTGCAACTGTTCTGGTGACAAATCCACGGAGACAGGGCTGAACAAAGACATACGGCTGCAAAGGAACGAGCGCAACTATTCTGGGGACATATCCGCAGAGACAGGACTGAGCAAAGACATACAGCCACAGAGGAACAAGCGCGGTTCCAATAGAGGTAGGGGTCGTGGTAAGAAGCAGGGAAGCAAGAATACTGTTGACTGGAGAACTCTTCTGATTCTCTGTGCACAAGCCATCTCCACAAGTGATTTGAGGACTGCTAATGAATTGTTGAAGCAGATTAGAGAGAACTCTTCACCATCTGGCGATGGGTCTCAAAGATTGGCCCATTACTTTGCCAATGGGCTACAGGCACGACTGGTGGGCAGCAACAGTCGAACACAAGACTTTTATTCTACTGCTGTTGCCAGGAGAATCTCAGCAACCGATGTCTTGAAAGCTTATCACCTTCACATTTCGACATGTCCGTTTAAGAAGTTCTCCATTTTCTTTGCAAATTACATGATTTTGAAAATAGCAGAGAAAGCCACTACCCTTCATGTAATAGATTTTGGCATTCGGTTTGGTTTTCAGTGGCCGGTCCTCATACAAAAGCTCTCTTCTCGATCAGAAGGGCCCTGTAAATTGCGCATCACAGGCATAGAGCTTCCACAGCCTGGTTTGCGCCCGGCAGAAAAAATAGAGGAGACAGGTCGCCGTTTGAAAAAGTATTGTGAGCGTTTTAGTGTCCCTTTTGAATTCAACTTCATAGCATCCAGGAATTGGGAATCCATCAAACTTGTGGATCTCAAGATTCGAAGCAATGAGACAGTTGCTGTGAATTCTTTAGTCCGGTTTCAGAATCTCTTTGATGAGACAGTTGAGGACAACAATCCACGAGATGCTGTGTTAAATCTAATTAGGGAAATTAAACCGGATATTTTTATTCATGCTGTATGTAATGGCTCCTACAATGCGCCCTTTTTTGCGACAAGATTCCGAGAGGTACTTTTTCATCTTTCCGCAATATATGATATGTTTGATGCTGTTTTAGATGCTGACTGCAAAGAGAGGTTGGTTTTTGAGAGAGAGTTATATGGACAGCAAATTATGAATGTCATAGCATGTGAAGGTTTGGAAAGGGTAGAGAGGCCGGAAACCTACAAGCAATGGCAGGTTCGTATTATGAGGGCTGGATTTAAGGCGCTTCCTCTGGACCAAGAGCTCATGAAGTTGTTCAGGGGTATGATGAAAGAATCGTACCACAAGGATTTTGCGCTTGATGAAGACGGCAACTGGATGCTGCAAGGTTGGAGAGGTCGGATTATCTATGGCTCCTCCTGTTGGGTGCCCATTTAGGATAGTTGAAAAACACTGTTTTCTGTCATGACTTGTACGTTACAGGGATTCTTCCCGGGTCAACAGGTCAAGGATTTGTAATAGGGTAGCTCAGAATGGACTTATTTCCGGCTCCTCTGTTTGGGCATGTATTTTTTTACTTGCAAACAATTTTGAGTCTGGAATGTTTGCTTTACTATTTATCTGATTCTTGAGATAGGAAGATACAATTTGCAGCTTTGTGAATTTTGCTGATAATGTGTCATGATTTGCCTATCCTATATCTCACAAGTTGTGCCAGTAATATGGCAGCTCCAAGCTGATGATGGCAATGGGTGCAGCATTGTCATGTATGGTTTGTGCTGTCCTCTTGATGGCTCTGCTGTTTAGTAGTCTCCTATAATGCCGAAAGCTGTCTAGCTCTTTTAAGAACTTGAGTAGCCAAGGAGGGGCTCGGGGAGGTGCGTTTCAGAATATGATGCAATCAAAGTTGCGCTCATGCTGAAGTTGTTTCTGTCTTCAAGTCAACTTAAGGGCAAATTAAATTCTAGATTACTTTCTGGCATACACGCATTATATCTTACATCTCCGTTTTCTCTTTCTGTGAAGTACTTTGGATGGGTCAATTGTTGGTTTATATATAAGGGAGATCAAGTATGTGATTAAACTAGTTATTATAGATATCTTCGAATTCTCATGCAATTCAGTCCGTCGATAAATTGTTCCATTTACACCAAGGACTGATGAACGGAGTGCAAGATTGATTTAATCTGCGAAAGTTTTAGCTTTTCTGCATTTTAATTAAGCATAATTATGCAATGCTTGGCAGGTGAGCTCCAATCCTAAATATTCATGAGAAATGTCTTTTCTAAAGTACTAAGAGAGCTTGCATGTTGCCGCATCCTTGCAATGATAAGCTCCAATGATGGAAATATCACAATAATTATTACTTTATAGTTTCTTTCCCCCAAAAATCTAAGTTACATTCATTTTCTAATTTCTCTCTCAGTAAAATAAATAGAAATGTTTGTGTGGTGAATCAATGTCGCACAATTTCAATAGCTACAAAATTTTGGAGTTGTGATAATTGATGTACTAGCATGGGATATTATCAGTCATATTTGTTCTTTCTACTAATATTATTAGATATCGTACAATAATATTCAATTAGACCGTATTGTTCCGGTGAAAACTTTTTTTTTTTTTTTTTTTTTTTGGTCGAAGGTAAAGGATTTATTTGAATAGTTGATGTAATAATATCAACATGTATGTAATTCAAATTCACAAAATAAATGGTCATGATTTTTCTGACCCCCCCTCACAAAAAAAAAAAAAAAAAAAAAGGATGGCCATTATTTTCTCGATTTATAGGGCCCATTGTGAAAAAAACTGGACAATGCTTATGGAAATTGCTCAGTTGGGGGCGCCGCGGAAGTTAAGCTCCGGAGAAGGCTTAAGCCTCAGGCTGGGCTTTTAACTTAACCAGTGATGCCAAATCACCGGTTTTCTGATGCAGATTTTGACCAAGTCAAAAGTAACAAATGGTTTCCATATGCGCTTTTAATATAAAAATCTCCCAAATTCATCTAATTTGAAAGATGAAAAAATTTAAAAAAAAAAGAGGAGAAAAACAACATAAAAAATTCCAAATTATATAAATTAGATATTCATCGTAATACTTTTCGTCACAGTTCCATTTTATGTTTTCATTAGAATTTCGACAACGAAAGGCTAACATGATTAGTGTAATGTTTCGCCTGAGAATTTGACACTCTCTTGAACTAGAAATGGTGTTGTCTTGATTGCTAAAGTCATTAGGGTTCATCACTCTCTTTCTCTCTCTCTCTCAAGATGAAACCCTAGAATGAAGCCAAACCAATCACAATAAGTAGATGCACCCAGGCTCAAATTCCAATTGGAGAGGAGCCTTCATAGATTGGTGAATGAGCTCTTGAGGGGGACGAGGACCAATTCCTAAGGGTCTTTTACCACTTGCATAGACATCCATGAAAAAAGCAAAAAAGAAATAGAAATAATGAAGACGATGAAGAACAATAGACTATCTCATGGCTTATCCGTTGCTTTTATTCAGTAAAGTCATAATAGAGTCATGATGGCCTTGATTGAGACGATGACTGAAGTTGTTGATATCGTGATGACCATAATTTGAGTCTTTTAGTGACCAAAAAAGAGATAAATTAAATGTTGATGCACAATAAGTCTAATTTGAGAATTTTGATGGATTTTTTTAGTCGAGTTTTTTCTCACTATATTTTAATAGCGTAAGTGAATAATTAGAAAAGTTTTTATTTCTCATTTTTATTTTGAAAATAGAAAAATATACGATTTTCACTTCCATTTATATTCTAAACCTATTTTTGAACTAATGATTTGTTTCAAAAATATAAAAGTGAAATTATTGTACCAAGTTCCAAATTTATCTTGAAAATAAAAAAATAAAATGAATATTACGTGCGTCCCAGTGAACACGACATAAAGTCATTGGTAGCTTGCCAAAGGGGGACCCACAGTAGTTTGACCGATCGATCACTTCCCCGATCGCACACAGATCGAGATTACCGGGCCGGCTTCATCGTCTGACCCAAATCCCCCTACAGAATTTCTCCTCTTTTTTTTTTTTTTTTTTTAATACTTGTTTTTCTTTTTTTTTTTTTGGTCAGAATATACTTGTTTTTCTACTTGTATTTATTTATCTGCAGCTTTTGTTTCGCTCGAAGATGGCATTGGAGAATCCTCATCAGATTGGTTTTTATTCAGCTTCCAACTCCACTTTTCATTTTAAGGTTTGCGGATCCGATCTCTCTATCCCGCTCGGGCCGCCTCGTGGAGGGTTCCGAACTTCACCCCTGATTCACTCGTATAAAGATGGCATTAGAGAATCCTCATCAGATTGGTCTTTATTCAGCTTCCAACTCCACTTCTCAGTTTTAAGGTTTGCAGATCCGATCTCTCTTTCCCTTTTTAAATTGTGTCTTCTCTGTCCATTGGCTTAGGTGGGAGCATGTCCATGTTTGCTTCCTGCGCTGCCCTTTCCCTTCGAAGTACTCCACTTTCTTCCCTGCGCGTGATCTTTTATTCCTGGACTTTAGTCGACGTTGTTTGAGTGAGCGAAGAACAGAAAGAAAGTTATCGAAGAGGGAGTTGTTTTGTTGCAGGCCGAGTGCCTTTTACTTTAGTTGGTTGATGTTCTGGGGGCGTAAGTATACTGGCGTAGGTTTTTTTTTTTTTTTTTTTTTTTAGTATTGTAATGGTCGATATACTGGCGTAGGGTTTGAAGAGTCTTTTTTGAGAGCTCTTTGAAGAGTAGATGTTCAATACTTGGCCCATTTTGACCAAGCGAAAAGAAGTGGTGGGACCCATGGAAAATAATTAAATTAGAAAAAGGTAAAATGGGCTGAAAAGTCAAAGAGAAAAGGTACTTTTGGGGTGTTGAAGGGGGCGGGGTGTGGGGGTCGCGCAATAAAGACAAAAGGGGAGAAAGTACGGGGAAAAGAAAGAAGAAGAAGAAAGGAAAGAGGATCTTGACCTTACCAAGTCGACTTGACTATATATAACAACGCTCGGTTAGTATTCGTGCTTTTCGTTGGTCTGATCAGAGTAGTCTTCGGGATTAGGGCTGGGAAAATTGAGCCATGATGTCCGATTTTTGAGCTGTGGAGCTTCGGAATTTCTTGGAAATGAGGGTTTATGGTGTGGTATGGCATGGTAGAACCTTGGGTCTTGACGGGAGTTGTTTTGGCGCAACGGTTTCGTTGGAGCGAGATTTTAAGGTTTGAGTAAGTTTCGAGTTGAGTTTAAGTTTGAGTTATCGCTTTGGTGAATGGTTTGTTAACACGTAGGAGTCGTTTTATTAGTATTAAGGTGCAATTTAGTTATTTTATAATTGAGGTAGAGTTTTATTTGATTTTAATGCTATTACTCAATTATTTGATAGGGGCCGTGAGTTCAACGATACGCATATCGTTTATTGTTTGGTCGTAGGTAACAAGGTGATTGATACTGTATTTTCTTTGGTTTTGTAAAACCATGCCTTGAAGTATATATATACATATATTGAATTGAGAATAGCATTTTTGTTGTATTAAGCGGGATTGAATATTCAGTAGCTCTTGATTATTTGAGAATGGTTTGAGAAACATATTATGAAATGTGTCATGACAGTTTACATATATATAATTGCTTTGCGATTGGTTTATGGAAAGTTCTATATGTGATTTGAGAAATGGATGAGAAATAGTGAATATTTATATTGTGAAAAGTTATTTGCTTAGTTGATGAGATTGATTTCTAGATTGGATTTCTAGTACTGGAGGATGGTTGTTTATGCTTATTATCATTGTTAGGTTTAGGATATCCTTTTGGGTTAAGCCACTAGCTTTATAGGTGGAGACCTTATTAAGAGGGAATCTTGCGCCTTGTCACAAGGTATTGTGCCAGGACCATAGTTTGATATTTAGTAAAAGATTGGACGATAGATGGAACATCGAGATTTGGTTTTATATAAGATGAATCAATAGAATAGACTCTTGATGTGTGATATGAGATTAACCAATAAAATGGACTATTAATATATTTAATGATGAGATTGATCAATGGATTGAATCATTGATGTTTGTTATAATTTTATTGATTTAACAAGCATTTTCAAATATGTATATGATTATGTTAAAGTGATATAACTCAGTTATATTTTGTATGTGTTTTGTATATTGAAATTGAGATAAATGAGTTTTAATATTACTTTGTAAGGTGCATAGTGATTGCTAGATCTCCTTAGAAGATGAGTATTACTCACTAATCTTGTAGTTGCTCATTCATCTATTTTCAAATCTTCTTAGGTTTCTCGATTAGTGGGCAATAGAGTGTGAGCAATTTTGTTGGGAGACTTTTGGAAGTCGACTTTGGATATGGCTTGGCACTGTGTCTTTCGAGTGAAAGGAATGCCGTGTCTCCCCATCTATGTAGGATTCAGGGTGTGACAAGATGACTATGGATACTTTGTTCTTTCATTGCACCAATTGTGGCAATGTCGATGATCTTCCAATAGACAGCCATGCCTTTTCACCTAATCCAGATCAGCACCTGGGTCTTGCAAATGATTTCCTTTTGGATGACCCTTTTCTAGACCTTAAATCCTCAGATATTGCTTTTGTTTCGAATAAAGTAGACCCTGTAACCAATCTCCCATCGAAACCGGTTGACCTCGATAATGGAGATTTGATCTTTCCCTCGACAAGCATGAGCCTAGATGGAGGCTCATTTGGTCCCTCTAGGGGCTTGAGTAATGGCCGGAGTCCAGAGAGAGATTCTCTCTCACCTTCGGGGGACAGTGACTCGTTGGATCCCGTTCTAAAGTACATAACTCAGATGCTTATGGAAGAGAACATGGAGGAGCAACCGTGGGTATTCGCCGATCAGGTTGCTTTGCAAAATACTGAAAAATCATTGTATGATGCCCTTGGTCAGCAGAACTTGAAACAGTCTGATAAGAGGCCCTCACAGGTTGAGTTAAGCCAATATATCGAGAGCCCAGCTAGCAACCTTTCTGGAAGTAGCAGTGCTCACAGAAGCCATGATGCTACAAACGTTACTCTTAGCTCTGGTGACTTGGCCGATGCTGATATTCCGTACACAATCGGGGAACATAGCCATGCTATGCTGAAAAATCCTGACCAAAACTTCCTGTCGAATGTGGATTCCAATTCGCAGTTCTTGGCCAATTCTTCAAGCAGCATCACCAATTATGATGATGGGTCCGAGGAATCTTTGCATGGTCTACTTGTCAAGAGCATTTTCAGCGCTGGAGAGTCTATGATTCAGTTCAAGAAGGGATTAGAGGAGGCCAGCAAATTCCTTCTTTCCAACAATCAATTAGCAATGAATCCAGAGGACAGCAAACCGTCCTCTGAAACAAAGAAAGGAACCACAAGAAGGTGCATAGAGGAGGAGATCAACATGAAGAGCTCATCTAATGGATTCAAGGGATTACAGAATCACGAGAGGGACGATGATGCTTTTGAGGAAGGCAGGGCTAATAAGCAAACAGCTTTGTACACAGATGAGAGTGAGCTTTCAGATTTGTTCGATAAGGTGTTGCTCAGCACTGAAAATGGTCCGAGTGTGTGTTCTGGCGACAAATCTGTGGAGACGGGTGACAAAAGAGATACGGCCACCAAGGAACGAGCGTGGTTCCAATAGAGGTAGGGGCCGTGGAAAGAAGCAGAAAAGCAAGAATACTGTTGACTTGAGAACTCTTCTGATTCTCTGCGCACAAGCTATCTCTACTAGTGATTTCAGGAGTGCTAATGAATTGTTGAAGCAGATTAGAGAGGACTCTTCTCCATTTGGGGATGCCTCTCAAAGATTGGCCCATTACTTTGGCAACGGGCTGGAGGCACGATTGGCGGGCAACAACGTTCGGATGAATGACCTTGTTTCAACTACCATTCTTGCCAGGACGACCTCAACAGCCGATTTTTTGAAATATTACCACCTTAACATTTCAACTTGCCCATTTGCTCAGTTCTCCACGCTCTTTGCAAATTACATGATTTTGAAATTTGCAGAGAAAGCCACTACCCTTCACATAATAGATTTTGGCATTGCATTTGGTTTTCAATGGCCAAACCTCATACAGAAGCTCTCTTCTCGACCAGAAGGGCCCTGTAAATTGCGCATCACAGGAATAGAGCTTCCACAGGCTGGTTTTCGCCCAGCAGAAAGAATAGAGGAGACAGGTTGCCGTTTGAAAAAGTATTGTGAGCGTTTTGATGTAGCTTTTGAATTCAATTTCATAGCATCAAGGGATTGGGAATTAATCAAACTTGCGGATCTCAAGATTCAAAGCAATGAGACAGTTGCTGTGAATTGTTTAGTTCGGTTTAAGCATCTCCTTGATGAGACAGTTGACGACAACAATCCACGTGATGCTGTGTTGAATCTAATTCGGCAAATTAAACCAGATATTTTTGTTCATGCTGTACGTAGCGTCTCCTACAATGCGGCCTTTTTTGTGACAAGATTCCGAGAGGCACTTTTCCATCTTTCTGATGTGTATGATTTGCTTGATGCTACCATTGATTGTGACAACAAAGAGAGGTTGGTCATTGAGAGAGAGTTCCATGGACGGGAAATCATGAATGTCATAGCATGTGAAGGCTCGGAAAGAATTGAGAGGCCCGAAACGTACAAGCAATGGCAGGTCCGTCATGTGAGGGCTGGGTTTAAGGCGCTTCCTCTGGACCAAGATTTCATGAAGTTATTCAGGGGTAAGATGAAAGCATGGTACGACAAGGATTTTGTGCTCGATGAAGATGGCAACTGGATGCTGCAAGGTTGGAGAGGCCGGATTTTTTATGGCTCCTCCTGTTGGGTGCCTACTTAGGATGCTCCAAAAAGAATGTTTTCTGTCATGGACATGTAGATTACTGGGATTTTTCCCAGGTCGACAGGTCAAGGATTCGTATTAAAGTGGCTCAGCACGAACTTATTTCCGGCTCCTCTGTTGGTTGATATATCTTTTACTTGCAAATAATTTTGAATCTGGAATGTTTACTTACTATTTATCTAATTCTCGAGATAGGAAGATACAATTTGCAGCTTCTATGCGCACGCCATTGGGAATTTGCTGCTAATGCTTTGTTATTCGTCTATCCCATATCTCACAAGTTCTGGAAGTAATATGGCAGCTCGAAGGTGATGATGGGCATGGTACAGCATTATCACGTATAATTTGTGCTGTTCTCTTGATGGCTTTGTTGTCCGCTAATTTCCTACGAGACCGAAAGCTGTTTACCTCGTTTCAGAAAATAATGGGCCATCGGTGAGGTCTGCCCTTGCCAGGGCAAGGTCCCTCACCCTAGGTGAGATTGCCCTTGTCGGCCCCAAGCGAGGGCTTTTAGGCCCTTGCCAGCAGCTAGTGGTGAGGGTTTGCAGGCCTTGGTTGGCCCTTACCAGTAGTCAGTGAAGGTGGTTGAGCCTTCATTGGCCTTTATTAGCAATTGGCGAGGGTTGATGAGCCCTCATCGGCGGCCTCTGACCCTTGCCGGAAAAAGAAAAAAAAAGAAGAAGAAAAGTGAAAGAAGGAAAGAAAAGAATAAAAAATAATTTAAAATTAAAATTGTAATTGGATGAAAAACGCCTTTGATCGGTTGGAATATTTAGTTGACCGATGATTGGCGAGGTCAAGCTCTTTTTTGAAACAACCATGGCCATTTCGGACTATTATTTAAGAAAATGAGAGCATTTTAGATCTTTATTTGGAATTTTCCTTTTATTTTATGAAAAATGAATAATTTGAAAAATATTTCTCTCAAAACCATCCTTCATATTTCTCACTAAAATGAATAAACAAATATTTTTTTTATCTACCATGAAAATATTTCGATATAATTTTTTTTTTTTCAATAACTAAACATTCTTCATAAAAGAATTATTCCAAGTAATACAATCAATCATTTTAAGGAAATATTTTTTAAAATCATTCATTTTTCCAAAAACAAGTAAAGCCTTATTTTATAATCTATTATGCATAGAATCTATAACTCATAGTTTCTAGACCTACAAAGTTTTGGAGTTACAGTCATTGATGTTTAAGATGGGAAGACAATTGCCATGTTTTTTCTTCCCACTAATGTGGTAAAATACCTTAGAATGCTATGCATTTAATTTTATCTTTCATCCCATCCCGTTTGGTAAAAAAATTATTTTAATAGTCGATGTAATTTTATTGAGAGAAAATTTTAAATAAAAATTTAAAGTGGAGTCATTTTTTTAAAAAAGAATTTAAAGTGAACATGATCTTAAATAACAATTTGAAATGCCAAAATTTAGTCTCAAATAAATATTCGAACTCCAAATCTTATCCATGTTAGGGGCATTTTCATTCGATGACAGTTTTCTTTTTTTCTTCATTTTCACTTTCTCTTTGTTTTGTTTTCTTTTGTTTTCTCCGATTTCTCTCTTCATTTTCCTCGTGCCTTCGACACCTTCATCCACCCCCTCTCTCTCTCTCTCTCTCTCTCTCTCTCTCTCATCTCGTCGATTCGGCCAAGCAAACTCTTGGACTTTGTCGAGAGCTTTCGGGCAGTTCTTTCGCCGGTTGGTATCTCGCACATCTTCGTGCTCGTCTTTTCGAGGCTTCTCGGGGTCGGAATTCGTGGGGCCTCGCTGTAATCCGGAGAGAGAGAGAGAGAGAGAGAGACTTTTTCCTCTTGGGCGGCCATTGAATATGGGGAAATATAAACTCTTGAGCTCAGCGGTGGGGAGGCTTCAATGCCCAATTCTCGTACAAAAGCTATCTTCTCCATCAGAAGGGCCCTGTAAATTGCGCATCACAGACATAGAGCTTCCATAGGCTGGTTTGCGCCCAGCAGAAAGAATAGAGGAGACAGGTCGCCGTTTGACAAAGTATTGTGAGCGTTTTAGGGTCCCTTTTGAATTCAACTTCATAGCATCCAAGAATCGGGAATCCATCAAACTTGAGGATCTCAAGATTCAAAGCAATGACACAGTTGCTGTGAATTCTTTAGACTGGTTTCAGAATCTCTTTGACGAAACAGTTGACGGCAACAATCCATGAGATGTCATGTTAAATCTAATTGGGGAAATTAAACCAGATATTTTTGTTCATGCTATAAGTAACGGCTCCTATAATGCACCCTTTTTTGTGACAAGATTCCGATAGGCACTTTTTCATCTTTCCACAGTGTATGATATGTTTGATGCTATTTTAAATGGCGACAGCAGAGTGAGGTTGGTTTTTAAAAGAGATTTCCATGGACAGGAAATAATGAATGTCATAGCATGTGAACGTTTGGAAAGGGTAGAGAGGCCAGAAGCGTACAAGCAATGGGAGGTTCGTATTATGAGGGCTGGATTTAAGGCGCTTCCTCTGGACCAAGAGCTCATGAAGTTGTTCAGGGGTATGATGAAAGAATCGTACCACAAGGATTTTGCACCTGATGAAGTCGGCAACTGGATGCTGCTAGGTTGGAGAGGTCGGATTATCTATGGCTCTTCCTGGTGGGTGCCCATTTACGATAGTTGAAAAAAACTGTTTTCTGTCATGACCTGTATATTACAGGGATTCTTCCCGGGTCAACAGGTCAAGGATTTGTAATGGGGGTAGCTCAGAGTGCACTTATTTCCGGCTCCTCTGTTTGGGCATGTATTTTTTTACTTGCAAACAATTTTTCAGTCTGGAACGTTTGCTTTACTATTTATCTAATTCTTGAGATAGGAAGATACAATTTGCAGCTTCTATGCCACACGGCATTGTGAATTTTGCTGATAATGTGTCATGACTTGCCTATCCTATATCTCACAAGTCGTGCAAGTAATATGGCAGCTCGAAGCTGACAATGGGCATGGGTGCAGCATTGTCATGTATGGTTTGTGCTGTCCTCTTGATGGCTCTGCTGTGTACTAGTCTCCTATAATGCCGAAAGCTGTCTACTCTATTAAGAACTTGAGTAGCCAAAGAGGGGCTCGTGGAGGTGCGTTTCAGAATATGATGCAGACAGAGTTGCGCTCATGCTGAAGTTGTTTCTGTCTTCAACTTAAGGGCAAATGAAATTCTAGATTACTTTCTGGCATAAAGGCATTATCTCTTACATCTCCGTTTTCTCTCTCTGTGAAGTACTTTGGATGGGTCAATTGCTGGTTTATATATAAGGGAGATCAAGTGTGTGATTAAATTAGTTATTATAGATATCTTCGAATTCTCATGCAATTCAGTCTGTAAATAAACTATTTCATTTACACCAAAGACTGATAAACGGAGTGCAAGATTGATTTAATATGCAAAAGTTTTAGCTTTTCTGCATTTTAATTAAGCATAATTATGCAATGCTTGGGAGGTGAGCTCCAATCCTAAATATTCATGAGAAATGTCTTTTCTAAAGTACTAAGAGAGCTTGCATGTTCCCGCATCCTTGCAATGATAAGCTCCAATAATGGAAAGATCACAATAATTATTACTTTATAATTTCTTTCCCCCAAAAATCTAAATTACATTCATTTTATAATTTCCCTCTCAGTAAAATAAATAGAAATGTTTGTGCGGTGAATCTATGTTGCACAGTTTCAATAGCTACAAAATTTTGGAGTTGTGACAATTGATGTACTGGCATGGGACATTATCAATCATATTTGTTCTTCCTACTAATATTATTAGATATCGTATGGTAATATTCAATTAGATCGTCTTGTTCTGATGAAAAGTTTTTTTTTTTTTTTTTGGATCAAAGGTAAAAGATTTGATGTAATAATATCAACATGTATGTAATTAAAATTCACAAAATACCTCCCCACCCAAAAATAAAAAATAAAAAAGGATGGTCATTATTTTCTCGATTTATAGTGCCCATTGTGTAAAAAACTGGACAATGCTTATGGAAATTGCCCTGTTGGGGACGCCGTGGAAGTTAAGCTCCGGAGAAGACTTAAGCCTCAGGCCGGGCTTTTAACTTAACCAGTGATGCCAAATCACCGGTTTTCTTATGCAGATTTTGACCAAGTCAAAAGTAGAAACTGGTTTCCATATGCGCTTTTAATATAAAAATCTCCCAAATTCATTGAATTTGAAAGATGGAAAAATTAGAAAAAAGGAGAAAAACAACATAAAAAATTCCAAATTATATGAATTACGTATTCATCGTAATACCTTTTGTCACAGTTCCATTTTATATTTTCATTAGAATTTCGATTACGAAAGGCTAACATGATTAGTGTAATATTTCGCCAGGAAATTTGACACTCTTTTAAACTAGAAATGATGTTGTCTTGATTGCTGAAGTCATTAGGGTTCATCACTCTCTCTCTCTCTTAAGATGAAACCCTAGAATGAAGCCAAACCAATCACAATAAGTAGATGCACCCGAGTTTGAATTCCAACCGGAGAGGAGCCTCCATAGGTTGGTGAACGAGCTCTTGAGTTGGACGAGGACCAATTCCTAAGGGTCTTTTACCACTTGCATAGACATCCATGAAAAAAAAAAAGTAAAAAAGAAATAAAAACAATGAAGACGCTGGAGAACAATAGACTATCTCATCGCTTATTCGTTGCTTTTATTTAGTAGTCATAATGGAGCAATGATGACTTTGATTGAAATGGTGACTGGAGTTGTTGATACCGCGATGACCATAATTTGAGTCTTTTAGTGACCAAAAAAGAGAAAAATTAAATGTTGATACCCAATGAGTCTAATTTAAGCATTTTGATAGATTTTTTCAATCGAATTTTCTCTCAATATATTTTAATAACGTAAGAGAATAATGACAAAAATTTTTATTTGTCATTTTTATTTCAAAAATAGAAAAATATAAAATTCTCACTTTTCATTTCTATTCTAAACCTATTTTTGAACTAATAACTTGTTTCAAAAATATAAAAGTGAAATTATTTTACCAAGTTCCAAATTTATCTTGAAAATAAAAAAAAAAAATAAATATTATGTGCGTCCCCAGTAAACACGACATAAAGTCATTGGAAACTTGCCAAAGCGGGACCCACAGTAGTTTTTTTTTTTTTTTTACTACGGACCCACAGTTTTGACCGATCGATCACTTCCCCGTCGCACACAGATCGAGATTACCGGGCCGGCTTCATCGTCTGACCCAAATCCCCCTACAGAATTTCTCCTCTCTCTCTCTCTCTCTCTTTTTTAATACTTGTTTTTCTATTTGTATTTATTTATCTGCAGCTTTTGTTTCGCTCGAAGATGGCATTGGAGAGTCCTCATCAGATTGGTTTTTATTCAGCTTCCAACTCCACTTCTCAGTTTTAAGGTTTGCAGATCCGATCTCTCTTTCCCTTTTTATATCGTGTCTTCTCCATCCATCCGCTTAGGTGGGAGCATGTCCATGTTTGCTTCCTGCGCTGCCCTTTCCCTTCGAAGTACTCCACTTTCCTCCCTGCGCGTGATCTTTTATTCCTGGACTTTAGTCGACGTTGTTTAAGCGAGCGAAGAACAGAAAGAAAGTTATCGAAGAGGGAGTTGTTTTGTTGCAGGCCGAGTGCCTTTTACTTTATCTGGTTGATGTCCTGGGGGCGTAAGTATACTGGCGTAGGGTTTGAAGAGTAGATTTGCAATACTTGGCCCCTTTGACCAAGCCAAAAGAAGTGGTGGGACCCCATGGAAAATAAATGAATTAAAACAAGGGAAAATGGGCTGAAAAGTCAGATAAAAAGGTACTTTTTTGGTTTATTTTTGGGTGGGTTTGCGGGGGGGAAGAAATAGGGAGAAAGAAGAAAAAAAAAAAAAAAAGAAGAAGAAAGGAAAGGGGTCTTCACCTCATCAAGCCGATTTGACTTCATATAACAAAGCTCGGTCAGTATTTGTGCTTTTCGTTTGTCTGATCGGGGTAGTCCCAGAATTTTGGGAAAATTGAGCCATGATGTCCGATTTTTGAGATGTGGAGCTTCGAACTTTCTTGGAAATGAGCTTGACACCACCCCCCCCCCAAAAAAAAAAAAAAAAAAAAAAAATTTCTTGGAAATGAGGGTTTATGGCTTGGTATGGCGTGGTGGAACCATGGGTTTTGGCAGGAGTCGTCTTGGCGCAACAATTTTGTTGAAGCGAGATTTTAGGGTTTGGGCGAGATTCAAGTTGACTTTAAGTTTGAGTAATCGCTTTGGTGAACAGTTTGTTAACGCGTAAGAGTCGTTTTATTAGCATTAATGTGTAGTTTAGTTGTTTTATAATTGAGGTAGAGCTTTATTTGATTTTAAAACTATTCCTCGATTATTGATAGGGTCACAAGTTCAACAATACGCATATCGTTTATTGTTTGGTCGTAAGTAACAAGGCGATTGATATTGTATTTTCTTTGGTTTTGTAAAATCATGCCTTGAAGTATATATACACATATATTGAATTGACAATAACATTTTTGTTGTATTAAGTGGGATTGAATATTCAGTAGCACTTGATTATTTGAGAACTGTTTGCGAAACATAATATGAAATGTGTCATGATAGTTTACGTATATATAATTGCCTTGTGCTTGGTTTATGGAAAGTTCTATGTATGATTTGAGAAATGGATGGAAAACAACGAATATTTATAATGTGAAAAGTTATTTGCTTAGTTGATGAGATTGATTTCTAGATTGGATTTTGATTGTTTGTGCTTATTATCTTTGTGAGCCAATTGAAGGGCATGTGGGTATGCATGCTAAGTTTAGATATCCTTTTGGACCGTAGGTGGAGACCTTGTCAAGAGGAAATCTTGGTTGCCTTGTCATAAAGTATTGTGCTATGACCATAGTTTGATATTTAGCAAAGGACGATAGATAGACCATTGAGATATGATTTTATATGAGATGAATCAATAGAAAGATCATTGATGTGTGACATCAGATTAACCAATGGAATGAACTATTGACATATTTATTGATAAGATTGATCAATGGAATGAATCATTGATGTTTGTTATGATATTATTAATTTAACAAGTATTTTCAGATATGTATATGATTATGTTAAAGCGATATAACTCATTTATATTTTGTATGCGTTTTATATACTGAAATTGAGATAAATGAGTTTTGATATTATTTTGTAAAGTGCATAGTGATTATTCAATCTGCTTAGAAGATGTGTACTACTCAATGATCTTGTAGTTGCTTATTCCTCTATTTTCAATCTTCTTAGGTTTCTCGGTTAGTGGACAATAGAGCGTGAGCAATTTTATTGGGAGACTTTTGGAAGTGGACTTTGGATATGGTTTGAGACTGTGTCTTTCAAGTGAAAAGAAGGCCGTGTCACCCCTATCTATGTAGGATTTGGGGTGTGACAAGATGACTATGGATGCTTTGTTCTTTCATGGCACCAATTGTGGCAATGTCGATGATCTTCCAATAGACAGCCATGCCTTTTCACCTAATCCAGATCAGCACCTGGGTCTTGCAAATGATTTCCTTTGGAATGACCCTTTTCTAGACCTTAAATCCTCGGATATTGCTTTTGTTTCGAGTAAAGTAGACCCTGTAACCAATCTCCCATCGAAACCGGTCGACCTCGATAATAGAGATTTGATCTTTTCCTCGACAAGCATGAGCCTAGATGGAGGCTCATTTGGTCCATCTAGGAGCTTGAGTAAGGGCCAGAGTCCAGAGAGAGATTCTCTCTCCCCCTCGGGGGACAGTGACTCATTGGATCCTGTTCTAAAGTACATAACTCAGATGCTTATGGAAGAGAACATAGAGGAACAACCGTGGGTATTCGCCGATCAGGTTGCTCTGCAAAATACTGAAAAATCATTGTATGATGCCCTTGGTCAGCAGAATTTGAAACAGTCTGATCGGAGCCCCTCACAGGTTGATTTAAGCCAATATTTCGAGGGCCCAACTAGTAACCTTTCTGGAAGGAGCAGTGCTCCCAGAAGTCATGATGCTACAAACGTTACCCTTAGCTCTAGTGACTTGACCGATGCTGATATTCTGTACACAATCGGGGAACATAGCCATGCTGTGCAAAAAAATCCTGACCAAAACTTCCTGTCGAATGTGGATTCCATTTCGCAGTTACTGGCCAATTCTTCAAGCAGCATGACCAATTATGATGATGGGACCGAGGAATCTTTGCATGGGCTACTTGTCAAGAGCATTTTCAGCGCTGGAGAGTCTATGATTCAGTTCAAGAAAGGATTAGAGGAGGCCAGCAAATTCCTTCTTACCAACAATCAAATAGCAATTACTCCAGAGGACAACAAACCGTCCTCTGAAACAAAGAAAGGTACCACAAGAACGCGAATCGAGGAGGAGATCAACATGAAGAGCTCATCTAATGGAGTCAAGGGATTAAAGAATCACGAGACGGATGAGGATGCTTTTGAGGAAGGCAGGGCTAATAAGCAAACCGCTTTGTACACAGAAGAAAGTGAGCTTTCAGATTTGTTCGATAAGGTGTTGCTCAGCACTGAAAATGGTCCGAGTGTGTGTTCTGGCGACAAATCTGTGGAGACAGGGGTGACAAAAGAGATACGGCCACCAAGGAACAAGCGTGGTTCCAATAGAGGTAGGGGCCGTGGAAAGAAGCAGAAAAGCAAGAATACTGTTGACTTGAGAACTCTTCTGATTCTCTGCGCACAAGCTATCTCTACTAGTGATTTCAGGAGTGCTAATGAATTGTTGAAGCAGATTAGAGAGGACTCTTCTCCATTTGGGGATGCCTCTCAAAGATTGGCCCATTACTTTGGCAACGGGCTGGAGGCACGATTGGTGGGCAACAACATTCGGATGAATGACTTTCATCCTACTACTATTCTTGCCAGGACGATCTCAACAGCCGATCATTTGAAATATCACCACCTTAACTTTTCAACGTGCCCATTTCTTCAGTTCTCCATGTTCTTTGCAAATTACATGATTTTGAAATTTGTAGAGAAAGCCACTACCCTTCACATTATAGATTTTGGCATTGCATTTGGTTTTCAATGGCCAAACCTCATACAGAAGCTCTCTTCTCGACCAGAAGGGCCCTGTAAATTGCGCATCACAGGAATAGAGCTTCCACAGGCTGGTTTTCGCCCTGCAGAAAGAGTAGAGGAGACAGGTTGCCGTTTGAAAAAGTATTGTGAGCGTTTTGATGTAGCTTTTGAATTCAATTTCATAGCATCAAGGAATTGGGAATTAATCAAACTTGCTGATCTCAAGATTCAAAGCAATGAGACTGTTGCTGTGAATTGTTTACTTCGGTTTAAGAATCTCTTTGACGAGACAGTTGAGGACAACAACCCACGTGATGCTGTGTTGAATCTAATTCGGCAAATTAAACCGGATATTTTTGTTCATGCTGTACGTAGCGTCTCCTACACTTCAGCCTTTTTTGTGACAAGATTCCGAGGGGCACTTTTCCATCTTTCTGATGCGTATGATTTGCTTGATGCTACCATTGATTGTGACGACAAAGAGAGGCTGGTCATTGAGAGAGAGTTCTATGGACGGGAAATCATGAATGTCATAGCATGTGAAGGTTCGGAAAGAATTGAGAGGCCCGAAACGTACAAGCAATGGCAGGTCCATCATATGAGGGCTGGGTTTAAGGCGCTTCCTCTGGACCAAGATTTCATGAAGTTATTCAGGGCTAAGATGAAAGCATGGTACCACAATGATTTTGTGCTCGATGAAGATGGCAATTGGATGCTGCAAGGTTGGAGAGGCCGGATTTTTTATGGCTGCTCCTGTTGGGTGCCTACTTAGGATGCTCCAAAAAGAATGGTTTCTGTCATGGACATGTAGATTACTGGGATTTTTCCCAAGTCGACAGGTCAAGGATTCGTATTAAAGTGGCTCAGCATGAACTTATTTCCGGCTCCTCTGTTGGTTGATGTACGTTTTACTTGCAAATAATTTTGAATCTGGAATGTTTACTTACTATTAATCTAATTCTCGAGATGGGAAGATACAATTTGCAGCTTCTATGCGCACAACGTTGGGAATTTGCTGCTAATGCTCTGTTATTTGTCTATCCCATATCTCACAAGTTCTGGAAGTAATATGGCAGCTCGAAGATGATGATGGGCATGGTGCAGCATTATCAGGTATAATTTGTGCTGTTCTCTTGATGGCTTTGTTGTCTGCTAATTTCCTATGAGACCAAAAGCTGTTTACCTCGTTTCAAAACATAATGGGCCATTGGCGAGGTATGCCCTTGCCAGGGCAAAGTCCCTCACCCCGGGTGAGGTTGCCCTTGTCGGCCCCAAGCGGGGGCTTGTAGGCCCTTGCCAGCAAGTGGCGAGGGCTTGCAGGCCCTGGTTGGCCTTTACCAGCAGTCGGTGAAGGTGGTTGAGCCCTCATTGGCCTTTATTAGCAACTCGTGAGGGTCATTGGTGGCCTCTGGCCCTCACCGGAAAAAAGAAAGAAGAAGAAGAAAAGTGAAAAAAGGAAAGAAAAGAATAAAAAATAATTTAAAATTAAAATTGTAATTGGATGAAAAGCACCTTTGATTGGTTGGAATATTTAGCTGACTGATGATTGGCGAGGTCTAGCTCTTTTTTGAAATAATCATGGCCATTTCGGACTATTATTTGAAAAATGAGGGCAATTTAGATCTTTATTTAGAAATTTTCTTTTATTTTACGAAAAATAAATGATTTGAAAAATATTTCTCTCAAAATGATCCTTCATATTTCTCACTAAAATGAATAAACAAAGATTTTTTTAAAATCTTTCATGAAAATATTTCAATATATATTTTTAATAACTAAACATTCTTCATAGAAGAATTATTACAAGTGATATAAGCGATCATTTTATGGAAATATTTTTTAAAATCATTCATTTTTCCAAAAACAAGTAGAGCCTTTTTTTTTTATAATCTATTATGCATAGAATCTATAACTCATAGTTTCAAGACCTAAGAAGTTTTGGAGTTGCGGTCATTGATGTGTAAGATAGGAAGACAATTGCCATGTTTTTTTCCCACTAATGTGGTCAAATACCTTAGAATGCTATGCATTTAATTTTATCTTTCATCCCATCCTGTTTGGTTAAAAAAATTATTTTAATAGTCGATGTAATTATATTGAGGAAAAATTTTAAATAAGAATTCAAAGTGGAGTCATTTTTTAAAAAGAAAATTCAAAATGAACATTATCTTAAATAACAACTTGAAATGCCAAGACTTAGTCTCAAATAAATATTCGAACTCCAAATCTTATCCATGTCGGGCATTTTCATTCAATGACAGTTTTTTTTTTTTCTTCATTCACACTTTCTCTTTGTTTTCTCCTATTTCTCTCTTCATTTTCCTCATGCCTTCGACACCTTCATCCACCCCCCTCTCTCTCTTTTCTCTCTCTCTCTCTCTCTCTCTGTAATCTCGTCGGTTCGGCCAAGCAAACTCTTGGACTTTGTCGAGAGATTTCGGGCAGTTCTTTCGCCGGTTGGTATCTCGCACATCTTCGTGCTCGTCTTTTCGAGGCTTCTCGGGGGTCGAAATTCGTGGGGCCTCGCTGTAATCCGGAGAGAGAGAGAGACTTTTTCCTCTTGGGCGGCCATTGAATATGGGGAAATATAAACTCATGAGCTCAGCGGTGGGGAGGCTTCAATGGGAAATATAAACTCATGAGCTCAGCTGTGGGGAGGCTTCAATGGCCAATCCTCGTACAAAAGCTATCTTCTCAATCGGAAGGGCCCTGTAAATTGCGCATCACAGACATAGAGCTTCCATAGGCTGGTTTGCGCCCAGCAGAAAGAATAGAGGAGATAGGTCGCCGTTTGACAAAGTACTGTGAGCGTTTTAGGGTCCCTTTTGCGTTCAACTTCATAGCATCCAAGAATTGGGAATCCATCAAATTTAAGGATCTCAAGATTCAAAGCAATGAGACAGTTGCTGTAAATTTTTTAGGCTGGTTTCAGAATCTCTTTGACGAAACAGTTGGGGCAACAATCCATGAGATGCCGTGTTAAATCTAATTGGGGAAATTAAACTAGATATTTTTGTTCATGCTATAAGTAACTGCTCCTATGACGCACCCTTTTCTGCGACAAGATTCCGATAGGCACTTTTTCATTTTTCCACGGTGTATGATATGTTTGATGCTATTTTAAATGGCGACAGCAGAGTGAGGTTGGTTTTTAAAAGAGATTTCCATGGACGGGAAATTATGAATGTCATAGCATGTGAACGTTTGGAAAGGGTAGAGAGGCCGGAAACGTACCAGCAATGGGAGGTTCGTATTATGAGGGCTGGATTTAAGGCGCTTCCTCTGGACCAAGAGCTCATGAAGCTGTTCAGGGGTATGATGAAAGAATCGTACCGCAAATATTTTGTGCTTGATGAAGTCGGCAACTGGATGCTGCAAGGTTGGAGAGGTCGGATTATCTATGGCTCCTACTGTCGGGTGCCCATTTAGGATAGCTGAAAAAAACTGTTTTCTGTCATGACCTGTATATTACGGGATTCTTCCCGGGTCAACAGGTCAAGGATTTGTAATAGGGTAGCTCACGGTGGACTTATTTCCGGCTCCTCTCTTTGGGCATGTATTTTTTTACTTGCAAACAATTTTGAGTCTGGAACGTTTGCTTTACTATTTATCTAATTCTTGAGATAGGAAGATACAATTTGCAGCTTCTATGCCACACGGCATTGTGAATTTTGCTGATAGTGTCATGATTTGCCTATCCTATATCTCGCAAGTTGTGCAAGTAATATGGCAGCTCGAAGCTGACAATGGGTATGGGTGCAGCATTGTCATGTATGGTTTGTGCTGTCCTCTTGATGGCTCTGCTGTGTACTAGTCTCCTATAATGCCGAAAGCTGTCTAGCTCTTTTAAGAACTTGAGTAGCCAAGGAGGGGCTCGTGGAGGTGCGTTTCAGAATATGATGCAGACAAAATCTTCAAGTCAAATTAAGGGCAAATGAAATTCTAGATTACTTTCTGGCATACACGCATTATATCTTACATCTCCGTTTTCTCTTTCTGTGAAGTACTTTGGATGGGTCAATTGTCGGTTTATATATAAGGGAGATCAAGTATGTGATTAAACTAGTTATTTTAGATATCTTCGAATTCTCATGCAATTTAGTCTGTAAATAAACTATTTCATTTACACCAAGGACTGATAAACGGAGTGCGAGATTGATTTAATCTCCAAAAGCTTTAGCTTTTCTGCATTTTAATTAAGCATAATTATGCAATGCTTGGCAGGTGAGCTCCAACCCTAATTATTCATGAGTAATGTCTTTTCTAAAGTACTAAGAGAGCTTGCGTGTTGCCGCATCCTTGCAATAATAAACTCTAATGATGGAAAGATCATAATAATTATTACTTAATAGTTTCTTTCCCCCAAAAATCTAAGTTACATTCATTTTCTAATTTCTCTCATTAAAATAAATAGAAATGTTTGTGGGATGAATCTTTTCAATAGCTACAAAGTTTTGGAGTTGTGATAATTGATGTACTAGCATGGAATATAACCGTCATATTTGTTCTTCCTACTAATATTATTAGATATCGTATAATAATATTCAATTAAACCGTCTTGTTCTGGTGAAAAGTTTTTTTTTTTTTTCTTTTGGGGTCGAAGGTAAAAAGATTTATTTGAATAGTTGATGTAATAATATCAACATGTATGTAATTAAAATTCACAAAATACCCCCCACCCCAAAAAAAAAAAAAAAAAAGGATGGTCATTATTTTCTCGATTTATAGTGCCCATTGTGTAAAAAACTGGACAATGCTTATGGAAATTGCCCTGTTGGGGGCGCCGTGGAAGTTAAGCTCCGGAGAAGGCTTAAGCCTCAGGCTGGGCTTTTAACTTAACCGGTGATGCCAAATCACCGGTTTTTTGATGCACATTTTGACCAAGTCAAAAGTAACAAATGGTTTCCATATGCGCTTTTAATATAAAAATCTCCCAAATTCATCTAATTTGAAAGATGAAAAAATTTAAAAAAAAAAAGGAGAAAAACAACATTAAAAAATTCCAAATTATATGAATTAGATATTTATCGTAATACTTTTCGTCACAGTTCCATTTTATGTTTTCATTAGAATTGCGACACCGTAAGGCTAACATGATTAGTGTAACGTTTCGCTAATGAATAATTTGACACTCTCTTGAACTAGAAATGGCGTTGTCTTGATTGCTGAAGTCATTAGGGTTCACCACTCTCTCTCTCTCTCTCTCTCAAGATGAAACCCTAGAATGAAGCCAAACCAATCACAATAAGTAGATGTACCCGACCTCGAATTCCAACTGGAGAGGAGCCTCCATAGGTTGTTGAATGAGCTCTTGAGTTGGGCGAGGACCAAATCCTAAGGGTCTTTTACCACTTGCATAGACATCCATGAAAAAAGCAAAAAAGATATAAATACAATGAAGACGCTGGAGAACAATAGACTCTCTCATCGCTTATAACGTTGCTTTTATTCAGTAAAGTCATAATGGAGCCATGAAGGCCTTGATTGAGACAGTGACTGAAGTTGTTGATATCGCGATGATCATAATTTGAGTTTTTACTGACCAAAAAAGAGAAAAATTAAACGTTGATGCACAATGAGTCTAATTTGAGAATTTTGATGAATTTTTTTAGTCAAATTTTCTCTCACTATATTTTAATAGCATAAGTGAATGATGAGAAGTTTTTATTTTTGATTTTTATTTTGAGAATAGAAAGATATAAAATGTTTACTTTTCATTTCTATTCTAAAACTATTTTTGAACTAATAATTTGTTTCAAAAATATAAAAGTGAAATTATTTTACCAAGTTCCAAATTTATCTTGAAAATAAAAAAAATAAAATGAATATTATGTGCGTCCCCAGTAAACACGACATATGGCTGCGTTTGGTTATGGCTTTGCCAAGCCACTTTGGACGCTCAAAGCCCCTTGGGCTAAAATTTGGTGTTTGGGAAATTATTTTGCAAGGATGATTGAGGCAAAGCAGGCCTTTGGAAGGCTGAAAGCCCAAGGTAGGTAGGAGGCTGCCTTGGGCATTCAGCCTTCTCGGAATGCTAGAGGCTAATAAGTGATAAATTTTCTTCCATAAATATCCTTATTAACGTTTCGTTTTTCCGATTTTGCCCTCGTAACTGTTCACCTTCTTCTTCGTTGAGATTGGAAAGCGAGATTGCGAGGGGCTCGACGGAGGTCGGCGTGAGGCTGGTGTGGTCACGGCAACCGTCGCCGGCCAATGGCATGACCTCGGCGACCCCCGCGAGTCGTGGCGAGTTCTCGTAACCTCCGACGACCCAGATCTCGGTCGTGGTGAGGTCGTCGACCTCCAACTCTGGGTCGCCTGAGTCATCGAGACCCAGATCTGGGTCGTCTGAGTCGCCGCGACCCGTCGGGTCGCCGACCTTCGCGACCCGGATCTCGGTCGCGATGAGGTCGTCGACCTCCAACTCTGGGTCGCCTGAGTCATCGAGACCTAGATCTGGGTCGCCCGACCTCCGGCGAACCAGATCTGGGTCGCCACGAGGCCGTGCGCGATTTCCAACTACTAGGTCTCCTGAGTTGCCGCAACCCAGCAACTCGGTAGCGGTGAAGAAAGGGACTTGGAGAGGTCGAGGGAGCAGAGGGCGTTCCCGCAAGCGACGACGACGACGGTGAGGGCTTCGTCGGTGAGGCGGGGGCAGGGTTGAGACTCGACGGTGGTGGATGGAGCAGCAGATGAAGGAGAAGGACTTGTGGTCTTCGGCGGCCGTGTGAGGTATTGCAACTTGAGACCTTGGCCGCCGGCGACAAATTTCAATCGCCGGTAGCCCCTACCCTTTGCCACCAACCATTTATTTTTCTTTATTATTTTTATTTTATAAAAGTTCTTTGTAAATGTAAATTTTTCCAAATAGCATTTTGCTTAAAGGTACTTTACAATGGACTTTTAGATTACAATTTACTAAACGCAATTTGCATTTTAAAAACTCCTTAACCTCAAAGACCTTTGCATTTTCCTAAAGGCTTTCCCCAAAAGTCTAACCAAACGCAGCCATAAAAGTCATTGGCAACTTGCCAAAGGGGGACCACAGTAGTTTGACCGATCGATCACTTCCCCGATCGCACACAGATCGAGATTACCGGGCCGGCTTCATCGTCTGACCCAATCCATCCTACAGAATTTCTCCTATCTCTCTCTCTCTCTCTTTTTTTTAATACTTATTTTTCTATTTGTATTTATTTATCTGCAGCTTTTGTTTCGCTCGAAGATGGCATTGGAGAGTCCTCATCAGATTGGTTTTTATTCGGCTTCCAACTCCACTTCTCATTTTAAGGTTTGCAGAGCCGATCTCTCTATCCCGCTCGGGCCGCCTCGTGGAAGTTTCCGAACTTCACCCCTGATTCACTCGTATAAAGATGGCATTAAAGAATCCTCATCAGAGTGGTCTTTATTCAGTTTCCAACTCCACTTCTCAGTTTTAAGGTTTGCAGATCCGATCTCTCTTTCCCTTTTTATATCGTGTCTTCTCTATCCTTCCGCTTAGGTGGGAGCATGTCCATGTTTGCTTCCTGCGCTGCCCTTTCCCTTCGAAGTACTCCACTTTCCTCCCTGCGCGTGATCTTTTATTGCTCGACTTTAGTCGACGTTGTTTGAGTGAGCGAAGAACAGAAAGAAAGTTATCGAAGAGGGAGTTGTTTTGTTGCAGGCCGAGTGCCTTTTACTTTAGTTGGTTGATGTTCTGGCGGCGTAAGTATACTGGCGTAGGGTTTGAAGAGTAGATGTTCAATACTTGGTCCATTTTGACCAAGCCAAAAGAAGTGGTGGGACCCATGGAAAATAATTAAATTAGAAAAAAGGGGAAATGGGCTGAAAGGTCAAAGAGAAAAGGTACTTTTGGGGTGTTGACCGGGGTGAGGGGTCGCGCAATAAAGACAGGAGGGGAGAAAGTACGGGGAAAAGGGGGGGGGGTGGGGGATGGTAGGGGATCGCGCAGTAAAGACAAGAGGGGAGAAAGTACGGGGAAAAGAAAGAAGAAGAAGAAAGGAAAGGGGGTCTTGACCTTACCAAGCCGACTTGACCATATATAACAACGCTCGGTGAGTATCCGTGCTTTTCGTTCGTCTGATCAGAGTAGTCTTCGGGATTAGGGCTCAAATTCAGTCAATTTGGCGCAACGGGCTTTGCTGGAGCGAGATTTTAGGATTTGAGTAAGTTTCGAGTTGAGTTTAAGTTTGAGTTATCGCTTTGGTGAACCGTTTGTTAATGCATAAGAGTCGCTTTATTAGCATTAAGGTGTAGTTTTGTTATTTTATAATTGATGTAGAGTTTTATTTGATTTTAACACTATTCCTCGATTATTTGATGGAGCCGCGAGTTCAACGATATGCGTATCGATGTTCGTAGGTAACAAGGTGATTAATACTGTATTTTCTTTGATTTTGTAAAACCATGCCTTGACGTGTGTGTATATATATATCTATATATATATACACATATAATGGACTAAGCGGGATTGAATATTCAGTAGCTCTTGATTATTTGAGAATGGTTTGAGAAACATATTATGAAATGTGTTATGACAGTTTACATATATGTAATTACTTTGCGACTGGTTTATGGAAAGCTCTATATGTGATTTGAGAAATAGCAGATATTTATACTGTGAAAAGTTATTTGCTTAGTTAATGAGATTGATTTCTAGATTGGATTTCTAATACTTGAGGATGGTTGTTTATGCTTATTATCACTGTGAGCTCATTGAGGGGCATATGAGTATGCATGCTAGGTTTAAGATATCCTTCTGGGTTAAGTCACTGGCTTTATAGGTGGAAACTTTGCCAATAAGGAATCTTGGTCACCTTATCACAAGGTAGTGCTAGGACCATAGTTTGATATTTAGCAAAAGATTGGACGATCGAGATGTGGTTTTGTATAAGATGAATCAATATAATAGACTCTTGATGTGTGATATAAGATTAACCAATGAAATGGACTATTGATATATTTATTGATGAGATTGATCAATTGATTGAATCATTGATGGTTGTTATAATTTTATTGATTTTACAAGCATTTTCAGATATGTATATGATTATGTTAAAGTGATAGAACTCATTTATATTTTGTATGCGTTTCATATATTGAAATTGAGACAAATGAGTTTTAATATTACTTTGTAAGGTGTATAGTGATTGCTAGATCTCCTTAGAAGATGTGTACTACTCACTAATCTTGTAGTTGGTCATTAATCTATTTTCAAATCTTCTTAGGTTTCTCAATTAGTGGACAATAGAGTGTGAGCAATTTTGTTGGGAGACTTTTGGAAGTTGGCTTGGCACTGTGTCTTTCGAGTTAAAGGAATGCCGTGTCACCCCATCTATGTAGGATTCGGGGTGTGACAAGATGACTATGGATACTTTGTTCTTTCATTGCACCAATTGTGGCAATGTCGATGATCTTCCAATAGATAGCCATGCCCTTTCACCTAATCCAGATCAGCACCAGGGTCTTGCAAATGATTTCCTTTTGGATGACCCTTTTCTAGACCTTAAATCCTCAGATATTGCTTTTGTTTCGAATAAAGTAGACCCTGTAACCAATCTCCCATCGAAACCGGTTGACCTCGATAATGGAGATTTGATCCTTCCCTCGACAAGCATGAGTCTAGATGGAGGCTCATTTGGTCCCTCTAGGAGCTTGAGTAAGGGCCGGAGTCCAGAGAGAGATTCTCTCTCCCCCGCGGGGACAGTGACTCATTGGATCCCGTTCTAAAGTACATAACTCAGATGCTTATGGAAGAGAACGTGGAGGAGCAACCGTGGGTATTCGCCGATCAGGTTGCTTTGCAAAATACTGAAATATCATTGTATGATGCCCTTGGTCAGCAGAACTTGAAACAGTCTGATAAGAGCCCCTCACAGGTTGAGTTAAGCCAATATATCGAGAGCCCAGCTAGCAACCTTTCTGGAAGTAGCAGAGCTCACAGAAGCCATGATGCTACAAACGTTACTCTTAGCTCTAGTGACTTGGCTGATGCTGATATTCCGTACACAATCGGGAAACATAGCCATGCTATGCTGAAAAATCCTGACCAAAACTTCCTGTCGAATGTGGATTCCAATCCGCAGTTCTTGGTGAATTCTTCAAGCAGCATCACCAATTATGATGATGGGTCTGAGGAATCTTTGCATGGGCTACTTGTCAATTGCATTTTCAGCAATGGAGAGTCTATGATTCAGTTCAAGAAGGGATTAGAGGAGCCCAGCAAATTCCTTCTTTCCAACAATCAAATAACAATTAATCCAGAGGACAGCAAACCGTCCTCTGAAACAAAGAAAGGAACCACAAGAACACGCATCGAGGAGGAGATCAACATGAAGAGCTCATCTAATGGATTCAAGGGATTACGGAATCACGAGAGGGACGATGATGCTTTTGAGGAAGGCAGGGCTAATAAGCAAACAGCTTTGTACACAGATGACGGTGAGCTTTCAGATTTGTTCGATAAGGTGTTGCTCAGCACTGAAAATGGTCCGAGTGTGTGTTCTGGCGACAAATCTGTGGAGACGGGTGAACAAGCGTGGTTCCAATAAAGGTAGGGGCCGCGGAAAGAAGCAGAAAAGCAAGAATACTGTTGACTTGAGAACTCTTCTGATTCTCTGCGCACAAGCTATCTCTGCTAGTAATTTCAGGAGTGCTAATAAATTGTTGAAGCAGATTAGAGAGGACTCTTCTCCATTTGGGGATGCCTCTCAAAGATTGGCCCATTACTTTGGCAACGGGCTGGAGGCACGATTGGCGGGCAACAACATTCGGATGAATGACCTTGTTTCAACTACCATTCTTGCCAGGACGACCTCAACAGCCGATTATTTGAAATATTACCACCTTCACATTTCAACGTGCCCATTTGTTCAGTTCTCCACGTTCTTTGCAAATTACATGATTTTGAAATTTGCAGAGAAAGCCACTACCCTTCACATTATAGATTTTGGCATTGCATTTGGTTTTCAATGGCCAAACCTCATACAGAAGCTCTCTTCTCGACCAGAAGGGCCCTGTAAATTGCGCATCACAAGAATAGAGTTTCCACAGGCTGGTTTTCGCCCTGCAGAAAGAATAGAGGAGACAGGTTGCCGTTTGAAAAAGTATTGTGAGCGTTTTGATGTAGCTTTTGAATTCAATTTCATAGCATCAAGGAATTGGGAATTAATCAAACTTGCGGATCTCAAGATTCAAAGCAATGAGACAATTGCTGTGAATTGTTTATTTTGGTTTGAGAATCTCCTTGATGAGACAGTTGAGAACAACAATCCACGTGATGCTGTGTTGAATCTAATTCGGCAAATTAAACCGAATATTTTTGTTCATGCTGTACATAGCGTCTCCTACACTGCGGCCTTTTTTGTGACAAGATTCCGACAGGCACTTTTCCATCTCTCTGATGTGTTTGAGTTGCTTGATGCTACCATTGATTGTGACGACAAAAGGGATAATTACCCAAAA
The DNA here is from genome assembly GCA_014182555.1 of Eucalyptus erythrocorys. Taxonomy (NCBI): domain Eukaryota; kingdom Viridiplantae; phylum Streptophyta; class Magnoliopsida; order Myrtales; family Myrtaceae; genus Eucalyptus; species Eucalyptus erythrocorys. The sequence goes on along the minus strand of CM024598.1, from coordinate 28,101,538 downwards.
ATTCCTAAACCTATTGCCCATCTGCCAATTCAGTCTTAAATCTTTTTTTTTGGCCAATTCAGTCCTAAACCGTTTCTATTTTTGCCCGTTCGGTCCTTCCGGCAACCTTCAATCGGAATAATCGACGTAGAATCCCAATCGCGCCGGCCGGCGTTGCCGGCACCGACATGGACGCCGGACATGCAAAACGACGATGCTTTGCTTATAAAATTTTTTTATTAGTTTTTAAAATTTTTTATTAATTTTTTATTAGTTTTTTTTTTTCCTTCCTTCCTCTCCCTCCCTCCTCCCTCCTCCTTCCTTTGGCTCCGTGACCGGCCAGCCCGGCCGGCCGCCGACCGAGGGGATCCGGCGGGGCGAGGCCTCCTCGCTGGGCTCGCCCACGGGCGACCGACGGCGAGCCCCTCTCGCCGGATCCGGCGAGGGCTCGCCTCGCGGCAACCGCGAGGTGAGCCCTCGCCGGATCCGGCGAGAGGGGCTTGCCGTCGGTCGCCGGACCGAGGGGATCCGGCGGGGTGAGGCCTCCTCGCCGATCCGGCGAGAGGGGCTCGCCGTCGGTCGCCCGCGGGCGAGCCCCGGCGAGGAGACCTCGCCCGCCGAATCCCCGCCATCACCGTCAACCTCCCAGCCACAACCCTCGCGAAAGTGCTCATAACAAAAAAACCGAGAGCAAAAGTAGAGTCGAAGCTCGCGGTGATGGCGATCGACGGCAAAGCCGAAGCCCGCACCGCCGGTGGCGATGGCGCGAAGGGCAAGAAGAGGAAGCAGTACCTCCCTCACAATGTCCGTTCTCGTGTTCTCTCAATGGTCCACCCGTGTCGATTGTTTCCTCGCGCTTGATTTTCCACTTGCCGATCCGGCGAGAGGGGCTTGCTTTGTCGGTTGCTGTCGGATCGAAGGGATCCGGCAGGCGAGGCCTCCTCGCCGATCCGCGAGGGCTCGCCTCGCGCGGCGGCCGTGAGGCGAGCCCTCGCCGATCCGGCGAGAAGGGCTCGCCGTCGGTTGCCCGCGGGCGAGCCCCCGCGAGGAGGCCTAGCCCCGCCGGGATCCCCTCGGGCCGGCGACCGCCCGCCTGGCCGGTCGGCGGCCGGTCGCCGAGCCAAAGGAAGGAGGAGGGAGGAGGGAGGAGGGAGGGAGAGGAAGGAAGGAAAAAAAAAAAAAGAAAAAAATTAATAAAAAATTAATAAAAATTTTTAAAAACTAATAAAAAAATTTTTATAAGCAAAACGTCGTCGTTTTGCATGTCCGGCGTCCATGTCGGCGCGGCAACGCCGGCCGGCGCTAATTGGGATTCCATGTCAGATTATTCCGATTGAAGGTTGCCGGAAGGACTGAACAGGCAAAAATAGAAATGGTTTAGGACTGAATTGGCAAAAAAAAAAGGTTTAAGACTGAATTGGCAGATGGGCAATAGGTTTAGGACTTTTTGGGTAATTATCCCGACGACAAAAAGAGGTTGGTCATTGAGAGAGACTTCTATGGACGGGAAATCATGAATGTCATAGCATGTGAAGGTTCGGAAAGAATGGAGAGGCCCGAAACGTACAGGCAATGGCAAGTCCGTCATATGAGGGCTGGGTTTAGGGCGCTTCCTCTAGACCAAGATTTCATGAAGTTAGTCAGGGCTAAGATGAAAGCGTGGTACCACAAGGATTTTGTGCTCGATGAAGATGGCAACTGGATGCTGCAAGGTTGGAGAGGCCGGATTTTTTATGGCTCCTCCTGTTGGGTGCCTACATAGGATGCTCCAAAAAGAATGTTTTCTGTCATGGACATGTAGGTTACTGGGATTTTTCTCAAGTCGACAGGTCAAGGATTCGTATTAAAGTGGCTCAGCACGAACTTATTTCCGGCTCCTCTGTTGGTTGATGTATCTTTTACTTTCAAATAATTTTGAATCTGGAATGTTTACTTACTATTTATCTAATTCTCGAGATAGGAAGATACAATTTGCAGCTTCCATGCGCATGCCATTGGGAATTTGCTGCTAATGCTCGGTTATTTGTCTATCCCATATCTCACAAGTTCTGGAAGTAATATGGCAGCTCGAAGGTGATGATGGGCATGGTGCAGCATTATTAGGTATAATTCGTGCTGTTCTCTTGATGGCTTTGTTGTCCCTAATTTCCTAGGAGACCAAAAGCTATTTACCTCATTTTAGAACATAATGGGCCATCGGCGAGGTCTGCCCTTGCCAGGGCAAGGTCCCTCACCCTGGGTGAGGTTGCCCTTGTTAGCCCCAAGCGGGGGCTTGTAGGCCCTTGCCAGCTAGTGACGAGAGCTTGCAGGCCCTAGTTGGCTCTTCCCAGCAGTCGATGAAGGTGGTTGAGCCCTCATTGGCCTTCATTAGCAACTCGTGAGGGTCGATGAGCCCTCATTAGCGGCCTCTGGCCCTCGTCGGAAAAAGGAAAAAAAAAAAGAAGAAGAAGAAAAGTGAAAAAAAGGAAAGAAAAAATAAAAAATAATTTAAAATTATAATTGTAATTGGATGAAAAATGCCTTTGATTAGTTGGAATATTTAGCTGACCGATGATTGGCGAGGTCCAGCTCCTTTTGAAACAACCATGGCCATTTCAAGCTATTATTTGAGAAAATGATGGCACTTTAGATTTTTATTTGGAAATTTTCTTTTATTTTATGAAAAATAAATAATTTGAAAAATATTTCTCTCAAAACCATCCTTCATATTTCTCACTAAAATGAATAAACAAAGATTTTTTTAATCTTCCGTGAAAATATTTCGATATATATATATATATATATATATATATTTTTTTTTGAGTAACTAAACATTCTTCGTAGAAGAATTATTCCAAGTGATATAATCAATCATGTTAAGGAAATATTTTTAAAATCATTCATTTTTCCAAAAACAAGTAGAGCCTTATTTTATAATCTATTATGCATAGAATCTGTAACTCATAGTTTCAAGACCTACAAAGTTTTGGAGTTGTGGTCATTGATGTGTAAGATGGGAAGACAATTGTCATGTTTTTTCTTCCCACTGATGTGGTCAAATACCTTAAAATGCTATACATTTAATTTTATCTTTCATCCCATCCTGTTTGGTAAAAAAATTATTTCAATAGTCGATGTAATTATATTGAGGGAAAATTTTAAATAAGAATTCAAAGTGGAGTCATTTTTTTAAAAAGAATGAAAAGCAAACGAAACTAATGTGGCTCTGACGTGAATTTAATGAATAAAAGCAATGTCGTCATAAGCGATGAAATAGTCTATTGTTCTCCCTTGTCTTCATTATTTCTGTCTCATTTTCTTTTTTTTGGACAAAAAGAATATGGGATATATGCAACACAAGTCCTAAAACTTACAAGGAAAGTGCAATTGAGTCCTAAAACTTACAAAAAGTGCAATTAATTCCTAAAACTTGTCAACTTGATTCAATTGAGTCCTAAAGTTAACACCGTTAGCTTTTCCGTTAAATATTGCTGACGTGGCATTTAAATTAATTTTTATTGTCCATGTGGATTTTTTTAATTCATTTTAAAAAAAAATAGATTTAAAAACTAAAATATTAGATTTAAAATCTTTAAAAATTAGATTAAAAATTAAAAAGGAAAATCAAAATTTATTTAAAAAACAAAACTTTTCAAAAAAAAAAAAAAAAAAAGGGCGGTGCACCGGTGGTTTCCACCGCCGCCCAACGCCGGAGGGCCGGCGACCGTCGCCGGCCCTAGGCGGGGTGGCCGGCCCTCGCCGCGAGGCCTCGCCGGCCCCGTGCGAGGGCCGGCAAGGCTCGTCGGCCCGTGCGAGCCTCGCCGATTTGGGCGAGGCTCGCCTAGATTTGGCGAGCCTCGCCGGCCTCGAGGAGGGCCGACGAGGCCTCGCCAGCCCCTCGCACGGGGCCGGTGAGGCCTCGCCGAGCGAGGGCCAGCCACCTCGCCCGGGGCGGCGACCGTCGCCGGCCCCTTTGGCGACCGTCGCCGGCCCTCCGGCGTTGGGCGGCGGTGGAAACCACCAGTGCCCTTTTTTTTTTTTAATTTTCCTTTTTAGTTTTTAATCTAATTTTTAAAAATTTAAATCTAATATTTTAGTTTTTAAATCTAATTTTTTAAAAAATAAATAAAAAAATCCACGTGGACAATAAAAATTAATTTAAATGCCACGTCAGCAATATTTAACGGAATAGGCTAACGGTGTTAACTTTAGTACTCAATTGAACCAAGTTGACAAGTTTTAGGACTTGATTGCACTTTTTGTAAGTTTGAGGACTCAATTGCACTTTTCTTGTAAGTTTTAGGACTTGTGTTGCACATATCCCAAAGAATATCAAGTAATCAATAAATTTTTCTGTTTCATTTTCTTCATTATTTCTATGTCTATGCGGGGTGGTAAGAGACCCCCAAGAATTAGTCCTCGTCCAGCTCAAGAGCTCAATCCCCGACCTATGGAGGCTCCTCTCCAGTTGGAGTTCAAGCTTGGGCGCGTCTACTCATTGTGATTGGTTTAGCTTCATTCTAGCGTCTCATCTTTGAAGAGAGAGAGAGAGATGAACCCTAATCACTTCAACAATCAAAACAACCCCATTTCTAGTTCATGATAACGTCAAATTATTTCTTAGCAAAACGTTGTTTTTCACTAGTCACATTAGCCTTCCGATGTCGAAATCCTAAAGGCAGTATGTGATGGAACAGTGACCATAGGTATTACGATAGATACATTATTCATATAATTCGGGATTTTTTTTTATGTTATTTTTCATTTTCTTGAATTATTTTTTCATCTTTCAAATCAATGAATTTGGGAGATTTTTATATTAAAAGCACGCGTAGAAACCAGTTTTTGCTTTTGACTTCGTCAAAATCTGGATTAGGAAACGGTGATTTGGCATCACTAGTTAAAGGCCTAGCTTGAGGCTCAAGCCTTCTCCTAAGCTTAACTTCCATGGCACACCAACTAGGCAATTTCCATAAGCATTGTCCAGATTTTTACACATTCCGGACTATAAATGGAGACAATCATGACCATTTTTTTTTTTTTTTTTGGGGTTCAATTATTCGGTAAATTTTAATTACATCGGAAATCGAGACAATCATGACCAATTTTTTTGGGGGTCAATTATTTAGTAAATTTTAATTACATCGGAAATCGAGACACTCATGACCAATTTTTTTTTAGGGGTCAATTATTTAATCAATTTTAATTACATAAATGTGGATGTTATTACATCAACTATTCAAATAAACCTTTTACCGTGGACCAAAACAAAAACTTTTACTAGAACAAGACAGAAAACATTAATCTAATTGACCATTATTATACAATATCTAATAATATTAATAGGAAGAAAAAATATGACAGGCAGTATCTCATGCTAGTACATCAATTATCTCAACTCCAAAACTTCGTAGCTATTGAAATTGTGCATTATAGATTCACCCCCACAAACATTTGTATTTATTTTATTGAGAGAGAAATTAAAAAATGAATGTAACAAAGATTTTTGGGGGAAAAGAAACTATTAAGTAATAATTATTGCGATCTTTCCATCGTCGAGCTTATTATTGCAAGGATGTGGCAACATGCAAGCTCTATTAGTAGTTTAAAAAAGACATTTCTAATGAAACTTTAGGATTGGAGCTCACCTGCCATGCATTGCATAATTATGCTTAATTAAAATGTAAAAAAAAAAAAACTATAACTTTTGCAGATTAAATCAATCTCACATCCCCTGTTTATCAGTCCTTAGTGTAAATGCAACCATTTGTTGACGGACCGAATTACATGAGAATTCAACTATGTATACTTGACCTCCCTTGTATATAAACGAATAATTGATCCATCCAAATTTCTTCATAGAAAGGGACCTGGTCAGGTCCTTAAACTGACCCCTAGGGGAACCCCTAAGAGGAAGAGGCCCTAGGTACTGGCCGGAGTCCCCACAGGGGAGCCGATGACGGTCGAATGGGGACTCTCCCAAGTACCCCAGGAGACCCTAAAAATGATTGGGGATAGAGGCAGCTCCCACGCCTCAAAAAATATAGTGGTTGGGGAACTTTCCCCATAAGATTGGACCTGGTCAGGTCCTTAAACTTACCCTTGGGAGAACCCCTAAGGGAGGGGCCCCAGGTACTGGCCGGAGTCCCCACAGAGGAGCCGGTGACGGTCAAATGGGGACGCCCCCAAGTACCCCAAGAGACCTTAAAAGTGATTGGGGGTAGAGGCAGCTCCCACGCCTCGAAAAATATAGTGGCTGTGGATTTCCCCGTAAGACTGGACCTGATCAGGTCCTTAAACTGACCCCTGGGGGAACCCCTAAGGGAGGGGCCCTAGGTACTGGCCGGAGTCCCCACAGGGGCGCCAGTGACGGTCAAATGGGGACGCCCCCAAGTACCCCAAGAGAACTTAAAAGTGACTGGGGGTAGAGGCAGCTCCCACGCCTCGAAAAATATAGTGGCTGGGGATTTCCCGTAAGATACGGTCCTGGTCACGACCTTAAACTGACAAGTCAATTATTTAATCAATTTTAATTACATAAATGTGGATGTTATTACATCAACTATTCAAATAAACCTTTTACCGTGGACCAAAACAAAAACTTTTACTAGAACAAGACAGAAAACATTAATCTAATTGACCATTATTATACAATATCTAAAAATATTAATAGGAAGAAAAAATATGACAGACAGTATCCCATGCTAGTACATCAATTATCTCAACTCCAAAACTTCGTAGCTATTGAAATTGTGCATTATAGATTCACCCCCACAAACATTTGTATTTATTTTATTGAGAGAGAAATTAAAAAATGAATGTAACTAAGATTTTTGGGGGAAAAGAAACTATTAAGTAATAATTATTGCGATCTTTCCATCGTCGAGCTTATTATTGCAAGGATGTGGCAACATGCAAGCTCTATTAGTAGTTTAAAAAAGACATTTCTAATGAAACTTTAGGATTGGAGCTCACCTGCCATGCATTGCATAATTATGCTTAATTAAAATGTAAAAAAACTAAAACTTTGCAGGTTAAATCAATCTCACGTCCCCTGTTTATCAGTCCTTAGTATAAATGCAACCATTTGTTGACGGACTGAATTACATGAGAATTCAACTATGCATACATGACCTCCCTTGTATATAAACGAATAATTGATCCATCCAAATTTCTTCATAGAAAGAGAAAACGGAGATAAAAGATATAATGGCTGTATGCTAGGAAGTAATCTAGAAAATCATTTGCCCTTAAGTTGACTTGAAGACAGAAACAACTTCAGCATGGGCCCACCATTGTCTGCATCATACTCTGAAACGCACCTCCACGAGCCAGTCCTTAGTTACTCAAGTTTTTAAGGGTGCGCATAACAAAATTTCTGAAACAGAAATTAATTTCTGACCAGAAATTGATTTGATTTATCAATTTCTATTTCATAAATTTAGAAATTAAAAATTTTAACTTCTGATTTCTTCTTCAAATCCATTTCTGGAATAGAAATCTGTTCTAAAAATAGAAAAATTAAATTGCGTTACTAAACGGATTTCTATTTCAAACCTGTTCCGGAACAAAGAAATAGAGAAATAGAGAAGTGAAAATTTTATCATGCCACCCTAAAAGAGCTAGACAACTTTCGGCATTATAGGAGACTAGTAAACAGCAGAGCCATCAAGAGGACAGCACAAACCACACATGACAATGCCGCACCCATTGCCATCATCAGCTTGGAGCTGCCATATTACTGGCACAACTTGGGAGATAGAGGATAGGCAAATCATAACACATTATCAGCAAAATTCACAATATCGTGTGGCTTAGAAGTTGCAAATTGTACCTTCCTATCTCAAAAAATTAGATAATTAGTATAGCAAACTTTCCAGACTCAAAATTGTTTGCAAGTAAAAGATACATGCCAAACAGAGGAGCCAGAAATAAGTTCATTCTGAGCTACCCTATTACGAATCCTTGACCTGTTGACCCGCAAAGAATCCCCCTGATGTTCAGGTCATGACAGCAAACAGTTTTTTTTTTTTTTAAACTATCCTAAGTGGGCACCCAACAGGAGGAGCCATAGATAATCCGACCTCTCTAACCTTGCGGCATCCAGTTGCCGTCTTCATCAAGCGCAAAGTCCTTGTGGTATGATTCTTTCATCTTATCCCTGAACAACTTCAGGAGCTCTTCTTTACCAAAAAAAAAAAAAAAAAGTTTCAGGAGCTCTTGGTCCAGAGGAAGCGCCTTGGACCCAGCCCTCATATGACGAATCTGCTACTGCTTGTATGTTTCCGGCCTCTCTAACCTTTCCAAACGTTCACATGCTATGACATTCATAATTTCACGTCCATAGAAATCTCTTTTAAAAACCAACCTCACTCTGCTGTCGCCATTTAAAATAGCATCAAACATATCATACACTGTGGAAAGATGAAAAAGTGCCTATCGGAATCTTGTCACAAAAAACAGTGCGCTATAGGAGCCGTGTCTTATAGCATGAACAAAGATATCTAGTTTAATTTCCCCAATTAGATTTAACACGGCATCTCATGGATTGTTTTTTTTTTTTTGGTTACCCGGGGAAAGTGAACAGCATCTCATGAATTGTTGTCCTCAACTGTTTCGTCAAAGAGATTTTGAAACCAGTCTAAAGAATTCACAGGAACTGTTATTGCTTTGAATCTTGAGATTCTCAAGTTTGATGGATTCCCAATTCTTGGATGCTATGAAGTTGAATTCAAAAGGGACCCTAAAACGCTCACAATACTTTGTCAAACGGCGACCTGTCTCCTCTATTCTTTCTGCTGGGCGGAAACCAGCCTATGGAAGCTCTATGTTTGTGATGCACAATTTACAGGGCCCTTCTGATTGAGAAGATAGCTTTTGTACGAGGATTGGCCATTAAAGCCTCCCCATCGCTGAGCTCATGAGTTTATATTTCCCATTGAAGCCTCCCCACCGCTGAGCTCATGAGTTTATATTTCCCCATATTCAATGGCCGCCCAAGAGGAAAAAGTCTCTCTCTCTCTCCGGATTACAGCAAGGCCCCACGAATTCCGACCCCCGAGAAGCCTCGAAAAGACGAGCACGAAGATGTGCAAGATACCAACTGGGGAAAGAACTGCCCGAAATCTCTCGACAAAGTCCAAGAGTTTGCTTGGCCGAATCGACGAGATGACACAGAGAGAGAGAGAGAGAGAGAGAGAGGGTGGATGAAGGTGTCGAAGGCATGAGGAAAATGAAGAGAGAAATAGGAGAAAACAAAAGAAAACAAAACAAAGAGAAATTGAAAATAAAGAAGAAAAAGAAAACTGGCATTGAATGAAAATGCCCCTGACATGGATAAGATTTGGAGTTCGAATATTTCTTTGAGACTAAATTTTGGCATTTCAAGTTCTTATTTAAGATAATGTTCACTTTGAGTTCACGTAATTTGCCATGCAGGAATTTTAATGACAGTTTTGATTGAGACAGTGACGGAAGTTATTGATATCATAGTGGGTATAATTTTAGATTTTCAGAGACAAAAAAAAATTTAAATGTTGATTACCAACGGATCTAATTTGAGAATTTTGGTGGATTTTTTCTCTCGAGTTTTCTCTTATTATGTTTTAGTAGTGAGAGTGAGCGATGAAAAATGTTTTTATTTCTAATTTTTGTTCAGGAAATAAAAACATATAAAATTTTTGCTTGTTATCTATATTCCAAATCTACTGTTGGACCAATTTTTTTTTTTTTTTGGAAATAGAAAAAATAAAATTACTTTATCAAGCTCAAAACCTATCCCGAAAACAGAAAGATAAAAAAAAATGAAAAAAATAAAAGGATTATTACATGCGTCTCCATTGGCCAATAAAGTCAAAGCGGGACACACAGTTTGGCCAATCGCTTTCCCCGATCGAACACAGATCGAGATGACCTGGGCCCGCCTCATCGGCTGACTCAAATCCTTCCTACCCAATTTCTCGTGTTTTTTATCACATATTTTTCTATTTGTATTTATTAATCCGCAGCTTTTATATCGGACGGTCTCGAAGATGGCGAGCTATCCCGCTCGGCCCGCGTCATGGAAGGTTCCGAACTTCACCGCTGATTCACTCGTAGCATTGGAGAATCCTCATCAGATTCGTCTTTATTCAGCTTCCAACTCCACTTCTCAGTTTTAAGGTATGCAGATCCCGATCTCTCTTTCCCTTTTTATATTGCGTCTTCTCTATCCATTTGCTTAGGGAGGAGAATGTGATCTTTTATTCTTGGACTTTAATCAACGTTGTCTGAGTGAGCGAAGAACGAAAGAAAGTTATTGAAGAGGGAGTCGTCTTGTTGCAGGCCGAGTGCATTTTCCTTTAGTTGGTTAATATACTGGGGTGCAAATGTACTGGCGTTTGATGATAGGGTGGGGACTTCGATAGGGTTTGAAGAGTAGATGACCATGGATCCCCTGTTCTTTCATTGCACCAGTTGAAGCAATGTCGATGATCTTCCAATAGACAGCCATGCCTAATCACCTAATACAGATCAGCGACTGGGTCTTGCTAATGATTTCCTTTTGGATGACCCTTTTTTAGACCTTAAATCCTCAGATATTGCTTTTGTTTCGATAAAGTAGACCCTGTAACCAATCTCCCATCAAAACCGGTCGACCTCAATAATGGAGATATGATCTTTCCCTCGACAGGCATGAGCCTAGATGGAGGCTCATTTGGTCCATCTATGTGCTTGAGTAAGGGCCCGAGTCCAGAGGGAGATTCTCTCTCCCCCTCGGGGGACAGTGACTCGTTGGATCCTGTTCTAAAGTAAGTAACTCAGATGCTTATGGAAGGGAACATGGAGGAGCAACTGTGCGTATTTGCGGATCAGGTTGCTCTGCAAAATACTGAAAAATCATTGTACAATGCCCTTGTTCAGAAGAATTTGGAACAGTCTGATCAGAGCCCCTCACAGGTTGATTTAAGCCAATATTTCGAGGGCCCAACTAGTAACCTTTCTGGAAGGAGCAGTGCTCCCAGAAGCCATGATGCTACAAACGTTACTCTTAGCTCTAATGACTTGGCCGATGCTGATATTCTGTACACAATCGGAGAATATAGCCATGCTGTGCTGAAAAATCCTGACCAGATCTTCCAGTCGAATGTGGATTCCAATTCGCAGTTCTTGGCCAATTCTTCAAGCAGCATCACCAATTATGATGATGGGTCCGAGGAATCTTTGCGTGGGCTTTTTTTCGAGAGCATTTTCAGCCATGGAGAATCCATGATTCAGTTCAAAAAAGGATTAGAGGAGACCAGCAAATTCCTTGCCACTGACAATCAAACAGCAATTAATGCAGAGGACCACAAACCGTCCTCTGAAGAAAAGAAAGGAACCATAAGAATGCACATCAATAAGGAGATCAACATGAAGAGCTCATCTAATGGATTCAAGGGATTAAAGAATCACGAGAGGGACGAGGATGCTTTTGAGGAAGGCAGGGCCAATAAGCAAACAGCCTTGTACACAGATAATAATTTTGGAATAATAAAAATAATAAAACATAATAATTTTTTAATAAATAAAATTCCAAATTTTCATAATTTCTAAAAATACTTAATAAACAAAACAACGAACTGTATGAAATAAAATAGAAATAAAGGGGTTAGTGTTAATTAAATTGCGGGCGCACAAGCGTGCAAAGTGCTAAGTACGCCTAATAATTGTGCCAAAATCGCATAATTATTCACACACTGCACATGAGTATTGTGAGGTCACGCCCACATCCTTACATTTTCTTTGAACACTCTAGAAAATGCTTACGCTTATAAATTGGCCCATATTCTCCTAACTTTCCTATGTGGGACAAGGAAAAACACATTTTACAATCCCCCACTTTATTTGTAAAACAAAAGATTTCAAAACCATATAGCAAAAATTTTGTTGAGATTACTAAATACACATAAAAGGTCTCTTTTGAGTTAAACATTTACTTAGTGCAAGTATCTCAAAACTCGATCAAAGTAACAAGTAATTCGACTTTAAACTTGTATTTTTATATAATAAAATCAAACATATTGCGCATATACTAACCTTTTGATTCGACAAGAAGTTTTCTATTACTCTGCACTATTACGTCCTTATGCTTGATCTCGTTTCATAAGCTCTTTAGAAAACAACCTTAACTTTCGTAAGAAGCGGCATCACTTCTAAGCTCATATAGGTGAAGTATTTATTATGTCTTTCTATTATTATTAACACATTACGAATTTGTACCATACTATATTAAGAATTCAATTCAACCTACAAAATATAATAGATGACATTGACTTCTCATATCAGGGCTACGTTAGTATCAATCAATCATATTCAGCGACTTATTTTACCCATTAAACCTTGTAACTTGTGATATTCTAGAAAAAAGGTCGACTTCCATTACTGGTGATTTCAATTAAAGGGTTTCAACCCCATTTCTTGTGAGATCATTATTACCATGTCTTTTGATAAAGTCTTTGTCAAGGGGTTGACTAGATTATTATTTGACTTCACGTAGATAATTATTATAGTACCATCTTTAATCAATTATCTCACATACTCTTGTCTTAGACTAATATATCTAAACTTATCATTATAGGTGCTACTATAAGCTATTGCCAAAGTAGCTTGACTATCACAATTGATAGAAATAGGAGGGATAGGATTAGGCCATAATTTGATATCCAACAATGAGTTCCTAATCCATTTAGCCTTTTTCCCAGTTGCTGCTAAGGCAATGAATTCTAATTCCATTGTTGAGTGAGTTATACATGTTTGTTTTTGCTCGCCCAATACAACACCTTCACCTAATGTAAAAACCCATCCATAAGTGGAATACTCATTTTCCACACTTGAAATCCAGCTAGCATCGGTATATCCTTCTAATACAGTGGGATAATTATTATAGAACATTCCTAAATTTTTAGTTCTCTTAAGATAACCAAAGATCCTCGTAATAGCCCTTTAATGTTCTATACTTTAGTTACTAATATACCTACTCAACTTGCACACAGAATAAGTACTATTAGGTCTAGTGCAATGCATCATATATATTAAAGACTATAGCACTCGCTTATTTAAGTTGTGATACTATTGTACTAGTATTATAATTTAATTTAATACCATAATTAAATGAAGTACTTCTTTCCTTAAAACCAAGATGTTGAAATATAATTAATAATTTTTCAACGTAATTACTGTTGGAGAAAACTCCTTTGCTGTTTTGAAATTGACAAAACATCTCAGTTAGTTTGGTTTGAGGAATTCTAGACTTAGGTGTTTAAGTCTAGAAGATCTTCAGACTCTGCCATCAAAGTCTGAAGTCAGCCAATACTCAAGTTTCAAAGTTTGCCCAAGTTGATAGTTTTCAGACCGAAGTTTTACGACTCTTGCAGATGGGATTATATCTTTGAAGATTCGTTTCTACTTGGTTTTTGGAAGTTCTTATGGCTGGATATAACCTCAGAATTTTGGTTATTCTAATTGGGATCCATTCTGATTTGAATATCCTCTTTGAAGAGCAAACAAACTTGGAAGGTTCTACTTATGGAAACTCAAGATCATGATTGTATGGACGAGCATGATTGACGAGCTATCTTCCACATTTAATCAACAACTGAAGATCTCCTTAATTGATTCATTCTAACGGGTAGATTGGAAGAACTCCTTTGGAAGGTGCTAATGGATATGAAGGCACGGGGGAGTATTAAAAGGTGGACCTTTTCGTTGTTTGATGTGTAGCTGATAAGAAGATTTCAAAGTCTGAATCTTTGTAGTTCTTTGCTCTCACATTCTTAGAGTTATAATCGTGTACGAAAGAGAGAAGCATGCAGTGAGAATTTGTGAAGAGAATAGCTGAGACTATCCTCTAAAGGAAGTTAATGCCTCAAGCTGTATCGACCTCTTTTGATTCATAGTGAAATTCAGCCGGTGGGCTGTCAGTGCGGGAGAATGGACGTAGGCTTGGATTAAGCCGAACCACTATAAACATTTGTGTTCAATTTCTCTTACCCTAATCTCCTCGTTATAATTGTTGTTTCGTTTATTTGTTTTATGGAATGATTTAAGATTCTTCCATATCCTAATTTATAACTTAAAGGGGATTAATTCTGTTAAAGTCTTCAAAATCGTTTAATACACCTATTCATCCCCCTCTAGGTGTGTTTACTAGCCCTTTCAATTACATTCGCTCAAAGAATAATCCCTACTATGCTTCTTAACTTTAATACTTAAGATAGTATCTACTTTACCCAAATCCTTCATTTTAAACATGGAGGTTAGATATTTCTTAGTCTCAACAATTCCAGTCATGTCTATTTCAAATATAAGCATATCATCAACATACAATCATAGTAAGACATTTGAATCTTTAGTGAATTTAGAGTATATACACTTATTAGTACTATTGTGGATGAAACCATTAGAAAATATGACTAAATTTAATTTTTCATGTCACTACTTAGGAGCTTGTTTAAACCCATAAAGAGACTTAATCAATTTACATACTTTCCTTGCATTTCTGGGAAGAATGAAACCATATGGTTCTTCCATGTAAATTTCCTCATTTAAGTCTTCATTTAAGAAAGTAGCCTTGACATCCATTTGATGGATATAGAGACCATATATGGACGCTAGAGCAAGAATAATTCAAACAGAAGTTATACATGCAACAAGAACACGTGTCAACATAATCTATCCCTTCCTTTTGCCTATGTATGCCCTTAACCACCAATCTAGCTTTAAAAGTTTGGATAAAACCATTAGAATGATCTCTTTGTCTTGTCAACCACCATTCTCTTTGTCTTGTAAACCCACTTGACGCCAATGATCTCTTTGTCTTCAGGTCGATCGATAAGCTCCCACATTTCATTTTTCTCGATCATCTTGATCTCTTCCTCCATGGCTTTTATTCAGACTTCTTCTTTGGATGCTTGTTTGTAGTTTTCTGGTTCCAAAATAGCAAAGTTGCATGTGTTGTAAATTCTTCTAAGGGTTTTTACCCTTAGTACTAGAGACTCTGGAGTAGATTCTTCTTGCGTTACTCTTGGAGAGGTTGGTGGAGTTATGTTGTGAGTGGTGGAATCCGGTACTTTTCTTCCTTCTTGTGATGTTGACTCCTCTTGAGCAGGTGGTATGTTTGGCAAGGTGATGTACTTCTTCTCAATCTTCTTGTCCTCCCAATTCTAGGTAGCATTCTCATCGAACTCAACGTCTCGACTAATCATAAGCTTCTTAGTTCTTAGGTTGTAAACCCGATAGCCTTTTGATTAGTCACTGTAACCGAGGAATATTCCATTTTTTATCTTTTCATCTAGCTTCCTCCTTTTCTAAGCAGGGATGTGGACATAGCATATGCATCCGAATACCTTGAGGTGCTTTGCTGAAGGCTTCCGTCCACTCCATGCTTCGACTGGAGTTATTTTGGATTGCTCTAGTTGGACACTTGTTTAAGATGTATATGGCCGTCTAAACTGCTTCTGCTGAGAACGAGTTAGGAAGTCTTGTTTCCTTTAGCATAGACCTTGCTATCTCCATGACGGATCTATTTTTTCTTTCGGCTACTCCATTTTACTTTGGGGCATAGCCAACAGTTAGTTGATGATGGACTCATTCATCTTCACAAAATTTATTAAACTCCTTTGAATTGTATTTCATGCCTCTGTCACTCCTTAGGACTTTGATTCTTCGGCCACTTTGATTCTCAACGTAGCTCTTGATTTTTTTGAAGATAGAGATGACCTTTGATCTTTCTCAAAGAAAGTATACCCACATTATTCTTGTGTAATCGTCAATGAATAGGATGAAATATTTATTCTGATTGAGTGTGTGGGTTCTTATTGGACTAGACACATCCGTATGAGCTAGCTCTAATGGTTTCTTAGCTCTCCATGCGCCTCTAGATGGTAAGGATTATCTTTGTTGTTTTTCAAGGAGGCAACCTTCACAAATATTTGAAATTTTTGAAATAGCCAAAAAGTCTCTCATCATATTTTTCCGGTGGAGAGTTTTTAGCCCAGCAAAGTTGAAGTGGCCAAATCTTCGATGCCATAGCCATGAATCATCAAGTTGAGCTTTCATGGCTATATCTTTGACATATTTCCATTGAATAAGAAAATTCTTATTCTTCATCTTAACAGAGGCAATGACATTTTTATATTTGTCATAGATAATGTAGGCATCTCCAATAAAGTATAGAGAATACCCACTTTTTATCATTTGGCCCACACTCAAGAGATTTTGTGCAAGACGAGGGACTAAATATACATTATGTATATATTTTGGGCCTTTATTTGTTTCCATGGTGATGGTGCCTTTTCCTTTGACATCTACTAATGCACCATTGCCCAACTTTATTTGGGATTTCACCGGCTTATCAATATTAGTGAATATAGATTCGTCCCCTGTCTTGTGATTGCTACACCCACTATCAACGTACCGTGTTTCATTTTTATTATCATTTGACAATTGGCTTGCGTAGAATGTATTCTCCTCACTTCCGTTTTTTTTTCCCACATAGTTTGCTTGATTATTTGTTTTCGAGCGACAATCTTTTTCTGTGTCACCATATCTTTTACAAAAGTAGCATTTTTTTTTTAAATTTTATTTTTAAACCAGCTATCCTTCTCCAAATGATTTGTTTTCTTACAAATACCAAAAGGTGGATAATTTTCCTTTTGTGTAGTTTCTCCTCCTCTTTTATATTTCCATGAGCTCCTTCCACCATTTTTAGATTGATGAGACCGTATGCTTATTTTAGATTGAAAGGCACTTTCAACTGAATCTTCATCTTGTGCCATTAGTCTTTTCTCATGTGCTTCTAGAGAGCCAATTAATTCACTCACCGATAGGGTCGTTAAGTCCTTAGCTCCTTCTATAGTTGTGAGCATGGGGTTGTATTTTTTAGTAGGGATAAGTGCTGCGGAAGTCCTAAAACTTATCACGAAAGTGCATTTCAGTCCTAAAACTTGCAAAAAGTCCATTTCAGTCCTAAAACTTGTCGAAACGTTACAAACGAGTCCTAAATCGACGCCGTCTAATTTCTTAACGGAAAAAGCTGACCTGGCCTTCGCGTGGCTTTTTTAATCGTTTCTCTCTCCTCCGTTGCGAATAGTTTAAAAATAAAATGCCACGCATGCAAAATGACGTCGTGTCTCCTCTTCTTCACCATCGTGTTACCAACCCTCTGTCTATATGTCTTCTTCACCGTCGTGTTCCCCCTCCCCCCTCCGTCTCTACATCTTCTTTCGCTATTCCGAGTGTCCCCTAAGCCCTAAATCAAATTCGTTCGAACCTCTAAGTCCCAAATCGAGTTCGTCCGAACCCTAAGCCCCAAATTGAATTCTTCCAAACCCTAAGTCCTAAATCGAATTCATTCGAACCCTAAGCCCTAAATCGAATTCGTCCGAACCCTAAGCCCCAAATTGAGTTTGTCCGAATTGCAGTTCTCTTGCGATTTGGGTCCTCATCGACCTTGAGTTCGACGCTTGTCGTGAGGTCGTGTTTTTTCTTTTGACGATTGCAAGTTCATGCGAAGACCTCTCTTGCGGGAGTCTCGACTTCTCAACGGTGAAGCGATTGGTGTTGGGGACGATGATAGGGTTAGCGATGGCGATGGCGACTCCTCCTCACGTAGGTATTGCTCTCTGCATTATAGCATTTTGGGTATTCATCCAGTGCATATGAAAAGAGAGATGTTTTTTGGAGATAGAAAACATCTCCTAAATCTCTTAAGTAAACACATTGCATTATGTAGAAGTTACTTATATGAAGATGTTATGAAGGAATCATGATATAGCTAATATACTTCTATTAGGTTCCTATAATACAAAGCCCAGAAGAATAAGGGCGCCAACATCTGAATCAAGTGGCGTAACTCCTAAGAATGTAATCATTTTTATGCTCCAAAAGTCATAGTTATTGAGAAAATGAATACCCAAAACAAATGCACTTTCTTGATAAGTTTTAGGATTTCGGCAGCACTTATCCCTTTTTAGTAAGTGACACCAATATTTTCTCAACAACCCTTTGATCAGTTATCCCATCTCTCCTTTCATATGCATTGGATGAATACCCAAAATGCTATAATGCAGAGAGCGATACCTGCGTGAAGAGGAGTCGCCATCGTCGTCGCTAACCCTATTGTCGTCCCCGACACCAATCACTTCACTGTTGAGAAGTCGAGACTCCCACAAGAGAGGTCTTCGCGCGAACTTGCAATCGTCAAAAGAAAGAACATGAACTCATGACAAGCGTCGAACTCAAGGTCGATGAGGACCCAAATCGCAAGATAACTGCAGTTCAGACAAACTCAATTTGGGGCTTAGGGTTTGGACGAATTCGATTTGCGGCTTAGGTTTCGGACGAACTCGATGTGGGGCTTAGGGTTCGGACGAATTCAATTTGGGGCTTAGGGTTCGGACGAATTCAATTTGGGGCTTAGGGTTCGGACGAACTCGATTTGGGGTTTAGGGGTTCGAACGAATTCGATTTAGGGCTTAGGGGACACTCGGAATAGCGAAAGAAGATGTAGAGACGGAAGGGGGAGGGGGAACACGACGGTGAAGAAGACGTATAGACAGAGGGGTGGTAACACGATGGTGAAGAAGAGGAGACACAACGTTGTTTTGCATGCGTGGCATTTTATTTTTAAACTATTCACAACGAAGGAGAGAGAAACGATTAAAAAAAGCCACTCGGAGGCCAGGTTAGCTTTTTCTATTAAGAAATTAGACGGCATCGATTTTTGGACTCATTTGTAACGTTTCGACAAATTTTAGAATTGAAATGAACTTTTTGCAAGTTTTAGGACTGAAATGCACTTTCATGACAAGTTTTAGGACTTCCGCAGCACTTATCCCTTTTTAGTAAGTGACACCAATATTTTCTCAACAACCCTTTGATCAGTTATCCCATCTCCATAGGCTCTCATTTGATTAACTAGTTCCTTTAATTTTCCATAATATTCTTGTACGGTATCATAATTTTTCATTTTAGAATTCTCAAAATCCCTTCTCAGAGTTTGTAGGCGAATAATGCGTACCTTTTATGATCCTTGAAATTCTTCTCGTAGTATTTCCCAAGCCCCTTTTATAGTTCTTGCTCCAATTATTCTTGGAAATACCGTTTCTGAGAGTGCTTGCTGGATAAAGTATAGTGCCATTGCATCCTTTTGCAGTTGATCATTCGAAACACTTGTACCTTCTTGTGGAGCCTTGCAACCTTTTTCCATGTCCATGATGTCCCATAAGTCTTGGGCCATCAAGAATGTAGTCATTTTTATGCTCCAAATGTAATAGTTGTTCTCATAAAAAATGGGAATGGGAAATGAGGATAAGGTAGAGTTGGCCATAGTTTAGTCGTTTTTTCTTTTGGTAAAAGATAAGAGATATATTGACTTTAAACCAAAAACTAAACAACTATATAGCGAGGGAACTTAGCACCAAAAACTTACACTTAGAATGATAATAAGTCAAACCGAGTCGAAGGGCGTTGAGGAAAAAGACATAAACAAAAATTAACTAAAAAGAGAGCCAATCAGCGGCTAAGAAGCAGCCCAACAACGGCCACCACCAAAAGAAAGAAAACGGGATAGAACTAGCAACGGTGCTGCAGCAACCTCGGCTTCGTCAATCCTCGTAACACACTAGCTAAGAACCTTTGAGGAGAGGAAGGTAACCCCCTACTCAACTGAGACCACCGGCGACAGGAGATGGGCAGAGGTCAGTCCAAGAATATGGTTAGGCTAAGAGACCAGTTACGCTGCAATCTACCATTTGTAGCGAAGGGAGGCACTTGATGAAAAGACAAGGCTTTGTCCCTGACGGCCCTTTCAAGGCACTTCTTCATAGCTGATAAGGAGGGGGTCCTAGCTCGGAAGATGATGTTGTTCCGTTCCTTCCAAATGATGTTGCAAAGGGCGTCAAATGCGAAACGAGCGAGCACAATATGGAAGTAGTTTCTAGATAGATATTTAATGGCCCAATGCTAAATATCCATCCAAGATTGATTCCACCAGGCTAAATTAAACCTAGAAGCCCAAAAAGTAGCAAAAGAGCCTATAGTAGGGCACCCAAAGAATAAGTGGTCTATAGAGTCAGGGCGACAAGAACAAAAGACACAATTAACATTAGAGATTCTGCCATAAGCAAGGAGTAAGACCTAGGTTGGCAACCTATTGCTGGTGATTAGTCATAAGATGAACTGGTGCCAAGGGACAAGCAACTTGTTCCAGATAAAAGGAGCCCAACTCACCACCTGCCCTCTCGGGCGAACAACGTCCCAAGCAGATGTGAGCGAGAAGGTCCCCGAGGAATGATCTAGCCAGGAGAAACAATCTGGGTCCGAGTCGATCATAGGTAAGGGATCATTCTAGGAGGCAATTATGTTCAGGGCTCTAGTTGTTCGACCATTGAGCATGGTTGCGGTGTTGCTTTCACGAAGTCTTCTAATCCCAAGGTGATGTGGACATCAAGCCATATCGAGGAGGAGGTGCTAGGGACCCATTGTCTATTCCTACTGGTTCGATTACTCGAGCGCGGGCCAAGCAATTCAGGCAAGCTGTTGGCATCATGGTTTGTGATCTTTGGCGTGGAAATGACCCTGGATCAAATCTTGAAGAATCTTGGAAATCTTGGCGTAATCTTTGGTGTGGAGATGACCTTGGATCGAATCTTGAAGAATCTTGGAAATCTTGGCGTAATTTGATTATCTACTCATCAAATATTTGACAAGTCAAATAATTATCTTCTTATTTAGATATATTTTAGAATATGATGTATTAGATTTCTAGGGCTGGTTTTAGGGTTTGTGTGGCAACTGAAGGCCTATAATAAGGATTGGCCGACTTTCTTTGGGGGACGGATATATTTTACTTTAAGAAAAATTGAGAGATTCTCTTCTACTGTTCTTTTGAGGACTAGACCTTATCAAGGTTCCCTTGTGACGATTGATTCGACTTATTGAGCGAGATGGCGAATTCTTTCGCTCGTGGCATCTATAATGTTCGTTGGTTGACACGCGTTCGTCAACAGGTCACGTTCATATCGAGGTTGCCAATCACGGGTTCGATTGGAGGTCGAGGTTTGTAATTCACACCATCTGGACTTTCGTAGAACAATCTTTCCACAACAATTCACATCATTTGGTATCAAAGCTTGCTTCTACAAGGTCTATTTATCTTTAATTTTTTTCTTATATTTGGCAATTTGAGATTTATTGGGTTAGGGTTTCGGTTCTAGCAAATTTAGGGATCCGATTGCTTTTGTGCTTCCATACGTAGTTATTTGCTGTTAGTTTTAATTTTTTTCCTAGCATCTTAAATTGTATCTGAGTTCGTAAAAAAAAAAGAGAAAGAAAACGCACACAAAAAAAAAAAAGTGTGCAGGAGAAAAAAAACAGATTCGGCAAAATAAAAATTAGCCGAACAAAAAAATGAAGAAGGCGACTCGTTTGTTAATGGACCGAATTGAAACCCAAGAATTGAAATAAAATCAGTAGTGATTTGGGTTTCAATTGGAATTCCGAAAGTTATACTTGTTGGTTTGAGATTGTTACTTGCTGAATTAATTTAATCTGGTTTGATTAGTTTGATTGATTGTCGTGAGGGGGTTGAGAGACAGGTTTTGAATTCGACAAAGAGCTTATGAAAAGAGAATATGAAAGGGAAAAGGCAAGAGTGTGTGAGTTTAATTGAGGGTAAAAAGAAGAGAGCCTAGACTTGAGTTAAACACGAGGGGAGTGACAAACACCTTGAGAGAAACACGGGAGGGAGCGATTGATGAGGAATTTTGTGACTAATGTTTACTTACATGTCTAAAAATATGTCGTGCGAAGAAAGCGTGAATCAAAGGGAGGTTGACTCCATACGAAGGGATGAAGCGCTCGTAGAAAGCATCCAATAACTAAGGGCCGTAGTGGAGGAGCTTAGTGGCCAAATGATGGGTAATGGCATGAGAATTGATGGTGACCGAGAGCTACCTTGGGGAAGACCGCAACATCAGCGAGACGCCTCTAGAACAAGACCTAGATGGCAGCGGCATTATGATGATGATGAGGCCAACATGGAGGATAATCGAGATGCTCAATTTGAAAGGTGGAATAGAGGCCGCAGGTTTAGATACTGAGAAGATAATGAACTTGGCAATATTAAGATGAAGATTCCTTCTTTCCAAGGGAAGAATGATCCCGATGCGTATCTAGAGTGGGAGAAATGCATGGAGATGGTATTTGATTGCCAACAATACTCCGAGCTCAAAAAGGTAAAAATTGTAGTTGTTGAATTTACTGATTATGTTATAATTTGGTGGGATCAACTTGTGACTAGTAGGAGGTGCAATGGTGAAAAAACGGATAGAGACGTGAGATGAGATGAAAGTAGTGATGAGGAGGCGTCTTGTACCAAGTCATTACCATCGAGATTTGTTTTAAAAGTTACAAAATCTCACACAAGGCAATAAGAGCGTGGAAGAGTATCACAAAGAGATGGAGATTACCATGATCCATGCTAATGTGGTGGAGGATCGTGAGGCCGCAATGTCAAGGTTTTTGAGTGGTTTTAGCCGAGACATAGCAAGGGTGGTGGAGCTGTAACACTATGTTGAATTGGAGGGATACCACTGATTCGAGGCATAGAACATCAAATCGACTTGATTCCTGATGCGCCATTACCTAACCGACCCGCATATCGAAGCAATCCTGAGGAAACAAAAGAACTTCGGCAGCAAGTTTGCGAACTATTGGAGCGAGGGTATGTGAGAGAGAGTCTTAGCTCGTGTGTTGTCCTTGTTTTGTTGGTGCCAAAGAAGGATGGAACTTGGTGAATGTGTGTTGATTGCCAAGCAATCAATAATATTACGGTAAAGTATCGACATTCTATTCCTAAGTTAGATGACATGTTGTATGAGTCGCATGGTTTTTGCATTTTCACTAAGATCGATTTGAAAAATGGCTATCATCAAATTAGGATGAAAGAAGGTGATGAATGGAAAACTACATTTAAGACCAAGTATGGATTGTATGAGTGGTTAGTCATGCCATTTAGATTAACTAATGCACCAAGCACGTTTATGCGACTTATGAATCATGTTTTGCGT